>CM053604.1:119581391-119690651 GCA_028646535.1 Procyon lotor
AAAAAAAAAAAAAAAAAAAAAAAAAGCTGAACCAGTTGTAGGTAGTGGCACAATCTGACTCTATTTGGATATCCCCAATCCAAAATCCATCTGTAGGTTTCATGGATTTATGAGGAATACTGAAATCACATGGAGGAGTCCCTCCTTGGTGGAGCTAGTCCTGAGCAACTGCCAGGTCATGGTTAAGCCTTTCTAGACCTCAGCTTTCCTAACGTATAGAAATGGAAATAGCGAATTAGGCTGTACAAAGTTCCTTTTCAGCTCTGACGCTGGATACTTGTGTCCTAGTGATTCAAACCACCAAAACCATCTTTCTATCATTTGGCCATTAATCTTTACAAGATTATCCTCTTAGCATCGTTAAGTATGTATCAGAGAATGGCTTTCACTGAAACGTGTCAAAACTTAACTGTATATAAATGAATAATGCAGGAAAGATTTTGGTTTGGATTTGGTTTTGGTTTGGACGGTCCACCCTGCTGCATGACTACAGGATGCACCGCTTGGTCAAACACATCAGCGTCCTCTGAAGCTCCCTGCGGCAGGCCGGCAGTCCTGGCCGCCAGTGATGCAGTCCTCCAGCCCCCAGGGAGTGGCTTTCCACACCATCTCGGCTGGGACTGTTCCAGGGAAAAGTGGCTTCCTGCCCAAACTGGATGGGACAGGCCTTGGGGGAGGAGCGTGGGCGGGAAGGAGGGGCAGGGAGGGGGGAAGGTTATTTCCAAAGTTAATTCCTCAGCAATTAAAAGGGACTCATCTCTCTGGCCACACCTAAAAAAAAAAAAAAAGAAAGAAAAAAAAAAAGAACTTGACCTGTAAGAAGTGTGTCTTTCTAACAGTTTCCCTCTAAATGTCTTCCTCTTGGCCATCAGTTGCACATAGTGGCATTCTCCAAGTAGTGTGTTTCAGCTGCATTTTTATTTCACTTTTACATGAGAAAATAATCAAAGTTGGTTCATAAGGATTCAATTTCTGGAGAGATACGGAGGAAATTTCTGATTTTTTTCCCCCCAAGATTGCTGCCAGCTACAAGCGAGATTCCATATGTTGTGTGGTATTTAAAGAGAAACTGCTCTTGATTTTTTTCACACCTGAACTACCCTATTTCAGATGTTCCAGAGAATGTCTACCTAAAAAGGAGTTGCAAAATAGATTATAAAATTATTTTGGCATCATTTACTGAAGAAAAATGAATAGTATTTACTAACATATTATCACACCATCACATATTAAAAAAAGGAAGCTAGTAACTTCGCTAGTTACTAGAGTATCGTTTAAAGCAACTGAGTAGGGGCGCCTGGGTGGCTTAGTTGCTCAAGCTCCAGGTTAAGCACTCAACTCTTCATTTGGGCTCAGGTTGTGATCACAAGGTCTGAGATGAAGCCCCTCTCCCCTACAGGCTGGGGGAGGAGCCTGCTTAAATGCCCTCTGCCCGGCCCCCTCCCGCAGGCTAGCACTGTCAGTCTCTAAAAGAAAAAAAAGTAAAAAATAAAGCACTGACTGAACAAAAGTTTTTATATCTTTTTGTCTTCCTTCGAGTGACTTCCACACTAAATAGTTACACCTGGCTATATGTTTTCTAAGACTCTGATTTTCCTCTGTAACATTTACAATTATAATAGTCATTTATAATTTACATATATAGTCATTTATAACTATAAACATATGTAATCTTGATTTTGTGATGAGAAACTTGAACATAATTAAAGTGATATGAGTCTTTTCTAAGTGTTATCATGTCCATAATACTTTTAACATGTTCCTCTTATCCACAGTGCTGTGGAGAATGAGAACTATCAGCGCTAAGTAAGTACCTATGGGCTGAGGCAGCCTTAGCAAGACCGCTTGTGGGTGCAAGGTCAGATGCGTAAGGCATTTATTATATCAGATTCCACAACTTCAGGATCTTAGTAATCACTGAATCTTTAGAGCCTTGAACATAGTATTAATAAAATCTCTAGGGTAACTTCAGGGAATGAGAAATTGCCCCAAGAATAGATACCCTCTTGGTAGGAACATAAATTTTATCTACATCTCTCCATTTTAAGTAAGTGCTCTCTAATAATTCAATCCAGTAAAAAAAAATAAAATAAAATTGGAACATAATAAGTTCAGACTCTTTTTGCTATGTAACTTTATGTAATTTTTTTTTTTTTTAGTTGTGACTATTTTTACAATACCAATTGTAACACTGGTTACATAGTTTTTGCTATGGTATACATCTTGCACATCATAAACTAGATCTTTCTTTCCGGGATCCTTAAGAACAGTGGAATGCACACAATGATGCAGGGGTGTCTGTGATTCACATCAAACCATAGAATGCTGTTAACTGTTCTCTCAACGACAAATAATGTAATATCATTTCTACAGATGCCAAATTGAATGAGGTTCTAAGAACGTTACAGCATATATCTCAAAGCATCTTATTTCTAAACCCAGAGAATGCCATGTAAAACCTTGAAAGTACTTATTCATGCAGAAACATAAATATACATTTTTCTTACCAACTGGAATTTAATCATTCAGTCACAACCTTGTTATGTTAAAAAATGAATAGTCCAAGAGATGTCCTGAAGTTAAATTGGCTTTTCCAATTTTTAAGTCTGAATTAAACATAGAAGTCACATCCTATGACATGATGAATATAGTTCTGTACACAGAACTATTACAAAGCAATGCTGACACCTATAGAGAATGTATGCAAATATACAAGTTTAATTGATATATACTTTATTGATTGGTATTAGAACTTTAAATTTCACTTGATATACAAAAAAACAAGACTTAAGTTTGATGTTTAATATTTAATTTATAATAAAAAAGCTCTTTTATTGTCTTTCCAATAAACGTTGCTGTTGCAACAATATTATGTGAGAGGCAAATCAAAATGATTTGACTATTTAAATAGTCAAGGGTGGAACCGATCTTACCAACTCATTAGGTGGATTCATCTGCTGATGTTAACTGATGACATGTGTGAAACACGTTGACAACAACGAAACATGTTTACTCTTTTACCTCCTGTATTTGTGTAGTATTTCTAGGGAGGAAGGAGAGCTATCTTCCTCTTTCTCAGAGAGCTAAGATAGAGAGTTCCCGAATACATTAATTACTGGACACCAGTATTTTCTCTATTGGCTGTTCAACTCTACGTTTTAGAAGAATTGTCCCCCAAATTAAACCATGACATGAACTTAGCCCAACAAATATTTTTTAATGTAAGTAAAACTCACTAACCTCTTTGATGAGCATTAGCTAAAAGAAGGCAAAAGCCATATGCTTTATTAAAAAAAATATTTGAGTGCTGAGTTGTCATGGGGAGAAATCAGGTTCCTATAAAGATGAGCAGAGTCCGTGGATACCAGGCTAAGCTCAATAGCCTACGAGCTATTCTGGTTGACAACATCCCATTTATTTGCAATAAAAAATACCTAAAAATAACTTTAATAATGAAGCTCAGTAGCTTTAATTTCTTTTTGGGTTTTTAGATGGGGAGGGGTAAAAGGAGAGGGAGAGAGAGAATCTTAGGCAGGCTCCACATCGAGATCATGATCTGAGCCAAAATCAAGAGTCAAACGCTTAACCAACTGAGCCACTCAGGTTGGTTAAAAAAAGCCCCATGACTTTTTTATTTGTTTTTAGCATTGCTGGTCATTCTGGTTAGAACTCTGTGTGTGTTGACTGTCCCTTTTCCCTTGTTGCCCTTTTCCACTGGGAAACAAAAGTTAATCGAGTTTATTAAATTCTATGAATTACTCCTTCATAGTAATTTATTTCTTTAATGGAGTACTTATTACTCCATTCAGTGAATCGACATTTTCACTGTCGTGATTGTATCATGTACTGTGGCAATACATTCCTCCACACCTTCCACTTTTAAATAATTCTTAGAAATGGTCACCAGATTAACTTTCCAAAACCTTTCCAAAACCTTATTATATTTCTCTCTTTTTCAAAATCATGAATGGTTCCTCAACGTATAATTCTTCTTCCCAAAATGTAACTCACATTCCAGACCATCTGTATCATTAGGTTTAGCAAACATTTGTGTTGTCCTAAGACCAACCTCGGATTATTTGTTCTCATGGGCTATAACCTCTTTCCCTCTTTTGTAACCCCAAATCCTATTCATATTTTGAGAATCACATAAAATGTCTCATCCTATATGGTGTCTTCTTCCCCACAGACAGAATGGTTCATCACACAGAACTTTTCATGGTTCTCATTTTCCTTTTTTTTTTTTTTTTTTAAGAAATCTCTACACCTAGCATGGGGCTTAGAGTCACAGCCCTGAAATCAAGGGTCCCATGCTCTTAGTAACTGAGCCAGGCAGAAAAACCCCATGTTTACCTTTTAGATTATACCTACCGGCCTACTTTTGCTAATTTGTTAAATGGTTTACTTCATCTCCTAATTTTAAGTTATTTGTAGCAAGTTGCAGACTTTTAAACATCCCTATTTTAGCAGATCTGTCTGGCCAAAACCAAAACAAAATGTAACAATAACAAAAACAAAACAGAAAGCAAAGGTAGTGAGAGTACGACTAATATAAAGACATTAACACATACAAACTAAGTTTCTTGCGTTGCTGCAGAAGAAACCTATTTTTTTCCCACACCTATGGGGCTTTAGCAAAGCTGGTTATACTTTGGCCACACACACAAAAAATCTTAATACATTTCAAACAGCAAAAAACATACATCACCACCTTCTTTGGTAACAGTGCAAAAAAAAAAAAAAAGAGAGAAATGAAAATTAGTATAAAGTTGATAAAAAGAAAACAACTCATGTACTTTGAAATTTAAAAAAAAGTAAATCTTCTAAATAATTTGTGAGTGAATATAGTATAATTAAGATACAACACATTCTATCAAAAAATTATTACAAAGAGAAAACTAACCTTGTGAGATATTGCCTGAGCTTTTTACTAAAAAAATAGTTCATGTTAAAGATACAGTGGCTTTGTTTCCTCAGTATTCATTTCAGTTTTCAATTAGGAGGCCTTTCTGAGTGACAGGAACTAGAAAGATAAAACCTACTTTTGCCTCATTTCCTCGAAACTAAATTTTTGGGTGTGAAATTGGCTCTTCTAAAAGATGCACTCTCATGAGTTCTAGAACAGCCCTGCCCAAAAGAAATTTAATGTTAACCACATATGAAAATTTAAATCTAGTAACTCCATTACAAAAGGTAAAAAGAAAACAATGAAATATCATTAATTTTTAAAAATGCACTTTATTTTACTCAACATATTGAATATATTCTTATTACAACATGTAATCAATATTTAAATATTGGAATATTTTACATTCTGTTTATCCCATCTATTCTTTGGAATCTGGTGTGTATTTTAAACTTAGAATACATTGACATTTGGGCTAACTACTTTAAAGGTTCAGTAGCTAAATGTGGCTAGTGGCTACTGTGTTGGGTCACAGTGCTCTAAAAGATGAATGGAAGACTTTTCTTGCTGGGGAGGCAGTTTCTCTTAGTAGGTGCTGAAGTAGGCAGGTTGGGTTTTCTACCGCAACGTTTCAGTGTCACATCAGAAATAGGTGTGGTAGTGACCATGACTTTGATTTCTGGATCAAAGCTAAAGGAATGTCTGATTGAAGTCAACATTGCCTGCAAAGGCTTTCTGATTCCTCCCTTTCTGATTGTAACAAATGTGGTATCTTTCTTGGCAGGCTGGTTTTGTGGTCTTTTTCTGGGGTCATTCTTACTGGATTGGAATCAAGTCTGTTTCTTCAGGCATTCTAACATCTCTCAAAGTATACAGTTCTACCGAATTTCTGTTTAATACAGTTAGAATTAGTTTTGCTCCTACAAGTGAATTCCAGGTGTTATAGGATATTGTCATAAATCTTTTCATGATTCAAAAAAATTTTTTAAAAAGGAACTTCAGTAAAATGAACACAAAATGAAGAAGTAATTAATAAAGAAAAGACAACTAAGGAAATAAAGTATTTTTGACTAGCTTAATAAATAAGTGAAAGTGAAATTGGAACTGCACACAATTAGCGGTGAAAAGAGCATGAGTTATTCAACAACAAAACTAAAAATCATAAAACACTATATCTACATCAATGTTTGACACTGTCATGTTGAAAATCTTGACCAAACAAATGAAATGGAGACTACAACTTTCTAAAAAAAAAATGAAATTATCAAATTTGATTCAAGATAAAGTAAAACCTTAAGGATTTCAGAAGATAGAATATCATCTTTCTACAAAGGAACTTCCATTGATGGAAAAGTCACTCAACAGTTTAAAAGGAGCACAATCTTTTTTCAACTTATTGGCATTATCACTTTGAGTGTACCTTTCAATTCAGCTAATGAACAAAGAGATGATACAATTACTGAAGAGAGATCAGTACTTAGCATGGAATTTATGAATTATAAATTAATGTTTACTCACTATTTTTAATTACTAAAGAAGTCATGCAGAGCCCATTCTATCCAGCATTGTGTTTGTGAAAGGTTGAATAAGACAGAAAAAGAAAATATTGTATGATGTTCAAAAGATTTACAGTTATTTCTTTAGTCATCATTTTATGATGATGTACCCACTTTGAATTTCCATGGCAGCCAAATAATCACCTCCTGGGTCACTATTTTCTCATAGTAAAAGCATACTTTGCTTCAGGTAAGAAATCATGTTTTTGCATTTGATTCCGTAGAGTATGTAACAGAATGATGGTTGAATTGAGTTGGAAATAAGATAAAATTGAATTTATTTCCCTGGTTGGTTTACTTTGTGTGTCAGTTTCTTCAGAGAACAATAAATCAGCGCCAATACCAAGAAGAAATTCTACCATATAATCTTTGAATATTCTTAAGCTCAATGGTAATTTCTTTTTAAGATTTTCTTTATTTATTTGTGAAAGCGAGAGAGAGAGAGAGAGAGAGAGAGAGAGAGAGAAAGAGAGAGAGAGAGAAGGCACAAACAGAGGGAGGGGCAGAGAGAGAAGCAGGCTGCCCATGGAGCAAGGGGCCTGATTCAGGACTCGATCCCAGGATCCTGGGATCATGACCTGAGCTGCAGGCACTTAACTGACTGAGTCACCCAGGCATCCCTCAATGCTAATTTCTATCTGAATTAGAGAGCTTCTGAGTGATCAAGCCCGTTTATGGTGTAAGATGATGGCCACGTGAAGATCAAGAAAGCAATCTGGATGTTGTTGGCCAGTCCCATGCCCCAACCTCCCCCTCACCCCCTCTCTTTATGTAGAAGAAAATGCCTTTATCAGTATCCTTTCATATAAGGAGACAAAGCTAAGTAGTGCTGCTCTCAATGGTTAGCTGCAACGTGCCTCAAGTACTTTCCAAAGTGCTAATACTCACATACATTATAAACAACTTGTGACAACTAAAGATTCAGTCATCCAGCTCAGAACCTCAATTAGAAATATAAAGAGAAAATTCGGGCTAAACCCAAAGAAAGTGACTATAGCTAAGATTCTTAGTGGTTACTTGGCACTCAGGTGGATCTCCAAGGCAATAGAAGTTTCCATTATGCTAGAAGTGAAGGAGTTGGACATTATCTGTGATCATTTCAGTGGCTATACTTCTGATGATCCATGCTAACAAAATATCATTAAAAGATTCAAATAGCTGATGTTTTAAAAATTAATATAAAATTTTGCCTGTAGGCCACCTTATTCCATGTATTTGTTTAGTTTAATTATATTGGTTGATTAATTGAAACTACATTTTCAAAATTACTAATGAAAAAAAAATTGAAACTTGCCCCTTATTGCCAAATACAATGGGGGAAAAATCATATAAATCCCTATTTTTTCCTTGTAGTATTCTTTACTTTAGTTTAAAAACAAATTTTGACATATAGACCTGCCCAATCATTGTATACCTGAAGCTAATGTAACATTATGTGCCAATTATACTCAGTTTAAAAAAAACAATTTGTAAGAATTTTAGGAAACTAGATCTGTAAAAATAGTTTTAGGACTATTTAGACTAAATTCCCTATCTAAAAGAAAGAGGGAAAGAAAAGGTGATCAGGACAAACAAGTTATAATATGGCCAAATTTAATCCATTAATATGTGCCTTATTAATTGACTACATAAGAAAATATTTTGTCATTATATGGGTAGAGATAATCTAATGGAATTTTTAGGACATAATGAGAATCACTCTCACCCTCAAATCTCAGAAAAATTACATTTGCAATAATAACTATGTACATATACATATCTAATTTAGAGTTCTGTAATCATAGTTCAACATTTTACATATTTTTTTTTAAAGATTTTATTTGTTTATTTGGCAGAGAGAGAGAGAGATCACAAGTAGGCAGAGAGGCAGGCAGACGGAGGAGAAGCAGGCTTCCTGCTGAGCAGAGAGCCCAATGTGGGGCTTGATCCCAGGACCCTGAGATCATGACCTGAGCTGAAGGCAGAGGCTTTAACCCACTGAGCCACCCAGGTGCCCCTCAACGTTTTACATATTATATATGTATGTGAGCATAAAATATTGCTGTGAATAAGCACTTATAGACATATTTCTCAAGAAAATGACCATGGAACAGAAGTTTTAAGAGACTGTCAAAAAAAGTTTGAGATTATTGACAACAAAGATGACTCCCTAATTATGCTACGTGAAAAAAGCCAATCTAAAAAGAGTTTATACTATTGTTCCATTTCTAGAAAACTCAAGAAAATGCAGACAAGCATGGTGGAGGAGCACAGAAAAGTGGGCAAAGAAAGGATTACAAAGAACATGAGGGAACTTGGGTGGTGATCCATATACTTACTATCCTGATGGTAGTGACAGTTTCATGGGTATGTTCGTATGTCAAAACGTATCAAATTGTACATTTAAGATCTATACACTTAATATAGTGTATAGTTACATCTTGATAAAACTGTTGTTTAAAATTTTGGGATTCAAAATTAAGTTGGGGTTTTAGATGGGGAGGGGTAAATTAAATTAAATATATTTATTTAGTCTGGGGATATAAGTATTTTATAAAATAAATAAAATATAAAATAGATTATTCATAAAGTGTATTTCCAAGAAAATATTCATTTGGTCAAAAACCTAACCTTTTTTTCAGGAAGAATTTTAGATTGAACTCGTGTTTCTTGAAACATCTTTATATGTTAGAGCAGTAAAGAGGTATGGAGTGTTCTATTTTTTAAGTGTGGATAAAGTTTATAATTCCCACAGCAACTATAGTCCTGAAAAACTGAAAAACCATATATAAATGTTTAGGTGTAAAACCATTTTAACTGCATTAAATGTCCTGATGTAAACAGTGCATTAATATGTTTACCATTATCAATAATAGAAAGATTATAATACAGAAGGTTATAGAAAAATTATAATATGGAAAGTTATAGAATATATGTGAAATTTGGAAGAAGTATAAGAGTATTACCTAAAGTAAGATCAAAGAAATAGTATTATCCGTCTTTATATAATGGATTAAGTAAAGGCTAAAATAAGGCTGAGGAAGAACAGAACTTATATGGCCTCAAAGGAAGCTGAAAGGCGCTTGCTTGTTCCTTTTTCATTCTCTCTCATATTCCATATTAGAGTCCAACAACCCTATAAAAATTCTTTCCTTATTTCCTATCACGAAAGTGATCACTCTTCAGAGAATGTCTGCCATTTTTCATCTGTTCATCATATAAGGTTCTTATCATGTTCTGTCAAGTTATACCTGTCCTTCATCCTGTTAGATTGTACATTCAGAGGGTAAACCATGTGTCATTCGTCTTTCTTTGCCTACACTATACTGTGAATAATAAATACATTTAAAAAAGATAAATAAATACATTTGACCTGAAACAACTACGCATCATTGTAAAAGTTACTAGTTACCACAACTAAACTTTTTAGAATGAGCAGCATGCCAGGTGGTATACTCTGTGCTTTGAGAATTAAGGCCATGATGTAGTCTCATTCATACCTCATACACTTGTTTATGCACTTATGTTTTACATCGAAATGCACTTACTTATTATATCTTAATTTTGGGGAATAACACTATGCTTTATAGCATTAATTAAAATACAGTATAATTATATACTCCATATATATATATATAATTAGCAAAATCTTACAGAAAAACAAATTTCAAATAGCTGTCCACTCTAAATTATTTGTAATATACAGAAAAGGCACATTATTTTCTTTCTTCCTTTGATACTAGGCTTATGTTGTTATTGGACTTTTTGCCATTTTCCCTTTCATTTGCATGCATTTTAATTTTTTCAGCGTCATATCTGAAGGTACTTTAATGACTGCAATGTAAGTGCTAGAAAACCCGAGGAGAAATTTCTTAAGGTATGTATTTTTAATTATTTTCACTCTCTCAAACCTGAATCAGTGTTGTGATCTGAAAACAGAAAAGACTATTCCATGAGAGTGGCCAGAGTTCTTTTCTGTCTTTCTCTGCGGTTCCTATAGGGACTCAGACCAGCCAAGGAAATTTATGTTGGCTGACAATTTCTGGTTCTCACTAGAGGTCGCAGGATGTTAAAAAACTGACCAGCAAACAAGAACACAGTTGCCAAAGGTAGTCTCCACAAAGCATCCTCTTTGTACCGTCCAGGCAATGCCTCAGACAGTGAGCCAATTAGAACACCAGACTCAAAAACACATTAAGGCTAATTAGCGTCCACCTCCTGTACTGTTTCTGTCTTTGAAACTAAGAGCTTCAATGCTATGTGGCCTTTAAAGACCTAGAAGAATTGGATCTGAAGGATTGGTATAACATTCCCCAGAGTAAATGCTTCAATATAGTTCAGGTTAGCTGATGATCAGGGTTATTAGTCTTTTTTCTCTCATTTGTGAAGTCATAGACATATTTAATTAGTATCACAATGAATATTATAAATTAACTCTTATAAAATCATCATTTCTTTAAAGTTTTAGTTAATCACATTGCTAGAAAAAGAGGTAATACTGTCCTGTCTCTTTCTTAGTACACGTTAGTAGGTTTTATGTGCAAATATATTCCTTCGGTAATTTCAATTTTCAGGTTTTATTATAACAACACTTTCCATATTCAAGCTCTGATAGGGATCTCATACTTTTGATTTGTCTGCCTATCATAGTAACTTGTATTTTAAGAAATCAAACTAATGCTTAAAATATATCCAAAAATCTCTCACAATTGTGGTACAAAAATATCAATTATAAATCCTCGGGAGAACTTTTAAATGGAGCAATCATTCTGAAAACTTATCCTGAAATGAGTGACATAGTTAAAGAGTTAGTCTTATGGAAAAATATGACAACTGGGGAAAAAACAGATTTCATCTTTGAGGGAAATTCAAAAGCCACAGGAAACCTTGCAGATCAAAAAAGTTGTCATCACTTTAGCCTATAGTATTTGATGTGTGAGAGAAGAAACAACTAATTCTGCAATAAAATAAGTTCTCTTGAGCTAAGTTAAAATTTATCATCACATTATTCACTTTGATGTTTATTATTTGGGGAAATTATTAAAAATAACTCAGATACTGAGATCAAAGTGGTAAATATTGATTTAGTTGGGAGCAAGTTAGTTTTGAGGGTGAGTGAACACAAGTTAGTAACTGGTCTACTGTCATGTTTTTGGTATAGTTCAGATTACTAGCTGGCACTCTGTTTTTATGTAGAGCTTCTTGTTTCATGATAATTTTATTTATTCTTTGGGAGCATGGCGTGTGAACTGTGGCATTTATATGGTGGGTTATTATAATAAAAATGGCTTATAAAAAGTCCTACTACATATTGAATTAATTGCTCTACTAATTGCTTTCCTGTTTTACTAGTAATTAAAAGCAAACTGCTTTAGGTTCTTTGCATGTGGTCTGAGGACTTCAAAAGCGTAAGTCATAAACTTTGCACTGATTTTAAAGCCAAAACATGACAATTTCCATTTCTCGTAGCAATTGTTATTATAGGGAAAGAAAACAAAGGAGAACCAACTCATTTTTACAGGTTATCTAGAAATGTTTATATCTTTTGTTATTCCCTTTTGAAATTACTAGAGCATTTTATTTTAAAAGGGGACTGTCTTTAGAAATTGGTCTAGCAATATGGTTTAATTACTTTCTATGTCAATGTAAGAACCCATAGGAAAGAGCAGACTTTTTTCAGTCTTTCTGAAGAGCAGAGAAAAGAAGGGATAGCAACCTAGTCCCTCTCTGTTACAACCAGAATACTTAATAGTGAGGAGTGTGATACTAAGCACAGCCTTACAGATGAACTGTGACCTCCACTCACAGATGGTGGTGTTTTTAGAGGAGAGGTAATAATTTGGAAAGCATTGGGTACAACCTCCTATCGAATACATGCTAACTGAAGTAGAAAACGGAGGAAATTATCCGGAAATGTCAGCACTTTCCCTCTAGCAAAAAATTAAAGCACCACACCCATTTTCCTCTGAAATAGCTAGATAATTGAGGATGAGGGGTGCTTTCAAAACCTTGTCTGAGTAATTAGCTTTTGATCACCCAGCTCTCCTTTGTACCCTGGCAAAAGCCATGTGGATATTCTAGGGCTCTACTGACCTGTGAGACAATTAGAATCCACTGTTCAGACAGTTGATATCTCTGCCTTCTGTTGACAAGATCCTTTTTTTTCCTTTTGGGTGTCAGACACAGAGTAAATCTGAATGAAAACTTTCCCCAGGAAGTGAGGAAGAGAAATAACATGAAGGAGATTGTCTCCCCTGAATCCCGAGGGGACACTGTCCCTACGGCAGCATCTCAGGATTTTTAGAGTTGGTGTCCCTAGCCTTGAACAAAGCTGTTCACCTATTTTAGGGACCATTAGCTCGTGTTGTGAAATTGCTGTGAAGAGGAAAAGTGATACATATATAAATAAACATATCTTAGATGCTTTGTATTGATTGGAAGCTGGTTTCACAGGGCAAACCTACTGCTGTGTGGTTGGAAAAGTGATCCAAAGTGAGTTATAATGCCTGAAGATGAAGGCCCAGGTCATTAATTATGGCCACCGGAAAGCTCAGTGCAGCTTACAGAATAAATCCTGCCTGGCCACAAAACCAGACCCAGAGCATAATGGAGAGTTTAGAAACACAGAAAAACTAGTGTGCAAGTGCAGCTGCCTATAAGTAAGTTATAAAATAACCTGGTGATTTTACAATGCATCATAAAAACTGAAGTCATTCACATTGTAAACATATACCAACCAATTACCCAACAACTGTTTCTAGAGGCTGGTAGACAATGTCAGCTTTTCCACGTTGACTCAGTTTGGCATATTGTGTTCTTATTTGCTAATTATAGGAAGGGTTTTGCTTTGATAAATCCAGGTTGCCAGAAATTTATTTTAAGAAGGTAAATTAAGAGTTAGTAATGAGGTATTGCTGCTGTTTAGACATTCAGTTGTTTATAGGTAGGGAATGGAAAGGAGAGACAAAATCCTGAAGTAAATGCTTCCTATTATGAGGAAAGGCATTCTCCTCTCTCGGTCTTCCTTCGGATTCCCTTTTTACCTGTGATGGAAAATCTTGTTTTCTCCAGCCTTCTGTAAGTGCTTCAACTCTCCTTTCTGAGTCTCCAATCTGATTATTGATGCTCTCGTGGATAGTTGTTAGTTGTGGGCAGAAGACTCGAGGACCTCTCGACACCGACCTGCTGTCAAATGCTAAGTGATTTATGTACCTGATGTGTTTGCATTGCAAGAAAACCATATGAAGTAAGCATTTTATTTTAAAGATGAGAAAAATCGAGCTGAGACAGAATAAGGGTCCAAAGACATCTAACAGGTAGAGCAAGGATTCAGAGACATTTTCTGATTCCAAATGCTGCATTTATATTAAATATATAGATTTTTCTAATTAATCTTCCCTCTTATTCTAGTATTAAATGTTTCTAGTGATAGAATATTAGAATATTATTTAGAGTGTTGAAATACACTCTTCTATTTTGTCATTTAAAAAAATATCTTGCATTCATACATTGCAAATATGTAACTTCTGGGGTTCATGTACAGAAAATATAGGGCCTCTGTCATGCAAAAGTGCATGGAAAAGGCATGGCCTCCACCTGTCATGACTGGAATGCAAGGCAGAGTAGAGGCGCTTCTGTCTAGAATGTAATTTGGGGATTCAGGAGGGATACAATGCAAAGTGAGGCTTCACCTGAGGCTTGAAGAAGGGCTGGGAGCTTTAGTTGGGGCCAACGGCTCTTGGCTATTGTCACACATGCGGTTCTCCTTGCCCATCACTGGTCAGCGGGATTAGCAGGCACCCAAAGAGCAGACAGCTGAGGGAACCAGTGGTGGGTCAGAGGTGAGGAGGTGACAGTAGTGTGTTCATGAATGATGCCCTCATTCTCTTACCCCTTATCTTTATAATAGTGTAAGATCAGAAGAACGTTGGCAAGTGATTGACTTGGATAAAGGCCCTTATGAAGTTTGGGCATTTCTTTCTCACAAGAAGCTGGTATTGTTTAATTATCTTATTTTTAAAATTAAGTTATTCTCATTGCATTGGAAGTATATAGTATGCCCTATTGAAGCCTTCAGTGCCTATTTTTTAATCTTTATGATGAAAGTAGAATGCAATGAAGTGCACATTTTATTTGATAGGGAAATTGATAGGTAGGAAAAATTGGGAGACTTAATTCACGTTTCTAATATGAAAACGAAACTGAGGGGACAGATAATGGCTAGGTGAGGGGCATTCTAGATGCTAGTCACAGATGTATATTATTGGGGAATTTATAAGCAACACCAGCAATGTCACCTAAATCTTTACTTCAACTTGATATGTTTTGAATTAGTGGAATTTTTCTTTTCTTTTTTTTTTTTTATTAACATATATGTATTATTTGCCCCAGGGTACATGTCTGTGAATCGTCAGACTTACACATTTCACAGCACTTACCATAGCACATACCCTCCCCAATGTCCACAACCCAGCCACCCTATCCCTGCCTCCCCACCTCCCAGTCACCCTTAGTTCGTTTCGTGAGTCTAGGAATCTCTTATGGTTTATCTCCCTCCCCATCCCCTCCTGTTTCATTTCTCTCCCCCACCCCACCACAAACCCCCGTCTTGCCTCTCCAATTCTTAATATCAGAAAGATCATGTGATACTTGTCTTTCTCTGACTGACTTATTTCCCTTAGCATAATACCCTCCAGTTCCATCCACGTCATTGCAAATGGCCAGATTTCGTTTCTCTTGATGGCTGAATAGTATTCCATTGTATATATATATATATACCACATCTTCTTTATCCATTCATCTGTTGATGGACATCTAGGGTCTTTCCATAGTTTAGCTATTGTGGACATTGCTGCTATAAACATTCGGGTGCACGTTCCCCTTTCGATCATGATGTTTGTATCTTTAGGGTAAATACCCAATAGTATGATTGCTGGGTCATAGGGTAGCTCTATTTTCAACTTTTCGAGGAACCTCCATACTTTTTTCCAGAGTGGCTGTACCAGCTTGTATTCTAGTGGGACTTTTCAAATAAAACTGTCTTAGCTTTATTTAATTTGTACACTGGTTATGTGTGTGTGTGTGTGTGTGTGTGTGTGTGTGTGTGTGTGAATTTCTTGCCTGACAGTGGAAAAGCTCACAGCATACAAATTTTTCCCGTACATCACTAGAAGAATGCCAATTAATAATAACAACCACCTTTTAAAATATGCTTACACCTACCAAAAAGTACACTGCATGCATAATCTTACTTAATTCTTATTTCAACCCTCTGAGGTATTTTATTCTTGTTTCAAAAACCAGGAGAGTTAGGCTAGGGAAGTAATTTGCCAGAGGCAAAACAGCTACTAAATGACAAAGTCAGACTTTTTCTGCTAGTGAAACCTATGCTCTTAACTAGTCTGTCCCTTACCTCTCTCCAGCCTTGAATGAGTTATGTTACCTTAGAATTATACCATTTAGTTCAAAGTGAAGGACGAGAAGGTCCTCTTCAAATAATATATTTAGAGGGGCTGGAAATAGTTTGAATTTTAAGAACTCACTTAAGATGATGATAATAGCAAATACATACCAAAAATGTACTACATACGGGATCTGTAAAGCACACCACACATATTAACTAACTTATTCTTGTAACAACTCTATGAAATGTTATTACCCTGAAGATTATCCCTGTTTTATGGATGAAGAAAGTGAGGACAGATGAGCTTTAAAAAGTGGGCTCAAAGTTACTGTTACCAAGCTAATAAGCAGAATGCTGGAATTTTGATTGGGGGACGATTTTTGAACTCCATACTATTGTGCCTCCCTAGCTAGGTGTTCAGGGGAGAGCAGTGAGAATTCAGTGCAGGCCTAGAGGTCCCACAGTTGAATATCTGTTGGTGGACTCGAACTTAGCATCCCATCAGGTGAGAAATGAGATGCCTTTCTTCTTATTCCGTCCCATTCCCTCCATTTCCGTTTGGCAAGCTGATGCCTGAATGAACACAATTATTTCCAGATGTCGTTAGGCAATAATACATGGTTTTTTAACAATCAAGTCAGCAACTCTTCTTGAGACTCAAACACCAAGTACGAGCCTAAGCGAACTAACTGCACGTGCTAACGGTAAGTACATTCAGCTCCTGTGCGCAAACATAGCCTTTCCGCTTTGCACTATTGGAAATGAGAATGAGCGATAAGTAAGCAAGAGAGGCGAAGACTGAGGTTTGCTGTGTGGAAGGGGCAAAAAGGTTGTCGTCCACAGACAGCGTTAAGTTTTAAGAGGACTTAGGAATTAAAGTAGATCAGTGTTTACCAAACACCAAACGTGAAGTTAACCTTCACGTGCCACCTTTATTATTGACTTAATTTCATAAAGCAACTAACTTGTTTTTTAATCTAGTTGGCACGAGAAACATATGCAATTGCAAATCTGTTAATATTTGATTTTTAATAACATATATGTATATGTTTAATAACATATATGTCTATGTGCATAATAACATATATGTATATGCACACACATGTAACTGTTCTTTTTTTTTTTTTTTAAGAAAATTATCACTATGTTACCTAAAATGATCTCATGTGGTATCGGGAGTTTTACCACACCTTGGGACGTTGGAGTAGAATTAAGAGCTGCTATGTTGATTTGCTCAGGGCTGAGAGAGAGAGAGAGACCCTAAGAGGAAAGAAGGTAAGATACGGCCTATGTGAGGATATGGTCAGTCACATAAGAATGGGGTGAAATGGAGAGTTAAAAGGTCTAGAGTAGCTAAAAGCTGTAACAACAAAGGGGATCTCTGTCCCTGGCAGCGAGGTTATGCTAGGGAAGAATGTAGTATAGCAAACCAGCAAGTACCAAGGAATAACCAGAGACTCTTAGGTAAGTGGGCTCTACTCAGACCAGAATCCAGGAAGGAAGGTTCTTTATTATTATTATTATTTTTCATTTCCTGGGGAAAGTGTATGGCTTTCTCTTAACAAACAAACACCTTCTATAATGCTTTTGTTGTGAAGCAAATACTACCTTCTGTTCACTTTTTCATTCTGTCTCTGACACTATATTTGTTACTTAGGAAACAGCAATAAAGAGAGATTTTTGATTGGATGTAGTATCATCCTAATTATCAAGAGTTGGGAGCATCCTGCAATAGTGACATATGAGATAATGTGATATAAAAACATCATAGAATGTGAGATTTAAAAATGTGGAAGTCAGAGGCTATTTAGGTCCTAAGAATTATCTTCTCATTTAAAAATATTTAACTGAGATGTATATAACTTAACTCAAATGAA
This sequence comes from Procyon lotor, assembly GCA_028646535.1. Lineage (NCBI taxonomy): Eukaryota > Metazoa > Chordata > Mammalia > Carnivora > Procyonidae > Procyon > Procyon lotor. The sequence continues at coordinate 119,599,113 of CM053604.1, forward strand.
CAGTAGCATTAATATAAAGCAGGATTTTTTTAAGTCTTGAAATAATAGTTTGCATCATATGAAATTGTCAGTATTTGCTGTTTTTAATCTGTAGATAAGACAATTTCTTAGGAGTCAGTCTCTGTATATACTATTGGTTAACAGGTGAATAGTTTCTACTTTAGACAAGGGGGAGTGAGACCGAGGGAGAGAGGGAAGCACGTTTTATTCCATTCTCACCCAAATTATCTTTTTTTAAACCAGGGACATGAAAAGGGTATATTCATGTATTACTTGGCTTCATAACAAAAACCAATAACAACTAGTTTTTCACAAAATGGCTAGATTAAAAAAATAGACATTTCTTCTTCTTCTTTTTTTAAAGATTTATTTATTTAAAAGTGGGACACATGGGTGGCTCAGTTGTTAAGCATCTGCCTTTGGCTCAGGTCGTGATCTCAGGGTCTTGGGATAGATCCCCACATTGGGCTCCTTGCTCAGTAGGGAGTCTGCTTCACTCTCTGCCCCGCCCTCTGCTTATCCTCTTGCATGTGCTCTCTCCCTCTCTCTTTTTTAAAAAAAGATTTATTTATTTACTTGAGAGAGAACATGAATGGGAGGGACAGAGGGAGAGGGAGAGAGAAAGGGAGAGAGCATGGGGGAGCAGCAGAGGGGAGGAGAGGGAGAGAGTGAAAGAGCATGGGCCGAGGGGCAGAGGGATAGAGGGAGAGACAGGGAGGGAGGGGGAAGGGGCAGAAGGAGAGGGAGAGGGAGACAGAAAGGGAGAGAGCATGGGGAAGGGGCAGACAGAGAGGGAGAGGGAGAGATCACAGGGTGAGGGGAAGCAGTAGAGAATCTCAAGTGGACTCCTTCTGAGTGCAGAGTTGGATCCGGGGCTCCATCTCAGGACCCTGAGATCCTGACCTGAGGGGCACCAAGAGTCAGATGCTTAACTACTGAGCCACCTAGGTGCCCCCAGAATACACATTTCTAATTCACATTATCCACGGGGCAAGTTTATTTTAATTACTGAGATAGCAAACAGTATATGCCAGTTGGCATAGAGTTACCTCTTGCTTCAGCTCTCTTGGTGGCTTTATTCCCTCTATTGCTGGGGGCTGATGGGGTCCTGCCGCAGGTGGTGAGGTGGTCAGGGGCAGTTGCCAGCTAGAGGCCAAGGTTACTTCAGCACAAGTCTTACTAAAGACATCAATCACCTCTTTTTATCTTCCTGAGGAGATTGGATCACATACTGCACACGTTTGTGGCTACATTCTGACTGAGCCTTCAACTCTTTGCTCATACGCATTTTCTTGTTTTTTGTTTTCTTTAAATTTTGCAAATTTATGTTTTTTTAATGGGCAGGGCAAAATCTATGGTTAGTTTGCAATCATAGCAACTACAGAAATAAAATTTAAAGGTAGGTATTTTATTACTGTAGAGTTAGATTTAATAAATATTTTAAAATAATCTAAGTAAACCAGGGATTGAGGCCTAGGATATTGTGGTGTAAATGACTATTCTCCACAGCTATTTTAGCCATAAAGAAACATTTCTATATTTTGATTTGAGGTTTTACTATGTCAATCATTCTAAATCTAGAATGTAGATTTATAAAATCGTGAAACTAAGCAATGATAAGTTCTGTAAGGAATCCATAATAGGCACCATTATATAATGAGGCAGATGTCCCTATATGTTACTATTTTTTTTTTTTTCTTCAGGAAAAATGAATGAACATACTAATTCCTACAAAGTAAGTGATGCTTAGGGAATCTCCAGGTACAAACTCTTGCAAACTTACCTTTGGCAAAATAGTCTAAGGAGATATTTGCAGTCCTTTGGCTTAACAAGGGACATTTTCAAGGTTTGGGGATAATAAGTAGGGGCGGTTTCAGCAGCTCAAGAGCAAGGATCTTCTAAAGGAAAGTTGCATTTTCTGGGCTTTCAGATGGGGTAAGCAGAATCCATTCTTATTTAGCGCTGCACCAGAGCAACACCATTATTAATTATGCAAACCCTTTTTTTTTTTTTTTTTTTTGGATGGGTAAAAGAACCTGAGAATGACTCAGCAAGAGATTTCAAAACCAAATACCTCTACCTACTTAATGAACATGCTCTCTGTTCTGTGACCTGGGGTTAAAAGTTTGCGATCTAAGGAAGGAAGGTTCCTTGCTAAGCTGGCCTCTGAGAAAGCCCCAGTTTTGCCAGGAATATCAAATCAGTTCTGCCTAGTCTTCCCGTCCTTTTAGTCTTAGTTTAAGTGGGAAATAGATGACACTTCTTCAAGTTTAGCCTCCAATTTTTCTTTAACAACCGTAAAACCTGGTCAAATCCCCTAAGCTAACTGGGTCTACCTGTCCAAAGTATGTGTGTGGGTGGGAGGGCGGTTACTTTCACATTTTCCTCTAGATAACACTGTATATTGATGGTAACTTGGAAAAAGGGGGACATGTAAATCTTAAATAAAGATGTAAAGGCAACAGAAGATTTTTTTTACAAGTCCCTGCTAAAGTGACAGTTCAAGATTTAGTTGGAAAAGGCAAGGCTCCCAATCACCAGTCTGGGGGGAGGAGAAGTCCTCTCACCTATTTTGGAAACTACTTGCAGATGTGGGGAAACCACTGAATTGCTCACAACGGGGGTTTTGCAGAGATTTCCTCTGATTTTTTTTTTCTCCCCAATTTCCCACAACCTGTGTTTGCCTTGCGTCTGCTAGGCTGACATGTGGTTTACCTCGCTGATCCTGCTGCCAGGTTTTACACACTCTCCTCAGAAGTAAAACAACTGAAGCCGAAGGATACTGAGCAACTCCGGGCATGGGCGCCAGAACTGTCACAGAAAATATGCTTCCCGAGCATTCCTTCCAACTTCCCTTCCTGCGCCCACGTGAGCCGTAGCGCCAGCCCATCAGCAAGGTCTTAGCGTTTCCTGCTGCTGCAATCTGTAACTCGATTTTGGATTTTTTTATTTTTTATTTTTTTAAATTTCAGTTCTGGGGATCTTCGTTCTTAGCAAAACTTTGTTGCTTGGGGGACTTTCAAAGCAGTCTATTTCCTTACCGAAGTCGCGAAGGCTCAGACACTTTTCCTCCGTGCTCGGGCTGCACTAAGGTTAAACCGCAGCAAAGGAAAGAAACACACACCCGCTGTTTATTTGGGGGGAGGGGAAGTAGAGGTTTGCAGCTAAGTTATCACGATCCCTCGCGCCACCCCCGGTCTGGCACTCTTGGATGACACGTACATCATCTATTAATTGCTGTTCACGGACGCAGATACATAATATATTCATTTTTATCTTTAGTAAAATATAAATGGAATTGTCAGCGCGCTCGTGTCTGTTTGTATAAGGCTATCAAAAGAAGTCAGAGAGGAGGCTGTGGCCCGGATCCTGACCCTGATTGTATGAATAAGTAAGCAGGATGCAAGTGATTGGGTTAGATGCTGCGAAGATTTTTTTTTTTCAAGTTAGGAAGAGGGTAAAAAGACGGGGGTGGGGGGGTAGGCAAACGGTGCATCCCCAAATCCTCACACTTTTGCTCTTTTCAGTCGGTTGCTTTGCTGGCTTCTGCAGGCTTTTAAGGTCTCGCGGCGTAGAAATGCCTGCCCCCCACCCCCTTCCTCGGTCTCCCCTTTCAGTTCAGATGTGCTGATGTGCAGACCGGATTCATCTTCCTCGAGCGGCGGCGGCGGCGGGCGCAGGAGGCGGCGGCAGCTCGCGCTCTACCGCCGGGTCCTGGCAGCGGCGGGGGCGCGGCGCGGGAGCCCGAGCTTCGGTGGCAGCTGAGCCCGCGGGGCGCCGCTCGCCCAGCCGCGGCCGCGGGAAGTTCGGCCGCCAGAAGGACGACCTGGCAGGCAGCGAGCGCCCGCTCCGCCAGAGCCGAGTTTGCCCGCAGCTGCCCCTCCCCGTCGCCCCGAGCCGAGCTCCTTACCTGCCCTCCGCCCACCCGCGGGCCCCTAGCCAACTTCTCCCTGCAACTGGGGGTAACAGGCACTTCTTGCCCTCTCTGCTGTCCCGACGGCATCCGTATGTCTCCGGACACCTGAACACCCCAGTGTCGCCGAGGAGCCTCCCGGCAGGGAGAGAAACACCGGTTCCCCTCGCGCCGCACATCAGCGCGGACCGCGGACGCCTCACCTCCCGGTCCCGTCCCTTCCTTTTCCTCCAGGGGAGGAGGATGGGGTTGGAAACGCTTCCCCCGAGGATGCTCGTGTGGCTGGTGGCCTCGGGGATTGTTTTCTACGGGGAGCTTTGGGTCTGCTCTGGACTCGATTATGATTACACTTTTGATGGGAACGAAGAGGATAAAGCGGAGACGATAGATTACAAGGACCCTTGTAAAGCCGGTAAGTGCCTCTCCACGTCGGGACCGTGGCGTGCGGGGGTCCGCCGCGCTGGATTTCCGAGGGGTGGCGGTGGGAGCTCACCTGTTTCCTTCCCTCTCTCGGTAGCCCCTCCATCGCTCCATCTCTTGCCCTCCTTTCCTTCCCCTCCCCACCCCCAAGTGGCAGTCGCCACGGCCCGAGTTGACTGGAGTTCTGTGCTAGTGGGATCGAATGCCAAGCTCCCGGCTCCCAGTTTGGGAAAAATGTCCAGAGTTCGGATTCCCTTCCCCTCCCCCAGCAAAATGAAACAAGCCGTAAACACAGCTGGCTTGCCGTGGGTTTTAAATGCCAGCACTCAGCCGGCTATATGCATCTGGAGGGGACTACACCTCCTCTTTGTTCCAGGGTGCGGTTCCCCAACGTTCGCCCGAGCCCGAGTTGGTTAGAGTTCCCCAAAAGATGGGTTGGATTGCCACCTCGGGACACCTTTGCTCTCTTTTGCCAGGGATCTCAAGGGTGGGATCCAGGCGAGGAAGGGGATTGAGACGACCTTGGAAAGTCTCACGCTAGATGGAATTCAAATGCTTTTGCCCATTTAAAATAAACCTTAAAAAAAAAAAAAAAAAAGGTCCAAGTTGTTACCCCATTCAAACTTGCGCCTTCCTTCCTGTGTACACCCCCGGGAACTGCAGTTTGACCTGCACTGCCCGAAGCTCAGCTTCTCCTGGCGCGTCCCGGAGCGCCCCGGGACCTTCCCCTCTCCCCCGCGCGCCCAGCGCCTCGGCGGGTCTCCCCTCCCCATTGGGGCGGCGCTTCCCTCCCGCCGCCTCAGGTCGCAGCCGCACGTGCCGCGGCCGGCCACCACGTGAGCGCGGCGTCCCGGGATTCCCGGGGCCTCCAGGTTCCTGGCCCTGCGGACTCGAGGTTGGGGCGAACCGAACTCCTTGTGGACTCACGACTGACTTCGGAAGGAAGGTTACAAGGGTTGTTGGGGCCGACTTCACAGAGTTGTTTGTAAACCGAAGGCACGTTCTGTCCCGTCTCTAGAGGTGTGGGCTTTGGCGAAGCAAAGGGAAAGGGAGTGGGCAAAGTATCCAAAGTTCCTCTGTCTCTGGATTCCGTGCGGGCTTGGTTGGTATGTGACTGCGATTTCTTTCCCCTTCATGGCTAGGTAAACCTTATAACCTTTCTTGGTCCTGAAGGAAGGAGAAGTGCATACACTGAAGGAAAATGCTGGAAATTCCCTTGTTAATTTGTACCCTTGATGACACATTGTTTGACGAGGAGCCTATGAGTGTTCTGTGCACCTTATCAGATCTTTCTTGGTGCGCCCTTACTGGAGATGGTTTATTCAAAACTGGGGGTAGCTTAGAAAGTTGTCAGTCTGGAACTCAGAATTCTTGATTTAGTTCTTTTGTGTTTATAAGTTTCCTCCTCTCACCTTTAACACTCAGTCTATCCCGCCAGAAGTTTCCTGGGCCTTCCCTGATGGTTTGGGGAGCAAGACACCGTTCTGCTGTGATGGGTGGCTGGCCAACCCGAATTCAGTACCATACGACTCGACTCCCCAAACATACTTTTATTGAGAAATGAATTCTGAATCATGTTTGCAACTGGGTGAAAATTGTGTACTTTCTTGTTTTAGGTAAGGTAGAAATGAAGTGCTGTTTCTAAAGATTGTCTAGGAAGACATCTATTCTGAGGCTCTCTTGTATGAAAGATGTGACCAGCTATTAATATGAAAAAAACAGTGCATATGTGTACATTGTCCTGATTTCAGGAAAATATAGTTTTCTATACAGATTCAAGTAAGAGTTTATGCCTTTTAAAAATCATGAATTTCAAATATGAATATAAGAAGTGCCAAAAATTAGCTAGTACCATTTTCAGAAATTACGTTGTTTGGGCTTATCTTATGTTAGAAATTGTCAGGAATCAGGTTCTGTGAACATAACTGTTTTTCTATTTAAGAATGTTTTCAATTTTAAAATTTAAAATTTTAAGTGGTTGCACCATGTGTATTGAAATCTGCCTCAAGCATAAATGTTTATTATCCTGAACAAATAAACATCTAGAGCAAGAAAAAAAAAACTTTAGAGCATTTACTTTTGTTTTTCCTTTAATACTGGTTTATTTTAGAGGGTAACCTTTGAGTACAAGAGGCATACCTGTGTCTATGTGTATATTGTATATGTATAATGAATGAGAAATAAGAATGACCTGAGTGGAAGGCTAAGAAATATATCCAAAATCTGAGATCACTTTTTAAATGATCAACCCTGCTTTTTAAATTTAGTGACATGAAAGGCTTTAATTTATCATCTTGGCTAAAGAGTGGCAAAATCTTTTTTTTTTTTTTTTGTGGCCTCTCTTTTGGCACTGTATAAGACAAGTAAAAGTTGTAATAACAGGAAAAAAATTAAATAGCACATTGAACTCCCAAAACAAGAGTCAAAAAAAGGTCACTTAAGTAAGAAAGATGAGGACAGATCTGTGAAAGAAGGCCACACAAAAGCAAGAGAGGGTGCTCTCCAGATTGTGGAGCACCTTTGATCTGCCCTTCCCAAGAGCACAGTGGAGGGCATGGACCATAAAGTAAAGTGTCCTTTCTGAACTTCTCTAACAAGATCCTAATTTTCCTCAAACTGTAAAGTGGCTTGATGTCATAATGACTAAAATAGCTTTATAGTTTCTAAGCACTTTTCAGTACATTATTTCAGCTCAACACACAGCCCAATATGGTGGAACTTGTTAATCTTCCCATTACACAGATAGGAAAACTGATGCTCCACAAAGTCAAATGGTTGTTAAGATTATCCGGAACTTGATTTGAAGTCTCCTGGCTGCAAAATCTGGCATGCAATTAGGTAGGTAGGTGGGTAGGTAGGTAGATAGATAGATAGATCGATAGATAAAATAATTATACTGCATCCTTAGCTGGCCTTTTGGAGGCCTTCCTTGAAATGCAAACAATAGAAATTTGTCCAGGTTTACCTTAAGTCTAGACTAATAGAAGTGCTGTAACTTTCATATCTGATGAGTATGAAATGACTAAGAACATAGTTTCTTCTTTTCCAAACCCAATTACAATATAAAGTCTTTGAAGACATGTGTCGTACCTGATTTTTAGTATTTATTCCAGTAATAGGTTACCACTGTTGGTTTCTAGTTGGTTCTCAGTTCTTTCTCAATATCTATAGACTATAAATATTGATCTTCATCCCTTATCTACAAATTTCTATTCTAACCAGTAATGTTACCCAGGAAGAAATATCATAATATAACTTGTTAAAATTGCGCCATTCTTAATATATCTGTGAAATACTATAATTTTTATACCTACGAGAACTTTAACTTCAAGTTCATGAAACTATTGGACAGAAAAGAAGCCTTGTGTTAATTTAATTGAACTTTCACTTAGAAAGACATTTGGGTATAAACGAAAGTGGGTAAGTTAGTGTAACGTAACTTCAGGTATATATATATATATATATAGTCGAATCCATTAGGACAGAATATAATTAATCTCTCTCTATATAGATAAACACAAAGATGCAGATAACTCAAAGGGATATCTGATTGTCTTTCTTCAGCATAATACATAGTCATCTGAGTTTGCAGTCTTACTCTCTCTAGTTCAGAAGGTTCCTAAGGGACGTGGGGAAGCTGATACTGCAAGAAGTCATTCCAAAACAGAGACTGAGGTATCCTGTTTCAGGGTTGTACTGCTCCAATAGGTATTAATCAGAGTATTAATATCTGTGAAGAGCCCGGGCAAATTTGGTGTACAAGTTAATCTCTTAGATTTGTCTGGAGATTACCTGGAAAAACTGAGACCCAATAAACCAAGTCTGTATTCCCTGCCTTCCTCCCTTCCTTCTTTTCTCTTTTTGTATTTAAGGGGATATCAGGAAAGTTCAGGCAATTGAAAATATAATATGTAATAAAGGGGATTGAAGAATTTAGTATTTTGAATGATGGGGAGAGGCTGAGGAGACTGATGACATAAAATGTTTGTCTAGAAGTTTGTCCTTATCCTTTTGGACAAGTGTGAACACCCTGGGGGGGAAAAACCCTTTCTATTTTGAATCTTCTGAGTAAATGTCTCCTTTTCCTGGAAAAAATCCAAACATGATTAAAGGTCAGTGACTTGCAAGGTTAAATTTGCCTTTGGAGTGGCATATGCAGGCCTGTTTACCTAGAAATAGGCTTTTGGCTTCCTACAGGATTCTTTTTTCTGCTGTTCTGTATAATCAGCATCCCAGGGTCCTGGTATACTAGTTCTTGGGATGATTTTCATAAGTTTATAATTTCTTGGTAAGATCTTCCCGTTCTTTTGGCCCTCAGTGCTGTCCTTTCTAGCTTCCGAGTCAGCCTCCTAGGCATGACATTTTAGAATTTGATGGTCAACCCTGTGTCGACTTTATTCTTCCATAATATTAAATACTGAAGGGTATATTTCTTGGTCTGCACCTCTGTCGGTTGCCAAACCCTCATGTTAAAAGCGCATTTCATACAGTGGCTTTTCTTCACCAGCTCCTCTTCCCTTTTAGTTTTCATTCCTCAGATCTTGTTTTTTCTTTTTTTCTTTTTACTCCTCCTGCTTCTGATGCCAACTTGGAAGTGGCTAAAGTACAGTTTTTGCAAAAGGGTTGGATAGACATTATATTCTGTCTACTCAAATTCTGTTCATCGCTTGCCAATAGTGATTCTGTAACCCTTGTTGTGAGGATCCACGTCCATTTTGGGCCCATAAATGGCAGCTCCTATTACTAGATATGAGTTAGATAGACTATTTTTTCCTTAAATATATCCCCCAATTTAAATAAAATATGTTTTATTAAATATAGAGTCAGCCAGCTTTGAAGCTCCATTTTGTTTGTTTATTTACATATAGTCTCCTGAGATCTTCCCATTTTTGGCCCCGGATGAGGGTACTGTCATTTGCAAGTTGAAAATCTAGCTGCAAGCCCTTCACTCAGGCAGTTCGGTTAGTAATTAATGGCATCTTTATGATTTCTTGCTCAGTAGATGCTGTTTGAGTCCTCCTTCCCCTGTTTAGGCCTCCTTAGTCTATCATAAAAGAGTTAAAAGTGTGTGAGAGCCTTGCAAAGGCTTTTTGAGAAAGTTAGTGTATAATTCCACACTTTTCCTCTTGACATCATGATGGCTTACTTTTCTATGAAAACTTAATGTATGCCACGTATAGGTTCTTCTGTGGAAACCGTATTGTCTTCCCCCATGGTATACATAAGAATATTATTTTTGTACATCTTAGTAGCTTCCCCTGATTTAAAATTTAGTCTCATTTGCCTGTAGTTACCATCACATTTTTGTAAACCTTAAGAATATTAGTCACATTAATGATCTCTTAGGCCTCTTCATCAGTGAGTGTATTGGACAGAGATTAGCCTTTAAATTTTTCTAGAACTCAGGTAGATGTTATCAAGTGCTAGTGATTTACCATTATTACCTTTTGTCTTTTTAGAATATTATCTATTGTTTTGAATATAGAACTATCTGCTTAAAATATTTAAAACCAGGACCTCCCTAAGCTTTTCTAAGAATGCTTAGAAAAAGTAGAGGTAAATAATCCATTTAAAATGAGGCCTTGCACATCCTGCTGGGCCCATCTGGTGTCTGGGGAGGTGGGGGCAGGGGGCCATGCTGCTCCCCTGAACCATAGGAGAGCCCCTGCAGTATCTTGAGCCCATAGTGAGGCCTGGGAGACTCAGGCCGAGACTCAGATGCCTGGCAAGGTCTTTGAGGATGTAGGATATCCTCTACTGGGGGAATTTTGAGGTCTCTTACAGTTCTTTAATATCCCGAGATCTGGAATTAATCCTGGACTTATCCTTCCTAAATGAAGGAGTAAAGCGTCCTCTCTGCAGCCTTGGATCCAGTAGAATGATTTAGCAATATGGCTTTAGTGGTTTATTTCCTTTAGTTATCTATTGAATAACGATGCTTAGGGAGGAACATTAAAAAAAAATTTATAGCTTTAAAGCTATGGAATGAATTGCATAGAATGTGTTCTTTCCCAGATAGTAAGAGGAAGGGAATCCCTTGCTTATTTATTTAGTTCTTGCCATTGTCAGCCTTGAAAATGGGATATTGACTATTAGATTTGAGACATTGTGGGTTGGCTAATGGAATGCTTGTTTTGTCAGCTCTTTACAAAACGTGTGCTAATCCTGTCAAGCTGTTTTAAGGAGCTCAGCTATATATTTGTATTAAGAAGTATTGTAAATTAGGTGTTAATTGAAATCCAGAAAGTGAACCAAGGAGGCGTTTGTCTTACTCAGCTCTTCTCTTGCAATTTACATTTAGAATTTGAGCTAAACTATTTGCTATGGATCGTATTTAAAAAAAACAAAAACAAAACAAAACAAAAACCGCTTTCTTGAATGATAATAGTTGTAAAAAGTTGAAACCATACATTAAGAAGGCCGGAAGTACTTCTACATATATTATTTTTCCCAAACAAAATCTAACGTGGTGTATTAGTGTCCTACTCGAAGCATGCACCCTAATGTTTAAAAAAGACATTTCAACGGTTTTTAATACACTACACCATTTTACAAATCAGGAGAGTTATGTGAGGATGGAGTCACGAAGCATATATTTACTATTGGCATTTGCTATCTTTCCTATGTTGTGAACTTCCTATTGATGACATTTCATTCTTGTGTCGGGGAAGGCAGAAGTGTAGGAAGGTAGAATAGTTAATTCATTCTTAACATTTCGCATCTGTGTTAAACTGCTGGCACACGGACTGGGTCCCACAGGGGACTCCTTGAATGGCCCCTGGCCTGGTAGCTGATCTTAGCCAATCTTAGCATTTTTGAGCTCTCTTCTTTGGCTATGCGAAAGATTTGAAGTGTTTATTAGGATAATCTCTATTCTTGAGTGGCATCGGGAACCCCCTTGGCATCAGTTCTGCGGCTAAGTGATACCCAAAGGATGGCACTCCATTCCTCTGGGCTCATCTTTCTGACCACAAATACCTAGTAGATGAGAGTTTATGTATTTTGTGTTTTGTATTCGATTATTGTGTTGTTAAGTGTACCTCACATGCAGAAGTTAAACTTTTGAAATATGCTAAGGAAGAAATGATGCATAATTAGAAAACAGCCACATGGAGAACTTTCTAGAGAATGAATTCTTGGACTCTCATATGCCTCACCTGTCTGGGAATTGCCTGTGTGACTCCTGTCAAAAAAATGTAGTTCCTATTTTTATGTTAAACATTGTCAATAGTCTCCTACCTTCACCATTTCTCCATCAATTAATGTTTTTGTTAACCCTTTTGGACACATGAGGAAACAGACTCAGAAATGTTCAACGGCTGGGCTGTCATGACAGTTGCTAAGTGGTGATAACTTGAACCCAGGTTCTGTATTTCAGATGCCTTTCTTTCTTTGAATTGCCTGAAGATTCGCTTTGAATCGCTCTTCAGCCATTACAAATACATTAAGACTGGCAATTCACGTGATGGTGTTTATGCCATGGGCATCTATCCGTTGTGGCGAATGATTTTCTTAAGCGAGGATGCATCTTGCCTTCAACATTCTTGCGTTTTATGACCCATCTACTGTATTGTCAGAGTAAGACCAGTATTTTCAATTGCATGGAATATAACACAGGGCAGACCCTAGTCCCTTTCAAAAGAGTATTGTCTAAGTGTGGAGAGTTGCAAACAAAATGCCCAATTATGTATGGGACAAATAAAAAGGCATTATTATCAATTTTAATAGAGTTGGAGAAATACGTGAGTGCTAAGTACTGACAGGGAGACACTGCTGCCCGTTGTCCCAAGTATTTAATTGTGACAGCAGGCTTTTCATGTCGAGTAAGGCAGAGGCTGAGCTGGATTTGAGCAGAATTCCATCATTAGTGTCCCGTTCTTGGCACAGGCTCTGAAGTTCTGTGTGGTATGTGTTAAATTGTTTCACACTTTAGATTTGCTGTCTGAGTATTCATTCAGTGCATGATTATGAGCCCATAAAGAGTGTGAAGAACATCCTTTCAAATGCAGCCAATGCAGGAAAGTGGTTTACTGTGTACATTATGTATGTAAATGATGTGTGAATGCTTTTGAGAAAACAAATATGCTGTGAGAAGGTTCTTAAATAGCTTCATCTTTTCAATCCTAACTTGTCTAAAAGCCCTAAGGTCAAAAGCTTGAAAACTTTGGAGGATCATAGGGTTAACTAAACTTCTTGGAACTCCAGTGCGGTTTCCTAAGACTTAGAAGTCTGGCATGTTCGAAATATATACTTTATGTAATATTTACTAAATTACAATTTCTTTGAAGAAAACATGCTACTTTTAGCAAATTGTCATGTGTTCTAGGAGGAAGAGGTCTTGCTTGTGTTTTTTTCTCAAACAAATGGGTAAGAACAGAATCTGGAGAAAAAAGCTTACCTTTTCTGTTTTCTTCTTTTCTAAACGTAAGAACCAAAGGGATGTTTTTTATATGTACTTTTTCATCTCAGGGGAGGAAATGGTATATATTTGGACCTAGATAGACTGTGGCCTGCAGGCAACGACCAGGGGAGGAATAATTAGGATTTTCCATTTGGAATGGGTAACGGAAATAATGACCTAAATCAGGGGTTTGTGTTGCCTTTTGTTTCTGTGGGGAAAGAGATGTGTGAGATTTGCTAGGTGAACTCGTGACCAAGAGTTAAATACAGGAAAAAAAGATATTGATTATAAGATATACCTCCAATGTTTCCAGGATTAGAAAATCTACAATAAGAATAGATTTCCAAAAAAAAAAGAATAGATTTCCAGTGTGTGTAATGGTGGAAGAGGCTTCATATATAAAACTGTATGAAACATGAAGAAAGCACCCCATAACGTATCTTATTTCTGTATTGAATAGTACCTGTAGTTTAGTGTTTTAAGGTAACTTACCATATGTCACCCAGTGATAGAATCAGAATTTGAATCCAGAAATCTGGAACCCTGTGCTGCTGCTGCTGCTTCCCCTTCTTCTCCTCCTCCTCCTCCGTCGTAGTCGTCGTTTTCTTCTTCTTCTTCCTCCTCCTCCTCCTCCTCCCCCCCCTTCCTCTCCTCCTCTTCTTCCCCCCCACCTTCTTCTCCTTCTTGTCTTTCTCCCTCTCTTGGATAGGTGTATTTTTGAAAATTGGGGTTGGTTTCAAATGTTATTTAAGATTTCAGGGAGACAGAATAGTGCACCTGTTAAACATTTGGGGTCTGGAGTGAGATGGTCATGGCTTCTAATAGCAGACCCCCCATATGGTGACTGTGTGCGGCTCTTTACAACCCTTCCTATGCTTCTGATCTGTAAAATGGAGATGATGTTATGATCCTCATGGTGTTATGACATGAATGTAAAGTGAAAATCACTCTGTCTGGAACATAGTAAACATGATATAATTTTTACTCCTTTTTACCACAAATAGAGAGGAGGTAGAGGATTTTTTTTTAATTGCAACTACTTATTTGTGGGAAGATGATCTTTATAAAAACATTTGTAGATGAGATTCTTTTTTCTTGTCATATATAAAAATGCATTCACAGCCCAAGTCCTCTAAATCTTGCATTTGAGAGGTTAAATCTCCGAGTGGAAAGGTGAGAGAGGTTTGGAAACATAACAGGGATTACCAATATACACATTTCTTGGTGGTGTTCTCTTGGCTATTTCCTCAGATGCTTAACAGACCCAAAATATATTGACAATTTTCAATTCACATTGACTAATGTGTGAATAGAATCTTGGCTATATAGTCTTTCAGTAATTTCTGGTACAGATTTTATTTGCCATCTGGATTAACTTGAAAAGCTTACATACTCACAATCCTATGTTTACACAGAGCTAAGTTTAAGCACATGGCTGTAAGCTACAAATATTCATAAATTCATCAAACCTTTATTGAACAATTACTGTGGATGAAACATGGATTATCCTTGGAATTCCAGAAGTGTGAAATATGGTATCACGCCTGACCTGGTGCAAAGTTTTAACTATCATTTTTAGGTAGATAGTATTTTCCGTATAAATAGTTGCTTATATATTGATCACTTAAGTATATGCTAAAGTTATTTCAGTTTATGCATTTGAAAATGGGTACTATTTTTTTTAAAGGTTTTTATTTATTTACTTGACAAAGAGGAGAGAGATCACAAGTAGGCAGAGAAGCAGGCAGAGAGAGATGTGGGAAGCAGGCTCCCTGCTGAGCAGGGAGCCCGATGTGGGGCTCCATCCCAAGACCCTAAGATTATGACTTGAACTGAATGCAGAGGCTTTAACCTACTGAGCCACCCAGGCACCCCGAAAATGGGTACTATTATAAATTGTGACAATCGAGATATATTCTTATAAATTTTTCCGGAATTTTCTTTACTCATGATATATGAAGAGTAAAGCTTTATGGAGAACATAAAAACTTTTAAGAAAGTTCTTTGAAGACTTTTTTATTTGGCAGTGGATTGGGATGGGATGTAACCAATAATTACTTATGCAATTATTTGGAAGACTTCTGTATTGGTAATATGAATTCCATTTATTTTTCTCAGACAGCTTAATTTAGAAATTTCAACCTCTTTTTTTCATATTTCCCCACAGTATCTACTAGAGTGGTTTCTGTCCTTCATACCATATCCTTATCCTTGTCCTTAATCCTTAAATATATTTATCCTTAAATATATTTAAATGCATGTGGTTGACTTTTTCTTTGTTTCCGGGTTCAGGAGAAGCAAAAACAAATGGGAAATGAAAAAAAAAAGTCTAGTCTTTTCACTTGCAGTATTCTACTGTGGTTTCGACAAGCAAATATAAGTTTTGCTTTCTTTAAATAATTCTGTGTGGGTAGTGGTATGGCAATTGGAAAACAAACTGGATTGGTAGTAAGAAATGTAATTTCCACTAGTGGCTCTGCTATTCTATTTGGGTGTAACCTTGGGGATGTCCCTTGAGTTTTTGGGACCAGACACTCGGAGGTTTAGAAATCTCTAGGAATGTCCAAGCTACAAAGCTTTCTGAACCTTCGTGTCCTTGACATCAGACATAAGAGCTCTTCTGAAGTGGTACCAGGAAGCTGCAGGGCCAATAGGCTATACTGTTCGCTGAGAGGACACAGAAGATGCTTACCTGTCCCCTGTGGGCATTGTTATTAAGCCCCCTCACCCGCCAGGTTCCTCCTGGCTCCGGCCAAATTCAGGTAACCAGCAGACTGCAGCTGCCATCGCTATAGAGCTTCTTGACTTGACTTTGCCAAAATTATCATTGAAAGCTTTAATGCATAAATTCCCATTCCTCTTTTTCAGCCTCTGTCCATCAGTAAAAAATTTGTCAAAACAGTGACCGGGTATGCAGGCATCACCTATGTGCTTTTCAGAACATTAGTCTCCCTTTACCATTAGAATCAAATGTTGCTCATTTATTTCACAGGATGATTGCTTGTCAATGTGCAGAAAATGGCTAGTGGATGGGGGAGAATTCAGTTCTTTCAAGTTTGAGGTCAATATTTGTAATGGAGAGAACAAGAGCTATCGGCAAAGAATATATGGGATTTTATGAAATGTACAATGTATTAAAAGATACATACTTATATCATTTATTACATATCTATCTGAATACATTCTTCCACTTGGCACAAGTGTATATTGTTAATTATCGCTATAAAATTCAGTTTCACAAACCTTTAATTTATCTGAATTGTCTAGTAAAGAACTACTTTTTTCATCATAAGTTAATTTAGGTATCCATAGATTTTTTTTTTTTTTTTAATGAAGAGTCTCAAATTCTCAAACTTTTGCCAAAGGAAGTTTTCATTCTTGAGCTTTTATAATAGTAAAGAAGGACCTCCAATAGAAATTAGTTGCGGGAATCTGGGTGGTGTGGTTTTTCTTAAAGAGCACTGGATATTGTGTCAGGAGACTTAGGTGCAAGTCTAGAGTTTTCTGTGTTTAATTCTATTATTTTGGTCTACTTACTTAATGCTGCTGAACTTAAATTCTGTCATTTGTAATATTAGGGTAGTGTTACCTCATCTATGAAACAAGTAAAGATTAAATGAATAAATGTCATTCACTGTACAGATGTAAACTAATACAGCCAATATTTTGTACCTGGTGGGCTTCAGGAAGATGGGGGGATACAAATATGATATATCTCCTCCTATAATGATTTCAGTATCTACCTGAAAAAAAAAGCAACACATATTTCAATTGTCAGTATGAAAGTTCAGTAAACAAAATACCATAATAACGTGGAGGAGGGAATGAATTAATTACATTTGAGATCAGAAAGATGTCTCAGGGAAGGTGGCATTTGAGCTAATCTTAGTCTTTTAAGTTTTTCTTCTGGGAAAATGGTGATGTAAATCCTTACAGAGTAAAATAAGTTAAAAAGTGAAGCTGTGAAGATTCATGGACTTTTATGAAAGGGGAGGTGGTGGGGGAGGTGATAAATAGTCAAATGTGGGTAGTGCAGAGGGTATTAAGGATTTGTGCTTTGGCAAGAAATGATTTGGGAAGGTGCAGTATAAAGGATTCTTAATGCCCAGAGGGAGGGTGATCCTGATCCCCTTTGCAGCAGGATGGGGATTTACTGGAAATTTAGATCAGATTACTGGCTTGATAACAACCTTATTTTCTAAAGATAACTGAGTATGGAAAGAGTGGTCTGATAAGATAGCTGTAGGAAGTAAGGAGCAGGTGGGAGCAGGTAGACTTGTGACAGCTATAGTAAAAATAGTGGCAAGTGTTGATGAGGGGGTGCTTTGTACTGTGGCAGTAGTTATAGAAAAGAAGGAGTAGATTTAAGAGACCAGTCACCAAGTGGATAGCCTTGGGGTGAGGGTCAGAAGGTAGAAGAAAAGGAGGACTCAAGGATGATGTCTCCATGGCTGTACACTTGAGTGACTGGAGAAACCGAAATACAAAAGAGGAAGGTAAGAAACAAAGAATAATAATAGTAATAATAATTAAAAAAAGTTTGTCTTTTATAAAGCAAATAAATTTGGTTTGAGATCCCTTTCAGTTTTACATATCTGATGTTTGTTATCACAGGTCTCCTCGTGTTGTTATTTTTCAGGGACATATTGGTTATATTTAGACTTTTGTATTCTTTATTAAGTTTGAAATCAATGTCATGTCCCACTGTTTAGACTGGCATTGCCTTGAACCTATGAGTTAATTTAGAGAGAATTATTTTTATGATATTGTGTCTTCTAATTCATGAAGATGGTATGTATTTTCATTTATTTAGGCTTTCTTTAATATTGTTTAACACATTTTTAGTATTTTTAATTATTAAGGTTTTTTTCTGCATGTTTTAACACATTTATTCATATATATTTTATTTTTTGATGACACAAATGTACCATTTTATATAATTTCTTTTAAGCCATTTGCTGCTGTTGTGTAGAAATGTATTTGATTTTTGGTATGTTTACTTTTTACTGCAAATCCTTGCCAACCTCTCATTCATATTAATAATTTATCTGTATATTCTTCACACAATCAACATATCCGCAATAAACCTGCAGTTTTGTTTCTTCCTTTAGAATTTCTATGCTTTTAATTTAATTTTCTTGCCTTATGCGCTGATAGTTTTCCAGTGTTATTTGGAAACGATGACTGAGGGCCAGATTACCCTGTTCTCAATTTTAAGTGTAATGCTTCAAATTACTTATCAACTATGCTATTTGGTGTGTTTAAAAAATAGATACTTTTTATCAAAGAATTCTGCTTTTACTGAGAGGATGGGATTATTTTTATTTTACCAGTTAGAGTAGTATATTAGAATAATTGATGTACTAATATTAACCCACTTTGCATTTCTGAGATGAACCCAATTTGAACATAATTCATTATTCTTTTTATACCTTTGTATTCTGTTTATTGATATGTACTTTAGAATTTTTGTTTCTGTGTTCATTAGTTAAATTGGCCTGACTTCTTTTATTGTTCTTGTTGGGTTTTGGTGTCAAGGTTGTGTTAGCCACATAAATACTCTGGAATATTTTGTGGAAGATTGGAGTTATTTGTTCCTTTAGTGAATTGAAAGGATTATTTTTTGTTTCTGTCCAGTGTTGAGCATTACTAACAGTTTAGGACAAGTTTAAACTAAATTATCTGCTTGAGTTTATTAGGCTACCATGGTAGTATAAATTTAGAATGCAAACCTACTTTGGGAATGACTTTTGCCTATGACATTTGAGAAGATATTTGCTTTTCTCTCTTTTATTTAGTTTTAAGCTTTCAGATAATCAGATTTAGCACAGTTACCTGGGGTGGTATGGATTTAATTTTCATTCTCTCTTATACTCAAGCAGGCCAGATTTAGCAGTCTTGGATTTGTGGGGGGTTATCTATTATACTATTTACAGCCGTGGTGGGCCTTGCTCTGTCTTCTTTCTTCTGAACCCTAGTTGATAACAAAATTCAGTAGCCAGGTCAACCAAGCTTGGTAAATTCCCTCACTTGAGAGCTGGCTTTAGTCTTCTGCCTATTTTTCTGTGTTCCCTCCTTCACTCAACAATGAAAATGTTTACTCATCCTGTCATACATTTAGGGATATTTTAAAAATATTTTATTCATCAATTTTAGTTGCGCAAGAAGCTCTGGTACCCAGTCTGCCATGTTGGTAGAAACAGCAATCTTTGTAAAAGATTTTAAATGTTGAAAAGGTCTTTATAGGGCGCCTGGGTGGGTCAGTTGATTAAGCAGTTGCCTTCAGCTCAGGTCATGATCCTGGAGTTCCAGGCTTGAGTCCCACATCGGGCTCCCTGCTCAGCAGGGAGTCTGCTTCACCCTCTGACCTTCTCCCCTCTCTTGCTCTCTCTTTCTCATTCATTCTCTCACATAAATAAATAAAATCTTAAAAAAAAGACTTTATAATGCTAAGTATCATCAAGGAATTTCTTTTTGTAATTTATAAATTATGATAATTAAATAGTTTTACTTAAAATTAATTTATCATTTTATATTAAATATAAACATAAGGTCTTCTATGAGAATATACCACGTGTCTAGTTTGGCTCCTAATGATCAAGTCACCCGTTGTTTTAGCTGACTTTTCAAGGTATTCATTCAGTCCTAGGTATGCGCAAGAACTCCAGAAGTTTCATGAATTTTGTGTGAAGATTTCATTGTAAATGTAAACATTTGCATGCCCTTCACTTGAAAGAACTCAATTCAGATTTCATGGGGAAAGAAAATCCTTATGTAACTCAAACTAGCCATTGTGATTTGCAAGGGAAAGATGCTGCTTGAAGGAAGCAGTATGCGAGTTACCTGCACTGACTTGCTGCTTTAAGGCAAATATGATTACTCTTTAATCTTGTAGAAAAAGCTAGTATTATGCTTTTCTTTAATTTACTGTGATGTAGATCAGGAATGTGTTTTAGCGTATTTTGATATTTAATGTTTTCTGTTTTACTGATTTTGAAAACAGAGGCAACCCACCATTATTTAATCTCTTTAATTTTTTAATTAATAAGGTTTTTCTTTTTTTATTTAAAATAAGCAGAATTTCTTTAACCTCTTCTCACATGGTTATTAAAACTTTTACTGATATGACTTAATCTCATAACAAGTCACTCAAAATGATATTTCATTTCAAAGGAAATATTATTCTCTAATTTGTAAAAATATACCTCTGAAGGTACTCTTAGAGATTATAACCTGAAATTCCTCATATTAGAGGCACTACAATGCTATTTTGAAGTCCTAACCAATTCCAATTATCATACTTAACTTGTGTTGAAACAGATTATGCAAACAGGTAGAGTTGGAGGTGGTGATTTTATTATGTATGAATGGAGGTAAGTTAGTGAATATGTCATTTACTGATTCAGTATGGTTTCCTGAAAACATGTTATTAATGATTTTTTTCAAATAAGCATTGCTCTTTCTATGCCTCTTTTAAAACACAGATACTCTTTGCTTGGTAAGGATCAAGTCATTAACATGAAAATCATTAATATGGAAGATTAGGTCAGTTTTATAATGTACCAGGAACAGAAAGGAAGAAGGTGAAGAATGGAACTCTGATGATAGTCCTATCCATGTCACTTTGCTCTTGGGCAGCCCCTAGTCTGGGTATCTCTTGCCCTTAACTTTTGCATTCCTTTTATTGGAGCCTTTGTGTTATGCTCAGTTTTTCTTGCTTAGCTTTGATCTGGGTTGTGGTTATAGAAATTTTTTCCCCTAAAGAAATTCCTCTGACCTTCCCTTAGAAGAGTTCATTTTCAAGATGGTTAGCTATTTCTGTTAATTTTAATCCTTGTCACAACTCCAAATTGTGCTTGTCGTTTTGAGTCATTAGTTAGCATGTAGGCTTGTACTGGGCTTTTGAGTGAGAGTATCACTTGATAGTCCTATAAAGTTGCTTAGAATGATCATAATTTTTAAACTGCTTTTTTAGTAAGGTTTTCTTTATCGGTTTTCGCTACTTAAAGAAAATTTGATCCAAATCGAATAACCATATTTCTTGAAATGGGATTGGTAAGATCTTAATAAATTCAAACTACATGAAGATCATCATTGTGTCTGAAGCAACTAAAAAATTGGACAAAGTATAAGGGATAATAGTTCTAAGACGCTGAGCATCAAGCAACTAAGGACAGTGGTCTTTGGGAGATAAGAAATAAGGTGAGCCCTATGACTGCATCAGCTTACTGAGGAGAATCCAAGCAGAGACCAGAAGTTTCCCTATGTTGAAGATATGGAGCTGGGAGTCCAGAATTCAAGGCAGCTAGAATTTGCAAGGCAAAATACAAGAGGGGAGATTGAGGCACAGAGAAAAAGTGCTGGAGATCTGCAGAGAATCCCCTTGTTCTAATCGAATCAACCAGTTAGCTCACCATTAGCTCACCACTGATTAGTGTCTTCACGTAAGAAGACTACCCAAGGCTCAGGAAATAACTACCCTAAAAAGGTAAGATAGAAAAATCCTTAGAGCTCACACAGAGCTGGTGACAGTGCTCTATTCTCACCCAGCAGAAAGGAAAAGCTCCATAATTTACTGGATATCAGGTAGTTATCCTGAGAAATGTCTTTCCAGAGCCTTGGGAAAAACTTAGCTCTAGATTAAACACTGCTCTGTTTAAAAAAAAAAAAAAAACAGAAAGGATCCAAGTAACCACTGCTTCCCAGAACAAAACTCATGAATATTTATAGGAATATAAAAATATCCAGCAACCAGCAAGTTAAAATGCACTCAGTATTACATCTGGCATGTAGTCAATATTGCAGCATTGCTTTAAGAGGCAAAACAAAAACAAAAAGCGCCCCCACCAACAAAAAGAAAACTTTGGAAACAATGGGAATGTCTATCATTAAGAAAATGGTTGATTAAAATATGTTACATGGTTAGTAGAGAATGAAATGAAGCTATTGAAAGAATTACTTAAGCATGTATCTCTTGACCTAGAGAGATAGTCATGGTATAATAAATGAAAAAAAAAATGAGTTCCAAAAAACGCACAAAAATTATATATTTGTCTATATATTGTTTACATAGGAAAGATGAAGAAATAGAAAAAGATAAGGAAGCTTACACACCAGAGTGAGTATTTGTTAGCTGAGGAAGTAGAACTGAAGTAGGGTATGGAGACCATATACAGGCACACCTGACTTTATTATACTTTACCTTATTGAACTTGGCAGATATTGTATTTTTAACAAATTAAACGTTTGTGGCAACTCTGCATTGAGCAAGACTGTCTGTTAATGCCATTTTTCCAGTAACATATGCTTATTTCATGACTCTGTCACATTTTGGCAATTCTTACAATATTATAAAAAATTTTATTATTTTTGTTATGATGATCTGTGATTAGTGTTCTGATTTGCTGAAAAGCTCAGATGATAATTAACATTTTTTAGTAAAAAACATTTTTTAATTATGGTATGTACATTGTTTTTCTTTTTTTGACATAATGCTATTATACACTTTGTAGTATAGCGTTAACCTAACTTTTATATGCACTGGAAAACCAAAACATTCATTTGACTCATTTTACTGAAATATTTGCTTTATTGAGGTGGTCTGGAACAGAATCAGCAATATCTGCCAATAATATTTTCTTTCATACAACTTAGTTATTTCACTTGTAAAATAAGCATATATCGTGATTTTTTAATCTTTAAAATATTTAAGAGAAAAAATAATGACAAAGACTATATGGGGATATTAAAATCATTATGATATAAAATGACAGCATACAAATATTAATTTGACTACATGCTTTGATTTTACAACCATAAAAATGAGATATGCATGTGGATAAAAACCAGTAAGAACTTCAGAGTTTTTTTAAAGAGTGAAAGATATATATATACTCCCCCCTTTTTATATCTGAATATTTGTGGGCAATAATGATAGCTCTCTGATGTAAAGTATGTAAAATATAGATGCATGTGGACAAAATGTAGATGAGAAAATGTAAAAATGAACAGTGTTAGGATGGCAGATTATAAATCATTTTGTCTTTAAAATTTCCCTGAACTTTATGTAACGTTGTACTTTCTTTTTAATAAAAAGTAACTCAAAACCCAACAGGGCTTGCAAAGAACCAGAAAAATATGATTTACAATGAGGAGAAAAATCAATAAAATAAAAGCATCTCAGAAATGATACAGATGATAGGACTAGTAGGCAAAGACATTAAAGTAGCAATGGTAATTTATATGTTTAAGAAGCTAGAAAAATTTTTAACATGTTATGTGGAGATACAAAGGATATAAAAAAGACCCAAATCTAATTTGGTAGAAGAAATAGCCAGGGTCTGAGATTAGAAATACACTGGATGGTATTACCAACAGATTATACATTGGGGAAGAAAAGGTTAGTAAACTTGAGCACTATAAAAGAAATTATGCAAAATGGAACGCAAAGAGAAAAAAAGACTTTAAAGTTATGATTAGAGCATCAGTGAGCTGTGGCACAAGGTCAAGTGACTTAATATACAAGTAATTGGAATTCTTAAAAAATATTTATTTTAGAGAGAGAGAGATAGAGAGCAAGGGGGTGAGGCAGAGGGAGAGAGACTCCCAAGTCAACTCTGCACTGAGCACTGAGCCTGATGTGGGGCTTGATCCCATGACCCTGAGATCATGACCTTGAGCCAAAACGAAGTCATCCACATAACTGACTGAGTCACGCAGGTGCCCCGCAAGTAATTGGAATTCTTGAAGGAGAAGAGATAAATGTGATGGTGGAACACAGCCTAGAAAACTACTGGAATAAATAATGACTGAAAATCTCTAAATTTGATGAAAACAATCATCTGCAGATGGAATAATCTCCATAAACCTTAATTATAAGGAACATACAGAAACCGCACGATGTCACAGTATAATCATACTTTTTAAATCCAATGCTAAAGAGAAAATATTAAAGAAGCCAGAGAAAAGAGGACATCACAGAGGAACGTGTAAAGGAATTGCACATGGAGGAGCAAATCTGAGAATGACAGCTGGTTTCCATTGTAAGCAAAGCAAACTAGTGGACAGTGGAGAAACATCTTCAAAGTATTCAAAGAAAACATTATCAGTTTAGAATCCTTTACTCAGTGAAGATACCTTTCAGAAATGAAGGTGAAGTACTTTTTCAGACATACAAAAGCTGAAGGAATTTGTAACTATCTGACTTACCTATAAGAAATGTCAGAAGTCCTTCAAGTAGAGGGCAAATGGCAACAGAGAACAATCTGAATCCACTCAAAGGAATGAAGAACGTGGGGAATGATAACTATGTTGGTAAACAAAAACTTTTCTTTCATTGTTTAAATCTCTCTCTCTTTTTTAAAGATTTTGTTTATTTATTTGACAGAGAGATCACAAGCAGACAGAGAGGCAGGCAGAGAGAGAGGGGGAAGCAGGCTCCCCGCTGAGCAGAGAGCCTGATACGGGGCTCGATCCCAGGGCTCGATCCCAGGACCCTGAGATCATGACCTGAGCCAAAGGCAGAGGCTTAACCCACTGAGCCACCCAAGTGCCCCTCTTTTATTATTTAAAACTTTCCTTCTACCCTCATTTCTATCTCATTTCACAAGGAATTTGGTGTTCTACGTCTCCCTATTTATTATGACTTTCCATACTGCCATCTGCCATTTAGTTCTTATCTCCTGAGGCATATTTACCTTGTTATCTTCCTCTCGCTATTGTCTCCCTGTTTGCTGACCTCCCCTGCTCATACTCCCTCCCTCCAAACTTACACACACACACACACACACACACACACACACACACACACGCTCATGCACACGTGCACACACACACACCTTTTAGTGGTGTAATTTGGTTAAAATTAGCATCAAATCCAACTTTGAAGAGGTCCTAGAATAGTTAAGAGTGGTGAATATTGGAAATGTTTAGAAGTAGGAGCTGAAATGAAAAGAGTATCCGAATATGTTAAAACCAATGTTATGACTCTAATTTGTTTTCTAAAAGCATCATCAGTTGCTTATCTGGCTCATTCACTAGTTGCTCACCAATGAGAGAACCCACAAATGTCGAGGCAGATACCCTCATTATATTCTAGAAATGACTGCTTGTCTTTTGAGAGTAACAATGCCCCAGTTCATTTCAAGATAGGAGCAATTTTTTATACTTTATAGTTCAGGAGTCAGTAACTGCTGACTTATTTTTCTAATAAAAGTTTTTTTTTTTTTAAAGTTTTATTGAAACACAACCATGTCCCTTTTCTATATTGTCTGTGGATGCTTTCATGCTATAATCACAGAGTTGAACAGTTGCAATCACCAGAGTTAGCATGGACCTCTTGCAACCCTAAATCGTTTACTTTTTTGGCCCTTTAAGAAAATGTTCACTGACCCCTATAGTTACTTAAAATTAATAATAGCAAACAGAACACTTACTATGTCCTAGGGTTTTTTTTTTGTTTTTTTTTTGAGAGAGAGAGAGAGAGAGAGAGAAAGCGCATGTGTGTGGGTGGAGGGGGGAGGGGCAGAAGGAGAGGGAGAAAGAGAATCTTAAGCAGATCCCACACCCAGTGCAGAGCCACACACAAGGCTCCATCTCACAACCCCTCAGATCATGACCTGAGCTGAAATTGAGTTGGGTGCTTAACTGACTGAGTCACCCAGGTACCCCTATGTACCAAGTTTTAAAAAATATATTAAGTACAGATATTAATTTTAAAACTCGTAAAAACCATATAGAGTAAATAATCTTACAATACCTATTTAACTGAGGAAACTAAGGCACAGAGCATTTTGTCCTAAGTCAAAAAGTTAATAAGTGTAGGGCCAGGATTCAAACAAAGGTGGCTTGACTCCGAAGTCTGGGCTTTTAACAGCTCCAATTGAAGAAATAAATGAAATACAGAATCAAGAAAAAAAAATCTAGCACACGGAATACATGGGTAATTTATGGTGGACAGCCAACCAATTTAGGTGAAAAGCAGAGAATTATTTAAATTACAAGAAAGAAGATAAGATATATTTAGTTAGTTTTAGATTAATTATTGCAGTTTCTTCAGACATATGCACAAAAGAATAATTATATGACTAGGTAAGTTTTTTAAAAAAAATTAGTTCTGTTCACCCTTAGTGAATTACTTCTTTGAATTAGACCTGTATGTCAGGATAGTAATTCTATAGAATAGTAGGCTCAGGCTCCTTTTGTCGACTTCTCCATTTCTCTGTTTTTCTTTTTCTTTTCCATTTGGTTCAATCTTATATCCGTGGAACTGTTCCAATGAGAAATCAAAATCATTTCCAAAATTTTAGTTCCATAACTTTGAGTTTTCCTTAAACCTGTTTTATATTTTATGCATCATTGTAGGAGAGAAATTGGTAAGCATTTATTTTGCTAATTGGTTGTAACTAAAACATGTGAAATAAAACAGGCTCAAGAGATTCTGACAGCTTGCTTATTTTTCTTGAAATTTTTTGAGTTTGGATTTTTGACGCAGTGGTCTAAAAAATTTAAAAATTATAAACATGAAATTTGGTAACTGTTTCTCCTTGTGGAGACTGTAGTTGTGACCAGAGCTCAGCATGAATTGATTTTTAAGAGTATGTCATGGTTATGCTTTTATTAAAAAACCATCATGCCATAGCTGTATTTATTTTTGGACTCAAGCCATAATGCCCTTTCTCTTTTAGGGGCATAGTAGGTATTTCTTTCAAGATAGGAAGCATGAGTTTTGTTCATCATGAGATGTTAAAGTAATACCTATCCATTGTACCCAAATAGCCACATCAGCTATTAAAGATGTGTATATTTTCTTTTACTAGGCACCTGTGGAATATGTGAGAAATTAAAGAGTATCTCAAAAAGGGTGTCTTGTCCTAAAAAGAGATGATAATCTGGTCAGAAGTAATAGAAAAAATATGATGGTAATAAAAAATGCAGAGTAAGGTCAGTTTCACATAGGACACTTCATACACTTATGGTAACTTTTTTTTTTTATTAATTTTTATTAACATATAATGTATTATTTGCCCCAGGGTACATGTCTGTGAATCTTCGGGCTTACACATTTCACAGCACTTAATAGCACATACCCTCCCCATTGTCCACAACCCAGCCCACTTATGGTAACTTAAACAGTATTGCATTATCAAATTACCTGTTCAGGACAATGCTATAAGGTGATATGAAATATAGTAAACATTTGCCGCAAACAGTGCTGTAGGACTTAAAAGGGAAAAGACACTCTTTTACTAGTTCACCTTGGAATGCTTTACAAAGAGATGTGGATTGGGTTTTTTGTAGATAGGAAGGATTAGATTATAACAAATACTAAATATTTCTATAGCACTTGGTTTTTTCACTTTCAAAAATCTAATCTGATTTTACAGCAATCTAATAGAACAAGTAACATTGTTATTCTTATTTGAAAACTAATTTGAGATGAGAGGTTAAATGTCTTAAGTGTACACAAGTGATAAGTAGTGATATTGCTCTTAAGGGTCTTCAAACTCTGAATCCTCTTAAGTTTTATATTGTATCACCCTTTAGGGAGGAGAATGGAAAGCACTAAGCTCGACTCATTCTGCCTGGAACTCAGGACAAGGAGGTTGGAAATTAGGCTGAGAGACAGGGGGAGTTTAGACTATAGAGCTCCTCAGATGCCTGAGAATAGATTTGAGGTGGGAGCAAGGCAAGAGAAGATGAGTAGACCATTGCAATAATCCAGGCAAAATAAGATTATGGCAAAGACCAAGGTATGGGTAATGAGGTTGGAGGGAAGTGTTTCGATTCTGGATACATTCTGAAGACAGAGCCAACCGTATATGCTGATGAACATAATGTGGGGTCTTGAGAGAAAGGAAGAGACAAGAATGTACCCAAAGTTTAAAACTTGAGCAACTGGGGGAATAAAATTATGGGAAACCCAGAGATGAGCAGGTCAGAGTTGAGTTTTAGATGTGTGGAGTTGAGATATCAATGAGATGTCCAAGTGGCGATGTCAAATAGGCAGCCGGACATGAGTTTAGAGTTCAGAGTAGAGTCTGGATTGGAGATACAAAGTTAGAAATCATCAGATTGGAGGAGGTATTTATAGAGGTGAGATTGTGTGGTGAATCATTAGGGGAATGATTGCAGATAAAGAAGAGAACAGGTCTGAGAACTTGGTTCTGAGACACTCTGGGATTTTGAAATCTTGAAGATGAGGAGGAAACAATAAGGCGCTTGACATTGATGTGGTTGCTTTAGAATAAGCTGAAATGAGGCTGCCGAGTATAGGAAAGCTATAAAGGCATGTTGAAACGGAACTTGAAAGCACCTTGGAGAGATTTTTTTTTCTAGACCGTGCTATGGCCATAATGGTATGTTAGGCATGGAATAGTTCAAGAAAGTCTACCATAAAACACTGTAGTGATTAAACATTTTTATTTATTGGATGAAGGAATGTTTATGGCTGTCAAAATAACAGAGGGAGAAGTAAGTAATAGGGAGTCATTATCCTCATTTTTGACATGAGGAAACTGAGACCAGAGAAGGTGAGTGAGTTGCTTGCAGTTTTACAATTTATAGTAGCTTTTTTTTTTTTTTTTGGTTATTAACATCAAGTGAATTTTCAGTACCTGCTGTATTCCCTGCTGTCAAAGATCTTGCTAAATTTCTGTATGTGTATTTTATAAGGAGAAACCAATTAGAGATCAGAACACAGTAGAGAAAAGTAATTGATGTTAAGGAGAATAGCAGAAGAATGTTTGAACATAGTGATAAGGTCTACAAGGATGTGAGGAATCACAGGGTACTGAAGAAATGACTGGACTGAGAATCAGGAAATTTGGATACCAGTCCTGGCTGCTTAACTTCCTGAAAGCCTTGAAAACAGATTCTCGAGCTTGGTGTGTTGCTGAGAGCCCAGCTTTTATGTAGAAAAGGATTTGTAAACACACTACTAAAGAGGTCTAGGGGGGACACAGATATCAAGGAATTAACTTCTGGGGGGCAGGTTGGATTTGGAGGGGCAACTATGGGAGACTTTTACTTTCGTTTCCAGTATTCTCTGGTTTGTTTATAATGAACACGTATTACTTTCTTTAGTTTCATGAAAAAGATAAAAACGAAGAAAAACTGTAAGAAAAAGTTCAATTAAGCAATTTCTAGACATCAGCAGAAAGATATAGTTCATATCCATTTGATCTCCAGGTCTACAGTTCTGTAAAATTAGGAGTTTGACTAGAGTCCCTAAAACCATTTCCAATTGTGGCATCCTGCGATCCCATGGAAAGCCACATGTCTCAAGATGTGGGTCCCTGGGGCACCTGAGTGGCTCGGGCGTTAGGCGTCTGCCTTCGGCTCGGGTCATGATCCCCGCGTCCTGGGATCGAGCCCCACATCGGGCTCCCTGCTCTCTTAATTGCCAGACGTGGACCCTGAGCCCTGCTCCACCAGCTCAAACACCTCCTTTGCTGCCTCCTGATTTTCATTCCAGAACTTGATTTGGGTTGACCACTGTTCTGGTTTCCTACTCAGTTTCTGTGACCCATGTGAGCAGCAACCAAACCTGTGAAACTATCAGAATCACCGGGTGGCATTTTTAAAATGACAGTATCTGAAATGCAGATCAGAAGTGCAGAATCAGTTGCTTAAATCAGAACTGGAAATCTATACTGAAACTCGTTGCTTTCATGCACGGCCAAACCAGGCATTTCTGCTCATGTGATACCTTTGCTGGAAGGAAATTTCCTTGTAGATCTTCTCCTGGTTCAATGCTCTGGGCTCTTCTTCTGCTGCGGGAAGTTAGAGAGTGGGATATCATTCTGTCATGGCACCTTGATTAGAAGCTTTATTATTGAGAATTATTATGAGAAGACATTCTAATCTCTAGAAACGTGTCTGTTTACTCTTAGTGTTGTGTAAGCACATCACAGTAAATTAGATTTAGAATTATAATCCCCATAGAGGTGCTCATTTCGCCATATAATGAAAAGAAAAATTGGGGCGTTGAGTTCTTTTATCTTTTTCCCTCTTTCATCACATACAAACCGCTTTATGCTTTAGGGTTTACAAGGAAATGTTTTTAGAAAATCATCCTCCTACCACATAAACTGTGAAGTAGTTATATGCTTTTTCCAGTTTTTGAAATAAAATATTTCAGCCAGTTTCCCAACGAATATTGTTCTTATTTGAATAATAAGTCCAGATCATTGAATTTTTTTTTTTAAGATTTTATTTATTTATTTCACAGAGAGAGAGATCACAAGTAGGCAGAGAGGCAGGCCCAGAGAGAGGAGGAAGCAGGCTCCCCGCTGAGCAGAGAGCCCGATGCAGGGCTAGATCCCAGGACCCTGAGATCATGACCTGAGCCGAAGGCAGAGGCTTTAACCCACTGAGCCACCCAGGTGCCGCCAGATCATTGAATTTTTTAATTCCCTTTAGTATATGATGAGTTTCTTACGATTAAAATACTCAATGAAAATAAAGTTATTTATGTTAATTTTATGAGTGACTATTTAATAAATATCTACTCATTGCTAAGAATGTTATTAGGTGCTAGAGACAAACAGAACACAGTTTATGTCCTCACGTTGCTGACTATTGTCTATTTTTTGTGTGTGTGAAAAGAGCCTTTACAGAGCTGAGTGTTCTTGTTTGGCACCTCATGTTATTTTCCTAAGACAGCACATGCGGATTACTTTTTGAACTCCGGCTTAATTACAGAGAACTGCTTAAAGCAAATAAAATGATATATAATTTATTCACCTGAGAAATTCAGGGCAAAGCTGATCCTGCTTAGGTATGAAAGTCTAGCTGAAACTATGTTAATACAGTGTTCCAAAACAGAATCCCATGTTACTGAGACTTCCCTCCTGCATCTTACCCTTAATTTGCAGTTGTGCAAAATAACAGCTGTCTCATAGTAGCCATTTAAACTGAGGTCTGATGTAAAACACTTATATTTTAGTTTATAATTATTTACAGCACACACTGCGGGAAGTTCCAAAACTATAAGAAGTCGGTGCTGTAAATCTCCATAATCCTCTCATTCTTCACCTTCTTTAGTTGCTTAGAGCACCAATAAGAAATGATGTTTAAACTCTTTTCAGGAATGTTTATTTTTTTTAATAGTCATTACCTTCATTTGATAGTATTTTGTATTTTTTTACCATTTGTGAAAGGTGAGGTTTTTTTGTTTTTTGTTTTTTGTTTTTTTCCATTCCTACCTCAGAGGACAGCAGGTTTTACTATATTTATGCAGATTTGGAGAAGTCTTGAATTTATTCATGTTATTTGTTCTAGATTATCTTCTCTAAATATATATATATTTTTTTGATTCTGTGAAATGTCATATGTACTGCTTTTCAAACTCATCAAGCATTGTGGCTTCAGGAAAGCTTTCCGGAGGTCTGATGTTCAAGCCGGTTTAGAGTTCCCTGAGGAAGAGAGACCAAGTGATCCCTCAGTTGAGACAGAGGGACGCAGCAGGCTAGAAGTGTGGGCAATGCCCACGCCCTTGTGAAGAGCTGGGGAGGGTCCGAGATTGTGGAAGACTGTCCTACAGGCTCCTTGAAGGCTGACGGGATAGGCTGCTATAGTTTCACAGATGTTGGCAGAAACTTCTGTTTTAGAGACAGAGACATTCGTGCATCTGGCACAGCAAACACTGTGAACTTTGGGTCTGTGTGAGTTCTTTATGGACCCCAGGTTCCTGAGGATGCCCTGGACTGAGCCAGGTGGATGGCGCCAGTGCAGCGGATTCACATCACAACCAGGACCCTGAGTTTTGGGAACTCTTTTATAATAGACTGCAAGGGAGCCTGCCCCAACTTTGACCTGGAGAGAGAAGTTATACTGCTCAGCAAACAAATGGGCCCTCTGCGCTGTCTGCATAGGCTGTCCTCTATCCAGAGTCCTTGAAAAGATAGTCTAGGACAAAAGACATCAATGCTCCTGCTCACAGAGTGTGCTCACAAGAGACCCTTGGAGAACCGTCTCCCAATAGTCCTGAGCAATGAATATGCTCAGGGTCTAAATGATTCTTACCGGAATTTTTTGCCCTATCTACTAATTCTGCTTTTCTTGAGTTTACCTTGGAGTCTATCTTTCTATATCGTCTTTATCATAGGCAGTGTTGGTGATTAACAATCCAGCTAAATTAAACATAACTAGAAGTACTGAGGGAAGGAGGAATAGCTCATCAGAGCAAGCCCTCCTTCATTCAAATGTACTAAATGGTAAGCAATATCAGCCTTTTATGACGGTCTAAGAAACATGTCAATAATAGCCCGAGCTGGAATTTCCTTTTAAAGAAGATAGTCTATGGAAAAAAAAAAAGAAGGACCAACTCTTCAGACAGGACTAATAACTATTGAGAACAGATTAAGTCTCTTTCTATAGTTAAATCTTGTGGTTAGGATTGGATGTTTAAGATGATTGAGTGCTCTGATCAACTACAGGTTTGGATCTTTGCCAGGTACTTAATTGCCTGCAGGAAGATGGCTCTTTTGAAGTGAATTTTGTGTTCTTTTTTTTTTTTATGATTGAGGTTCTTAATGGTGAAGATTATTTAGTCATCCCTCCTTCAATATTACCAACTAGAAAACTGAGGCCCAGGAAGTCTGGGAGAGTTGCCTGAAGTTACACAAGGGGGAGGAGCAGAACTAACATCTCATGTCCCTCTGTATGGCATTTGTTTACTCAAAAGATATACATTATGTTAAAGTCAAAATATGAAAGGGGAGAGGGAGAGAGAGAGAGAAACAGAGAGAGAGAGAGAGAGAAACTGATCTTAGCAGGAATTATAATCCTTATGTAGAGAAAACTCAACTTGTCACTGTAAATACCAATCCAAATTAGTATTGTATTTGGGAACTGGCCAGGGTGTTTGAAGGTACATTTCAGTTTATGACTAGAGCTTGGCCCTAGTGTGGAAAAATATTAATTGCCATTCAAAATCACTTTAAAAAGATGAATATCTGAGATGCAAATACAGGATCGCCTTAAGCACAATAAACAAACAATTAAACCAATTATATAATTTACCAGTGAAACTTCCAAGTGTTGAGAAATTGGCCTTGTTTCATGTATGGTGAAAGGCAGAGAATGTCAGAGTGATTTAACTGTTTTTATCTGTACTAAGAGGCGTGGCTATGTTGAGCTGGAAGAGGTCTCAGAGGGCATTTCCTGGGATGATTTTCTCCCTTTGAGGGGCCCAAGGCTCTTGGAACTCTGAGGTAGGACAGAGGGACCACTGAAGACGAAGATTTTTACTCTAATTTCTAATGTAACCTATCTACTTTTGCCACATCTTGGCTTCTGTTACTTAGAAAACAAACTTAAAAACCAATATAGTATTTTATATCTTGAAAGGACTTTGGGGACATGCACTTATTAAAACTAAGTGACTATGCACTTAATATTTGTGTTTTATTGTATTTGTGTTTTATGGAAAAAAAAAATCACAGAACTCAATTACAGCATGCTAAAGTATTTAGGGAGTGATGTGCACCATAAATGAGGTAGATTGATGGTTGGATATACAATGAAGCAAGGATAGCAACATATTAATGGTTAAATGTAGATGGAGGGTTTATGGGTGCTTATTATACGATTCAACTTTGCTGCATGTTTGAAATTTTCCTTAATAAATTATTTGGGGGGAAACTCACCAATATAGTTCAACGCTCCCATTTTTGTAAGT
Organism: Procyon lotor; assembly: GCA_028646535.1. Lineage (NCBI taxonomy): Eukaryota > Metazoa > Chordata > Mammalia > Carnivora > Procyonidae > Procyon > Procyon lotor. The sequence goes on from CM053604.1 coordinate 119,632,530, forward strand.
GAAGGAAGTGAGGTTCAGGGAGAATAAGATTAGTCATTGGCAGAACGGGAACTAGAACCAAAACATCTTCAAAGAACTGGTTCTGCTTGTCTTTACATTCAAATTTGAGCATTTGCCCCAAGATTTCTTTGTATAAATGTCAGAAAAGTCGTGAGTATTCTCAAAGGAGAAAAAAGGCCTTCTACAGGATGATTGAAACTCCTACTTTTAGGAGGATTGATTATTCTCCTTCTTTTTTTTCTTCATGTACTTTTCATGAAAACAGTTTTGGGGCTTCTTGTAGTTAGTGTTCAATACACTAGAATTGACTGTGGGCTTATATATTCTATGGTATCTCTGGGCCAACTTTCCACTCTTGTTTTTCATTCATATATAAATAAACGCATATGGTATTTCTTGATTAGTGTATTCCTTTGAAAGTATGGAAATGAAGTTAACATTTTTAGAAAAGGTCCATGAACTTTACATAGATTCTTCTAAAGCCTCTTCTGGGGAAAAAACTTGGCTTTGCTTCTTGTATTTGACTGGTATAAGTCAAAATGAAAGACTACCTAAAAACGATTTCTCCTTTATTCTAATACTCTGCTAGAACATTTAGGGGGTAAGAATCTCTGGAGTCAAGTTTGGCTCATGTTTAAATTGTAGTGGTGATATTTCTAAGTGTGTAAACCTGGAGAAGTTACTCAAACTCTCTGATCTTTCTTCCTTGAATATAAAATGGGGATAATGATGGTACCATACAAATTGTGGTGTTTAGTAACATCAGCTGTAACAACTTTTATTAGGGGTAACCTCAGAATATGCCAGTGAATGACTGATGTACTTAGAACATTTCATATTTACTCTGTTTCATTCATTTTAATTTTTATTTATAGCTGATATTTACTTTCACAGGGGATTGTGCTTCTGAGTATGTATAGGATTTGCATCTTCACTTCCTGTCAATAAAGCATACACACTGTAATTCTTACAGTTGCTTGCACAAGAGCGTGAGTCATCCATAAAATACATTTTGGTTAAGATTAGGTTTATTTCATAACTGTTGTCCTTTAAAAGATTTTTTTTTTCTCTCTTAGGTTTTAGTGTTGATTTCTGCTTTTCAGTTTCCTCTTAGATTTCCAAAATGTTAGAATTGTAGACTAGTACAACTCAAAAATAAGAAATGTAGAATTCTTAATAAGTGAGACATTAAAATTTTAGTCATCTAAAATATTCAAAAAATGAACTTAAAAAATTGCAGTGTAAAGATGCTAATTTTTCCTAGTAAGTAGATAAAGATATGTTAATTGTAGGTGTAATTTTAGAGAAATGAAAATATTAGCTAGAAAGTTGTTAGATAGGTATATTTTATCCACCTCACTATATGCACACATATGTGTATATATATAAATAATGTATATATAAATAATATCTACACATAATATAATACATATAACATGTATATTAATACATAATATATGCATACACATGTAATGGTATAGCATTTGAAGGAGAAAAATCAAGGTTATTTTTACTATTGTTTAGTAGTTGTGTAATGTTTTCTTTGTCTATCATTTGAAATTCTTTTTTTTTTTAATATTGTGATATTTCATAGTTTCCATGAGTGATAAAATGAGCTATGGTACAGAATCATAAAATTTCTTGGGTTGGGAGGAAGCTTTGAGATCATCTGGAATTCTAGATTTTTCATTTTTATCTCAGGAAGTTTTTAAAGAATACTTATTTTTTGTTATACCCCAATTACATTAAATTACAATCTCTGTGAATTGGGATTGTTTAGTCCTACTTTTCAAAAGCGCCCCTTGTGATCAGTGTCAGAGTCATCTATCTAGAGAGTGTATGTGTGTTTATATGTGTGTGTGTGTGTGTGTCTTGTTTTTGCCAACATTTAGAAAAGACACAGGGAATGGCTAAAGATCTTGGTGTCATCACAGAACTATTTACCTTCAGAACTGAAACAGAATCTTGATTTCCTCTTAAACCAGTGGTTTTTCTAGTCTTCTACACAGCTTTCTTTTGGATACTCTGGACTGTGTTATTTTTAGAGTTCGTGTGGTTCTCAAAACCCTTGGAATAGATATCTCATGTGTAGTCAGGTCTTGTTTTGGGGGATGAGCCTTAGGGATATCATACATTCGTGTTTCCTAAAACACTGAGGAGTGAGTGAAGATGTTGGAATAGAGTATGTCCCTGAACTGGACTGGGCAGGCTCTCCACAGAGTTCTCCTTGGCCAGGATAAACTACAGTGCCAATTCTAGTTGGTCTGAGTTTAATGCAGCTTATAGTAATTAAATTATATTGTACTTTATTCAGTAATAATGGAATATATGTTTATTAGATTAGTTATGGGATATAAAAGTATTTTAAAGATGGTAGAATAAACAAAACATATGTTCTATAATGAAATCTCATTTGAAATAATTTTACCTACTTTATGATATTCTTACAATTTTGTTATTTATAAACAATATAATTCATATACACTCTATAATTAATGGACTTTCTGTGTATTCCAGAATTTTTGAAATAAGGAGGTACAATTTCATTCCATTAAAGCTCATTTCCCATGAATGGCAATATGGAAAAATGTGTTGATAACCCTTTTATGATATATTCTTAGGATAAATACAGTTCATTTTAGGTTTTCATCACCATTTCTTGCTGTGGTGGGATAATGTTGTAGTCTCAAGTGGCATGTGGCCAAACATGGATGCAGTGTTAGTGCCTCTTGAAGGCCTTGTTTAAAACACTCACTCTGGGATACTACTGTGCTTCTTTACTTCCAGACTGACCACTGCTCTAAGCAGTGTTGGGGCAATGCCTGGGCTGCCCGAGCCCTTGAAGTTCAAGAAGAAGCACCTGGACTTCTCATGATGGGAGGTCAGAGTCAATGTAAGTGACTTCCTAATTTGGGGGGCTCAATCCCTTCAGTGATTTAGGTCTGTATGAAGTCAGCCATAGAAGTGATCATTTTCAGTGTGTGTTTTATGTCATCATCATACCCCCAAATATTGCCACTGACTTAAAATAAAATTATAGAATTTCTCAAATAAATTCTCATGCATCTCTGGTGAAAAGCATAGTTTAAAGATGTGATGTATTCATTTTTTTCCCTCCTTAGGATTACCCATTGATATTTTCAATTCCTTGAAAATATTACTTTGAGGAAATTGGAGTTACTTGGAAAATGTGCATCAATTATAGCTTAGGGAAAACTTAGTCTAATTTAAAATTTTCTTGGACTTTAAAGCTGAGCGTGAATAGACTCATAAATGCCTAAGTGGGCAAATCTACAAATATATATATATATCTTTGAAAATAGTTTTAATTTTGTAATAGTTTGAACATTGTTGAGCATTTTTGTTCAGTACAGATTTATTTCTTTTCAAAGATATTATTTCATGAATTCTCAACCATGTAGGAATTCCCAAAGGTAACAACTCAGTAAAATGCAGCAGAAAATACTTGGTATATGTACAAATAGATAATAAAAATAGTAGAAATAATGTGCATTTGTGATAAATTACAGGGATTGGATTATTCCTTTAGGGCAAAGAATGAACTTACGATGCTTATGTTAAGATGAAACTTTCATCACAAAGAGGAGAAACTATTTTACATATCAAGTTTTATTCTTATCAAGTCCTAAGGACTTAAATCCTTTTCAGATAGTTTTTCTAACTGTTTATAAGTTATAAAGTAATGATATTTGAAGACCATGAGGAGATAATTTCTTTTGTACAGTTGAACTCTAGGCCTTTTGCATAAAATTATAATACTTCATTATAGAGGGGAAAACAAGGCTCTACAGTAAGTAAAGGTTCAGATTAGTTTCTATTTTTCTATATAAGGGTTTGCATCTAACTCTGATCAACAACTTTGAATTTAGATCGTATAAATTAATGTTTTAGGTATCGCTGCTTCCTTAATTGAAACCATCCTATAACGCGTTAAAATAGTAAATCCTGGAAAGACCATGGTATATAGAACAAAAAGCCCCAGGTACAGTTCAGATTCCCATTCCCCAATTTACTAGAGTGTCATTTAAGTTCTCCCAGTGCCTACCTTTCTAGGCTGTTGTGAAGACCAAACGAGATGATACATGTAAAATTACCTAGTTCAGTGTAACAGGCTGTAAAAGATTGTTAATCTTCTGAGTGTAAGACTTAGAAGAAAACATTTCAAATCTGAGTATTTTATCCAGGGACCTTAAGGAAGATTTTCTTCTTTATCTAACTTGTATTTAAAAACAAAAGCGCAAGTGGCAAAGTAATTAAAATACACAGTAGGGTGAAATACTCGGAATGACATCAAAGTATTTGCAAAAAGCAACTTTAGTTACGTAGCATTTCTTGGATCAGACTGTCTTCAGGGGCCCTTCCCCCTCCCCCTTCTGCCCTCTTCTAACTGCCCCACTCCTCTCTCTGTTTCTCCATTCTGTTCTTCCCTCTACCCTACTTCGCAAGGATGCTGGGACTTTTCTAATTGTCTCCCGACCTTATGTTTTGGACCCTGTAGACCCTTTTCTTTATCAATATTATGTCGCTTAGACATCCTGGCAGGTTTTATATAAAGTTTTTTGACATCTTTCCCTTGATGTTTTGTAGTAAGACAGGGTGAAGCTCTAAGCCGCTGGACCAGAAAAAGGAGAGCAGTCTTTGGTCCCCAGTGAGTAATAAACCCCACAGGTAGTGTTGACAGGTGTGTCTAGCCACACTTTGGCTGAGGCTCTTCTGTGATTTGAAACTCTTTAGCTGTATCTGTCACTACCATTCAAAATTAAAAAAACATTTTTTTTTTTTTTGAAACCGTACCACATGTTTAGAATGAGAACTCAGGGAAGAGCAGAAACAGAAAAGTAATGCATTACAAAGGAAAAGTAAGCAGAGTTTGAGAAGAATTATGTAGGAATCTGAATTGCATAAACAGGATAACAGTCAAAGTTGAATTTTTTGACTGGAGATGGAAGGAAGGTTCTTGGATGAGAGAGAAGGACAAAGAGAACCCATTTTACCAGGTTTGCTGCTGCTTGTCCACGCTGATTTCAGAGTAGCTGACTGGGGCTCTGAGAAAAAATACACACCAGTTGACCTGGGCCAAGAGCACTGGGAAGGGAGAAAAAGGCCAAAAATGAATGGGTAACAGGAGGTAAGGAACTCATTTATCTTGGCATTCGTAATTTAAACATCTTAAATCAAGAGGAGTATCTGTTTTGAAACTATATAAACTTATTAGAATCAAATACTTGTTGTGATTCTTTGTTACTGGTTGTTTGTTTTTGAGACCTGTAGTTGAAAGAGTGGTATAGAAAGCTGAATATTTGCATGAATATTGTTTACCATTCAGTAATTACCCTAAGGCAGAAAATTGGGGTTGCTTTTTCTCCTTTGCTCCCTTCGTTTCTTTATTATAATCATCCTTTGCCTTCCCTGCTTTTCTTCCCATGTCTCTTCTTGCTTTCCTTCCTTGTTCTCTATTCTCTGTCCCAAGATTTTAGAATGATTTCTGTAGACGTACATGCCCTAACTTGACCATGGACACCTCAGAAGTATTTTTCTCAAACATGGCAGTCCTCAGTAACATCGGCTTAAAGGGGATGCATGTGCCACACTGAATTTTTAAATTTTCTCTGTTGCTTAGACACCGATCTCATAAAAACATTAAAGTTTAAAAACGGGACATTACTTCAATAATTTGGGCTATTTGTTTGCATTGATTTAGGATTTTCAGAATCCATATGTGTAAAAGTTGGGAATTTTGGAACGTGATCTTTAGACAGAGCCCACTCCTCTGAGGGTTAGGATCTGGTAGCCAGCACAGGATTCTGGAAGGTCAGCCTCTGGTCACTTGAGATTTTTTTCTTTGCCTGGTCTTCCACATTGGAGTGTTTTGCGAGCTACTGTAGCGTACCTGTCTCTCAGGTAGGGATGTCATTAACTAGCTTGTACTTGTCTTTGGATAAATTGCAAGAACGTGCTGCCTCTGAGCACAAGAATCCTAGTAATGCACTTTCCCTTTCAGGTGTGGCTTGGCACTGAGGCTGGGCTAGGTTTAGGCCCCAATTTGCCACCCAGGATCTGTTGTACATGTACAAATAGTAGAATCAGATGCAGTAGCCCTGCTTCTAAGCCACAGGGCAATGGGAAAAATGGGAAGTTTTCCCTAAAACATTATCAGATCCCCAAAATACAGCAGATACTTTTTTTCACTCTTTGTCATTAATCAAAAGTTGCTGACTTTTGAAATTAGCGGATTATCACCATTTTATCTATCAGTTTTCAAAGTTTAATAAGGGAAGTATTTATTTTAAATATAGTCGTGATCTTAATTATTGGAAAAGTGAATTTGAAATATAAGAATTGTTCCTGTGCCATTTAATGAGGTTTTGGGGTAGGAAATTAATACAATTTTTAAGTGAAACTTAAATTTAAATGAGAGATTATTTAAGAGATTATCAAATCTCCTTTTAAGAGATTTAATAAGAAAAGAGAAGTTAAGAGATTATCTCTTAAATGAGAGATAAATTTAAATGAGAGATTACCAAAATGAGAGATTAAATTTTGAATACTGTCCTAGTTCAGAGGGTGGGTGGCAGTAATTACAATTTCTGCCAGTCTTGTAACATCCAAGATGCTCAGAAAGCTTGGGAGCCTGTGAATTGCAGTAGAAGTAAAATATTGTGTGTGTGTGTGGTTCTATCTATCATCTGTATCTACTTTTTTTTAACATAGGAATTCAGGTTTTAAGGCCTTACTGAGGAGATAGTGAGCAGGATGGGAAAAGTGTCTGGCTAAAAATTTCATACTTAAAACTGTGATATTCCTTAGGTGCATTTACAAACATGGGTGACTAGACAAAACCCCATGAGAAGTCAAATTTGGATATAACGTGATTGGCAATGTGCCCTTTCCTCTGACTGAAATTCTTATTTGAAGGGGACACTAAGACCAGAGGGATGTGAAGATGGGTTGGGAAATGAGATACTACTGTGTCTCAGGAAGCAGGAGTAGAGTGGTGAAACTTGAGTGTCTTTTGGATCCGATTTGCACGGTGTAGTGATGAAATCACCTGAGTTTCAGGAAGCCCTGCTCTTGCCCTTCACATCACAGCTGGCAATAGTCTCATACGTTGTCTTCATTGACTTTTAAGCTGGAGTGGACAGCTGCCACCCAGTTGTCAAAGCCACGAGCTGGAGGCCAGGCCCCAAGAACTCCCAGCCAGAGAGCTGTCATTTCGTTGACTTTGCAATGGAACCTCATGGTTTATACAATGGAACAAGTATGGTTTTGGATTCTACCTATTAAGTTGTGATAGGGTTTTACTGGACTAGATGAATGGAGTAGACTAGGTAGGTTTACATTCTTTTTTTTTTTATCAAAAAAAGTAATAGCTCTGGCCATTGACTATTCATGTTTAATATTTCAGTTTTGAAATGTGAATTTGTTGTTATACTACTTGGTTAGAAAGTAGAATAGAACTCTAAATACCAGAGTTCCTTTAAAAAAAAAAAAACCATGGGTACATTAAAATCTCAATTAGGACATGGAGGAGGGCATGGCTTTTGGAAGATCTATATACTAAATCAAGATCTATATACTAAAATCAAGTCAAGGATATTTGTTTCCTTTCTCACTAACTTCTTTTCCTTACACTATGTTTTGTAGGAATATTGAATTTGTGATTCTTATGTTTGCTACCAAGGGGGGACTTCAAAGCAAGTTTAAAGTAAAACTAAAGTAAAAATTATTAAGATTATCTCTAGGGCATGTTAAATGTATTTAATTCCTTTTAGAACTGGAAGTTTTAGATAAATCTTCCTTCCTTCCTTCCTTCCTTCCTTCCTTCCTTCCTTCCTTCCTTCCTTCCTTCCTTCTTTCTTTCTTTCTTTCTTTCTTTCTTTCTTTCTTTCTTTCTTTCTTTCTTTTCTCTCTCTCTCTCTCTTTCTTTCTTTCTTTCCCTCCCTCCCTTCCTTCCTTTCTTTTTTTCCCCTCTTTCTCTTTCTTTTTCTGCTCTAGTTGTTGTATTAACAGCTATAGAAGTGACAACATCATTGTTTTTAATAAAATGGATTAATAGAATGTAAGAAGATTAAGTATTTCAGGTTCTGGCTTCTGTGCTTAATATGAGAATATCGGTTTGAAGCCAGTATACTAAACGTGCTAATTTATTGGTACTTTGCTTGTAGTAGTGTGAAGATTACCTCCTCTGAGATTGTTCACCGGGGTTAGTTTCAACCTGGAGCAGTTTTGCCCCCAGGGAACATTTGACAATGTCTGGAAACATTTTTAGTTGTCACAATTGGGGAGGTGAGCTGGTACTGAAAACTAAGTGAGTAGAGGTAAGTGATGCTGCTAAACATCCCACAGAACATGGGAAAGCCCCCCCCCCATAACAAAAGATTATCCAGTTCAAAATGTCAGTAGTGCTGAGGTTGAGAAACCCTGATCTAGGTGTATTTATAATTTGGTTTCTTCCTCATATCTTTTCCCTTTTTTTTTTTTTTTTTAAGATTTTATTTATTTATTCGAGAGAGAAAATGAGAGAGAGAAAAAGAGAGAGAGAGAGCAAGCATGAGAGGAGGTAGGCTCAGAGGGAGGGACTCGATCCGGGGACCTCAGGATCATGCCCTGAGCCAAAGGCAATTGCTTAACCAACTGAGCCATCCAGGTGCTCCTCTATTCTTCTTTCTTAAATAGGTATGTGTAGCTTGGTGAGGGGAAGAGTAAGTGGCTCTCTCTATTTTGTGCTATTAGAATCTTTTCCAAGTCATTTCCAAAGGTGTGGTATTGTACAGAGTGAAAAGGGATCAGAAATTTCATTTCTTTGTCTCTCAAATCACAACTGAACAGGATCTAAGGTTTCTCCTAGTCCAACAAAAAGTTAACATAGTTTGGCTAAACAATTTATTCAGTCTGACTTGAGCACCTCCTCTGTGTCAAATAACATACTAGATTCTACGAGTGAAATGGTACAGAAGACCAGAGGGTGTGGTTCTGATCTCTAAATGCCTGTGATTTAACTGGGAAGACAGACATGTAAACAGATGTGACCATGCACCGTGATGAGTGTTCTAATAAAAGTGATCCAAGTTCTACAGAACAGGGGATGACAGCTGCTGCTGGAGGTAAAGAGAGTTGGGTAGAATCTCGTCAGAAGGGAAGAAGAACTTGACCAACTATTGGAAGGATAGAGGAGGGATTTGCCTGAAGGGGAGGAAGGGCATTCCAGGCAAAAGGGATGGCGTAGGCAAAGGCTTCGAATTATGACATTCCCTGGAATATTCTCTAATGTCGAGAAGCTTCAGGATGGCTGGAACACTGCCTCAAATTAGTCTTCTTGTATTGCCTTGAAATATCTAAAACTTCCAAAAGATTCGTAGAGGTGCGAAGAGTAAACATTCCCGCTTCGCCCTTGTCCTTACACCTTAGCCATTCATTCATTTCCCCTGTGTGTGTCCCGAGTGCCGCCAGCCTCAATTCCAGCCTGAGGACTCCCTCAGGCTCTCAGCTCCCAGACTTGTTTTAACTTGTGCCTCCCCTGCTGCCTCATTGCTATGATCGTGGCTCCCGGTGCAGAAAAGTCAAGAATAACAAATCCAATTTAAAAAAAGTGCCTGATTTTTTCCCCATCAAATAACCTAGAGATAATTTTGAATTTTAATATCCCCCTCGGGGCAATGGACTTGGGTAATTAAAACTGCTGATTTAGTTCACAAATGCAGGTGAACTGAGTAGAGTGCCATCCCATTCAGCCCTCCCAAACAAGTGAAGAACATGATGGCAGAAATAGTGCAAAGGCTTCTGGCACAGACTGGCAGCAGGCAGTGCCAGTTTTTGGTTTTGGGTGACCAAAACGCTGCTCAGCATTGCCTAACAAGCAGCTCTCTCCTGGGCTTCAGCCACCAACACACTTGATTTTCTTTCGCGGTTGTGAAAGTCAGTATCTTCCTTTAGGTGACGTAGCCAAAGGAAACAAAGAGTACTGAGGGAAATTCATCTACCTATGGTCTGTAAAGAAGTAGACAGATTTTGTGTGAGTTTTCCCTCAGCAAGTCTGACTTGTCTCAGGAGAAGTGAGTTTAAATGGAGTAACTCCTTCGGTTGTTTCCCTTTGGAAATATCCTGATATAAAAAGAGGTTATGTAGTAGATATCACAGTAACTTGATGAGAGTTCAGGAAGTCTGTCTTCTGTTTCCAGCCACGCAGTAGATTCTCTGTGATACTTTGTTTCTCGATTTCTGAACTTCTCTTTCTAGAAATAAATCTAGTAGTATCTGCTGTTCATTGCTCAGGACTTAAGAAGTAGTCTTACAGTATTTGAGAAGTAAAAGTTTATCATATAACACAAATACATATTTTTCCAACCTTGATGTCAGTTAGTTCCCTGTTTATATGATAAATTCTAAGTAGTTGGATATTTGGCAACGTCTTCCTCCCAAGTGCTTCCCCCAAGGGGAAGATGTTGCCAAATACATCTTTAATCATATAAAGATGTAAAATTCATGATTAACTATTCGTTTTGAATTTGTCAAAACATCACTTAACCTAATAAATATCCCAGTAAAGAGCCGACTTGGCTGGAGTTGAATTAGTCCAGCTTTGCTAATTTGGCCACTGAATTAAGCCAATACTTTTTAATCTGGATTGAGCTAAGGGGGACCGTTCAGAAATCAAGGCCTGGGTGCCTTTTCCCAGAAATCACAGGAGTTCAGTTGTCTATCGGATTGATAAGACGAGGAGAAGGTACAAATAAATGTGTTCAAGGCCAGCATGTCCCCCTTTGAGATGTATAGAAAAACAGTGCTAATAACAGAGGAACTATAATGAAGACTTAATGGATGAGCGATCATTAAATGTGATATATGAGAGTTTAAAATATTTTGATTCTTAAAGACGGCTCATCATGCAGTAGGTGCATTTTTTTTTTATCATTTATTAGACTTTGTTTTCCCATGGATTATTATTCATTGCATGCGTTGGAGCTAGACTAGTTTTGCTGCAACAGTTACACTCATTCGTTTACATGCAGCTTGTGGCCGCTGTTGTATTACAGTGGCTGAGTTAAATAGTTGCAACAGAGAATTTACCGCCCACCAAGGCAAAATAAAATATTTACTACCTTAAAGTTTGCTGAGCCTTGCTTTAAAGAAATGCTTTTTGTAAACACAAAGTAATTTCTGTGATTTAGGTAAATTCTCGCAGGGTCATTATTCACCTAGATAAGTGAAGTTCTTTTCTTTTGAAGAAGTGGAACCCCAAGTACTTTCTTTGCATCTTATTTGCTTTCTAATACTTGAGAAATTCTTTAAAAACACAGATGTTGAAATAATATATAAAAGGAAATACGTTTCTCAACTTTGTAAGCACTCCAGAAAAGACATAGGCATATAGTAGGATGGGTCTGTGAAATGATCTTGAATAGCATGTCACCAGTTACATTTGGGAAATGAATAAATAATAACAACAATAGCATAACATATGTTATGATATATATGAACATATAAACAAAATGTTTATGTTTGCTGAATGCAATCTTACTCTGAATGCAAAATAAGAAAGTGCTTATTCTGTGTTAGACATTGTTCTAAGTACTCTTTATAATTTCTTGGGCAACCCTTTGAAGTAGGATAATTATTATTCTTATTTTATAGATGACATTTTTTGGTTGTGAATGCATTTTTTGGTTGTGAATGCATTTAAAGACTTTAATTTGTAAAAAATACAACTAATAAAATACCATTTATAATTTATTTCATGGATTTATTGATGCAAATGAATAGTTGTGTTTCTTGAGATTGTAAGGCCAAGTCGCTGTAGCCATGACTAAAGTATTAAGAATGGCAGAGAACTGTTTTAAAAACAGGAAAGTTATCTTGAGTCGTAATTTGGTAGTTTTCAGTTCTGAGCTTAATTTAGTCTTAAGCTTCTTCTAAGCTTTGTTTTTTACCCAGGTTTCTGTTGAGTTCATTTTTCTCTTCCTTCAAAGTTAATGCATTCTAGAGTGTGCCCATAGTGTGCCCATGGCAGCGGCTAGCCTTATATTCCGCTTGGGTTGTTCTCCATTCAGCAGTTCATTTTGAGATACTGCACTCACAAAGAGGAAGTAGCCTGAGGCAAAAACAAGATTTTTTGTAGTAGTGGATAATTGAGAAGCAGAGGATATAGTCCCCTGTATGGCTTTTAGGAGGAGAGAGGAGCTACCCTAAGTTCATCAGTAAGAATGTGAGAGGAGTGACTGATAGTTTGTGGATGCACCAGTTGGTACTTATCTTTGTGGGAAAAACCAGACAAGGCGGGGACATTGGGGAGTAGATGGTGAGCTACTTACAGCCCAGTATTACACAGCATTTATCTCCACCTGCTCTGAAACTAGTCTTGGGCAAGCACTAAGGTTACAGTAAAAAGAGGTGAGAAGTAAAGGCAAAGAATGCCACCAGAGACATTTGAGATCAGCAATTTCCCTCTTAGTCCACACTCAGGTGAACCTCCCCGTCCCCACCCTTACCTTCTTTACTTAAAGCACTACTGTTTCAGCTCTTCCACATGTCACCATAGGCTTATGGGTCTGAAATTGTTAACTTGTTCCTTGTATCACCGTCTCTTCCAGATTATTTATTTATACTGGGACTGCAATACTTCTTGTGGGTAGAAAGTGAGTATCCCTAACAGAAAGTACTCCCCATCCCTGATTCTCATCATCTTTATGAAGTTCTGTCTGTATAACTGTTTACATGGAGACGATAGGGCAGGTTAATAAATAGGGATGACTTACAAACTTTTCACATGCGGGATGCTTATCAGGATTTGCAATAACCTTGCATGACTTGGAAGACAGAGCTCAGACATGAGGCTCGAAATGGAGGCTGAGAACTGAGAATGGGGAGGTAGCACTGTGTTTAGTTGGATGTTCTGGAGTCTACAATTCAGATTTCCTCCTGTACTTTAGAATTCATTTGTAATCTGTTGTTATTAAAGGACTTTAAAATTACTTGTCAGGAAAAAAATATACTTTTTAGCAGAGAGTGAGAGCAAGCATGAACAGGGAGGGGTAGAGGGAAAGGGAGAAAGAGGATCTCAAGCAGGCTCCACACTCAGCATGGAGCCCAATGTGGGGCTTGATCTCCACGACCCTGAGATCATGACCTGAGCTGAAGTCAAGAGGTGGATGCTTATCTGACTGATCCACACTCAGTGCTCCTTGTCAGAAAAATATTTTAGAGCATATATAATTTAATAATCATTAACTCATTATGTGTATGCTTATATAAGTTAATTATAAATATGCAATACTTATATAATTATAAATACATTAATAATACCTTTAAATATATTAAAATCAGTAACATGCTTATGTTCCCTTGACCCTGAAAAAAGCCTTCCATTTTGTATGTATTGATTTGAACATTTAAATTGGCTTTGAGACAATAAGCTTTGCTGCACTGTGGGAAAAACTGAGATTGAACTGTCTGATGTATGGAAAAGAGCTGTGAAAGCTACAGCGCAAGTGTTGGTCAGATAAAATACCGTGCTTATCAGCTGTCCTGTAAAACACTTAGGGTGCCTCGTCCGTTTACTGCTTCCGGTTAGAATGTTAAAGCAGCTTTAAGTATGTGAAATTTCTCAAAGTCTTGTATTAGTTTTCATCAGTTCATATGGTACTGCATGCGCCCCCAAACTCTCAAACCAGAACCTGAAAACCAAAGTGGAAACCAAACCCTAGCATTTTTCTTTTCTGTGTCTTGTTTTTCAAGCTTCCTTTGCACGCTGGTGGTGCTGTTGATGGAGGGTGGTGGGTTCTTAAAGCGCCAAGTAGTTACCTCAGTTTCATTTTGCATACTTGTTCAGTAAGTTCACTTCTCTGTCTGATCAGGTTTTCCTCACAGACTCCCTGAGATGTTACCTGGATGCATGGGGGCCTGGAGAGAAGGCTGGTTTATGACATGCCATCTTAAGGGAGAGGAAGTCTCAGATCTGATTGTTGTCCCTGGGTTCTCAATGGTCTCTGCTTGGGGGTGAAAATTCTGGGCTTGTGCCCATTGCTGTTTCTTGGGGCTGCTGTTCACTGTGGAAATCAGGGATGATGAACCTATGTCCCTGCTGATGTAACCATTGTTGAAAATCCCAAGGTCGGCAGTCCATCTGTCTTGGCAGTCTGTCCTTCAGCTTTTAATTTCAGGATCACTTTGGCTGCAGTAACTCCCTTGAAAATCGTATCCAGCACAATCAAGTACCTTTGTATCCTGCACAGGGCATGGGGAAATATCCTGAATGCCTTCCTTGGCCCGTAGAGGTTGTGGGGGGCTTGGGAGTGCTAACTGGTATTTTAGTCTGGTGTGGCGGCCCCAGATTGGAGTAGGTCTAGTGGACTGGCACTCTCCTCTTAGATTTTCTAGAGCCCTCAGCGTTTAGCTTTTCTTTCAGCATGCCTGAGCTTCTCCCCTCCCCTGTATCCTTTGCTATTTCCACACTCTTGATGACTGATTCCCTGCTGCTCCTCTTTATCCTTTAAATTTCTATGAGCTCCTTTTATTTCTCCTTTGTGTTTTGCTGGAAATTCCCCTAGGTCATATCCACCTCCTTCTCAGGGTGATGTTCATCCTCACTCTTTCAGTGCAGAATGCCTGCAGGGAGACACTCTTTATCATAGAGGAAATAATTTTTAAAATACCGTGGTGTTTTCAGAAAATCATTTCTGTAATCTCTGATGTGTGACTTACACTGCCTGCACTAGTCCTGGCGACTAGACCTTAGAGGATGGAGCCTCTGTGTCAGGTAATGATTCAGATGTCTTTTAAAAGATACAGAAGTGGTGCTGATAAGCCAGACACAAAGAGCTCATGTCCAGCTTTAAGGCAATGACCCAGGGAGCTGAAGGCAGTGAGGAAGAAGTTCACTTGAAAAGAAAAAGCAAAAGACAGAGGAACAGGTTTTCTCCTTGCTCTATACCACATGCTTTCTTTGTACCAGTGGTTGATCTCATTCCAGCAGACTCTGGGATCACCTCTAGCCAATGTCCTGGTGGCCTCATCCTCTTGTTAGTGCCCTCTGGGATCTAGTACATTTTAATGTGTTTATCACAATGGCCACAGGATGCCTTAATAAAAAGATTACTGTATTGTTGGGGCGCCTGGGTGGCTCAGTCGTTAAGCGGCTGCCTGCGGCTCAGGTCATGATCCCGGAGTCCTGGGATCGAACACAAGCATTCCCTCTGCTTGTGTTCCCTCTCTCGCTGTGTATCTCTCTGTCAAATAAATAAAATCTTTAAAAAAAAGAAAGATTACTCTATTGTTGTTGGTTCAAAATACATGGAAGCTAGTCCTGGGAGATGGAATGAATCAAATTCTGTTTTTCCTTTATTATGGAACAGTGTTAGAAGCTAAGACTTTAGCTCATAGTGTTTGATATTTTGTTAAAGGGAAAATTAGAATTTTAAAAGGAATTTCTGTAATCAAAATAATAGGTGATCTTTCTTGAGGGCCCAAACTGTTCCTGGCACTTTGTAAAAAATTTTCCAACGTTAAAAACCCAGTGTCAGTTGTTACTTCCATTTTGCAGATGAGGAAACTGGAAATCAGAAAGGCTAAATCTCAAACTAAAAAGCTGTGGGATTGGGATTAAAATTTATGTCTGACGACTCATGCCTTTTCACATTACTAAGTTTCAGTAAATAGATCATGTTAGAAATACCTCTGTGATCGGGGCACCTGGGTGGCTCAGTCGGTTCAGCATCTGCCTTCTGCTCAGGTCATGATCCCGGGGTCCTGGGATCCAGTTTGGCATTGGGCTCCCTGCTCAGTGGGGAGCCTGCTTCTCCCCTCCTCGGTGTCTCCCCTCTGCTTGTACTCTCTCTCTCCCCGTCTCTCTCGCTCTCTCAAATAAATAATAAAATCTTAAAAAAAAAAAAAAAAAGAAATACCTCTGTGACAAGAGATCTTATGACAAATAGTGTTTCTTGCTAGTCACCCTAGGGACACACTGACAGTTATACTGGGAGAATCCGTGTTACCTGTCTGACATCAGTCTCTTCTGCTCTAGCAAAAGCAGTACTAATTTGATGCTCCTGATCGAAGTTCAACCTTTTTAGGCCTTAATATTATAAAAGTAAAACTCAAATGTGGGAAACCAGACAAAATGAATATATAGCTTCATGAATTACAAGGTGTATCCACACCCAGGTCAGGAAACATGACATTGCCCTTGGCTCCAGAAGCTGTCTGTGTGCTCCACCCCTGTCAGAGGCTGCTCCCATTCTTCACACGTAACCCCTATTCTGATTTTTGCGATAACCACTCTTCTCTATGGCTTTATTGGCCGTGAGGGCATTCCTGGACACTACAGTTTAGTCTGGCCCGTTAAAAAGCGTGATGTGTCTTTGAAGTCTCTTCATCTGCAGGGTCCCTTTCAGTCTCCTTCTTTCTCCTATAATCTCCCTGAGGAAGAGCTGGTATAGTTTATCATCATCTACATTTTACTGATTCAACCTGTTCTTTTACGTTAGGGATTTCCTGCACTTAGCAATTGGATCCAGACATATAATCAGACTCAAGTGAGATCCCTCCAGTGTTGTGTTCTTTTTATCAGGAAGCACAGCATGTCTGGTTTGAACTTTTTATATCAGTAGCCGTTGACACTGAAGGCTTATAATAGTTATTAATTCCTTCCTTGAGAGTTGCAAAATGGTGATTCTTTTTCATTTATATAAATAGTTTCATAAAGAAATATTTTCCTCTTTTATTTTTATACCCAGAGGTATAGTTCATATAGGAAAGGCAAGATAAATGTTTCTTTATTATATAATTATTTTTACAATTTTAAAGATAATAATTTTATTTGCTATCACCCTTTAAAACTGACCAATTACTATTTTAAAAAATCATTATGAACTAATTTGAACATATTTGTTATATTTTATTTCACCACAATTAAATAAAATTAAGAATCCTTCTTTATACGGTTTTTGATTGTATTTTTTATATAGTTTTCATAGTGGTTGCTTCTGGTTTTACAATATAAATACGTGACCTATCACTATCTACTGGTATGAGCATTTTACTATGTTAAGTGAAGCATGGAAACCTCCCTTCCATTTAGATCTTTTTACCATTTCCATCTTTCAATATCAATGTCTTTTTTTTTTAAAAGATTTTATTTATTTGACAGGGAGAGAGAGATCACAGGTAGGCAGAGATAGAGAGAGAGAGAGAGAGAGAGAAGCAGGCTCCTTGCTGAGCAGAGAGCCCTATATGGGGCTCGATCCCAGGACCCTGAGATCATGACCTGAGCTGAAGGCATGAGGCTTTAACCCACTGAGCCAACCAGGCGCCCATCAATATCAATGTCTTAAAACTGTATGATATCATCTATATGTAGAATCTAAGAAAGCCAGTCTACTGAAAACAGAGCATCTAAAGGTCAAATAATAAAATCAAAAGATATTTTCCTTACCAAATCAGCTTCTCCTCTTCACTTTTTTTATACCAGGGACTGGGTGGTAGGGAAAATGGGGAGATGTTGGTCACATAGTACCAACTTCCAGTTTTGAGGTATGTCTGGGGATCTAATGTATAGCATAGTGATTATAGTTAATAATAATGTATTATATACTTGTAAGTTGCTAAGATAATAGATCTTAAATATTCTCACTACAAAAGATATGGTAGTTATGTAATCCCAGGGAGGTGTTAGCTAAGGCTATAGTAGTAATCCTTTTATAATATATCAATGTATCAAATTAATATGTTGTATACCTTAAAGGAAGACAAATTTATTTATTTATTATTTTTATTTATTTATTTTTTTTAGGAAGACAAATTTATATATCAGTTGTACTTGATAACTCTGGGAAAAAATAAATATCATGTCTTGAGTATTAGATGGTATTGTGATTTTTGTTTTAATCATCAAATATGATTCATAGGACTCATGAGGAGTAAAGTCTACTATATACACCTAATTTTCTGCTCACTCTGTTATTCTTATTCCCTTCTCCTGTTCCAAGATTCCTTCATCTATTTTTTATCATTGTTTCTTGGCCTCTTTACTGGAAAAACTAGGAAATACTATATGTTTTTGAAGATAAATTGCTTTATGAGTTCATTCAGATATTGCCAATTCAAATATTGGATCCCTGGGTTTTTACTTAATCTTTTTATTGCACTTTGGTTCTTAAGGACATGGAAGTTGTTAGAATATTCTGTAATTATTCTATCCCACATATTACACAAAATATTGTCAGAATAATAATATAGGGGCATTTAATAAATTATGATTACTGAAAATAATAAAACAAATATGATCTACTTATTGACCTTCATTTTTTTGGTCAGTTGATAGCTGCAACTTATAATAATTTCTTCCTTCTAATCTTCATTTCTCTTTATTCTGTATTTATTTAATGTTTTACACAAGTTCCTCCATCAACGTCACACCAGTCATTTTGTGGTTTGAAGTCTGTTCTCTAGTAGATTCTGCAAGAAGGGGTAACAGTAGCCATATTCTCTGAGTTCTTTCATGTTGATAACTGTTTTTGTCCTTTATATTGAAAGTTTTGTCAGGTAAAAATCTTTGTCTCATAGTTTAATTTTTTTTGAGAGTCTTAATTATACTCTCTACTTCTTAAATAAAGCACTAATCTCAAAGAAAATTATTTTCTTTCCTTAATATGTTTCTTTCCTTAATATGTTATATATCCATCATCCATGACATCCATCCATGTCAGATGGATGGACAAACATCCATTTGTCTGGATGCCCACAGGATTTCTTTTTTCTTTCAAGTCCAGAGTTTTACTAGATTATGTATTAGCATTGCTGGTTATGGGTGGATACTTTCAGGTATACTGTGCTCTCTTAATGTGTAATTTCAAATATATTTATTTTAGGATTTTTCTGAATTGTAATTTTTATTATTTGCTTTGTTTCCTTTATGGACTGGATATAAAATAATAGAGTGGATATAATTTCCTTTAATTATTTTGAAAGTATGGCCTCAGTGTTTTTTAGCATCTAATATGATGTGAAAATTCAGAAGCTATTCTGATTCCTGTTAAATTGTATACTTCAATTTTTGACTCTTCTCATACCCAGTGTCCTAAAATTTCTCAAACATTTGCCTCAGTGTAGGTCTTCATTCATTGGACAAGGCACTAGGCAAAACATTTTTATGTAGAGAGTTCGGTTCTTCAGTTTGGGGAAGATTTCTTCTATTGTTTCTTTAATTTTCTCTCTTTCTTTCTTTATTCTCTCATTTTGCAATTCTTAATAGCTGAATGCTTGGCCTCCTGGACTAATTTTCTAATTTTTTTCCTTTTGTTTTCCCATTTTTCATTTCTATAGGCGCTGTCCCCCCCCCCCCCCAATATTCACATATGAAATCCTTATTCCCAATGTGATGATGCTTAGAGGTGGGGCCTCTGGGAGATATTTCGGTTATGAGGGTGGAGCCCTCCCGAACAGGATTTGTGCCCTTATAAAGTAGACCACAGAGAGCTCCCTTACCCCTACTTCTATGTGAGGACATAGTGGCAAGTAGTTGGCCTACTATGACCTAGGAAATGAGTTCTCATCAGACACTAAGTGTTACCACCTTGGTTTTAGACTTTTCAGCCCCTAGAACTGTGAGAAGTAAAGTGTCTGTTTATAAACCACCCAGGTTGTAGTGTTCTGTTATAGCAACCCAGAGGGCCTGAGACTCCATCTCTACGTCTTTTGTTTTTTAAACATAATTTACATGCACTAGAAGTTGCCCTTTTTAAGTTTACAGTTTGATATGTTGACAAATGTAGGGGGTCATTAAACTGCCACCACAGCATCTCCCCAATTTCCCTGTGTTTCTTTGTAATCAGTTCCTTTTCCCGCCCTCCTCTTGTGGCAATCACTACTCTGTTTTCTGGTCCTAGAGTTCCCCTTAAAACCTCTGTTCTTTTGTTCTGCTATCTTGCAGGTTTTCACAACTTAAAGATTTTCTTTTTTACCTACACTTCCAATATATATATATATAATTTTGATTTATTTACTTGACAGAGAGAGATAGTAAGAGTGGGCACAGAAGCAGGAGGAGTGGGAGAGGGAGAAGCAGGCCTCCCGCTGAACAGGGAGGCTGATGTGGGGCTCGATCCCAAGACCCTGGGATCAGGACCTGAGCTGAAAGCAGATGCTAAATGACTGAGCCGCCCAGGTGCCCTTCTAATAAATATTTTAATTTAAATTGTATTTAAAATTTTTCCTAACATCTTGTTTCATGGCATTGTGTTTCAAATATCATTTTATCTATCCATGGATATTAATTATGGTTTCCTGGAAACTTTTTTAAATTTTTCCTTTGAGTTACCTTTTTTTATTTTGCTTTTCTTCTCCCCACCAAGTTACATATGCTTCTTAGATGTCTGATAGTTCTTAACTATCCAATCATAAGAAGTGTGAAGTATTAAAAAGCTAATTGGAAGCTCTGTATGTTTGGGTGGGTCTTGCAGGATTTGGGTCATTACTATAGAGTAACTAGGTGGGCCATTCTCTACTAACTCCAAAATTATCTGTTAATGTGTTTTTTGATGTTGGTATTCTAACTTCAAAGACAGAGCCACCAGTGTCCTTCCTGGGAATATAAGCTCCTAATCTTACAAATCTTCCTAATCTTACAAATTTGGGGCAGGAAGAGGGGACTGTGGCTGTGCAGAATATCACTTAGCCATTGTGTTTTAAATCACTTCTCATCATGGGTTTATTCTGTGTTTAATGTCCCCAAATCTGGTGTCTGATGGCTCAGTTTGTTCAGAGTCTATAAAACTTTTTTATTCTGGGTAGTCTGACAGATCTGAGCAGTGTAGGGTCTAGGGACCCAATAATTTTTTCAACAGATTTTAGGATGACACAGCTGTTTCAACCTGAGCCTCACCTCAGCCTTCCACTATATTTGGAGCTTTGCACACCTGAACCTTTCTAAGGTTCTATAAGTCAAATTGGATTATTTCCTTTTCATTATTTCTGTAAAGCTATCTCTCTTCTATTTTGCTAAAGCACTTACTCTCCCTTTATCTACTTACTATTTGGGCTACAGATATTTCTTGGTGTCTAAACTTTTCTTTCGTATTCTATTTCTTGCTTAGGCACAGTTCTGGGAGTAGAATTGTATGGAAATGTCTTTCCACAGCCATCCTGAAATGAGAAGTCTGCAGCTATACCCTTAAATATCCCTGTGGACTTCTTGTATATAAACTGCACTCTTTTGTGGCATTTGACAAAATGTACTACTGTTAGAATTTCTTTTCATTTGATTTGCATGGTTTTCTTTACTCTTACTCTTGCAAGTCTACCTTCCTCTTCTATCTATTCTTATGGTGCCATTTTCATCCATATTACCTCTTAAACATGGATCTAATTCTGGGTTTTATAATTATCACTCTTCTTCCTTTTCATCAGTGATTACTTACACTATCACAGCTAGCTTTAACCAAACTACAGTTCTGCATATCCATCTTCTTACTGGGCATTTTTATTTATGTGTCCTACCCATTTTAATAAAAGTCAAATAATAAATCAAAAGATATTTTCCTTACCAAATCAGCTTCTCCCCTCCACTTATTTTTATACCTTGGTATAAAAAAGGTATAAAATTAACTACATTTTATACCTTTTTATAAACAATACAAATAAAACAATACACTACAATTTTCCTATACAATCGGGCTTGGTATTTTAGAATTACTCCTGCATATTTAATTGGAAAGTAAAGATATTCATTTAGTTCTTTCTTTAAAATTATATGATTGATCATTCCATGTTTTTTTCCCATTGCTGCTGCTTAAATACGACTTGAGTTATTTTTTTCCTTTATTATCCTTACTATTGTACTAAGAGATATACATCACACATTTGCATAACTAAAGAAATCTTCTGGGTATAAATTCCATGAAACTGATGTCAGGAAGTTGAAATTCCTAAGAATTGTACAAATAACACTCTTTCTACACACACAGACACACACACACGACATAAAAATAACCGAAAAAACTGGTAATTTTATGATGGATAAGTTGGTTGTATGGGGAGTAGAAATTTATTTCTTAATTTGTTCAAGGAAAGAAGATTTCTCATTAATATGAACATGTGTAAAGTAGAAATTATTTCACGGAAAATAACGTGATTTTTGCCCTCCTACATATTCCTGTGTCTATTATGGCTAAGAAAGGTGCGATATGGATATGTGCTCTTTCATGTATCTTACCTATATCATCTATTTTATGAAAGAGAAGAATGCACATGGCCAATTTTGTTATCTGGTGAGGGGTCCTACAGTACAGTGTTGGATGGGGCCGGACTTGCTTGCATTTTGTAGGCGGTCACCATTTATAAGGTTATTCCTTCCACTGTTCTATATTCTGCCACTTGGCTGTAAATGTTATACATTTGCTCAATCCTGTCTCTTAGAGTGCTTATTCTATTATTCTATATAAAGAGTACTTCAGAATTTAATATGATTTTGTTATATCAGAGATTTTGCATTTTATATCATTCAGATCTGAGAATAAGACATATTTTCTGTATCTTCAGAGCTTTGTAATTGGCTCAAGATTATATAAAAACTTAAAATAGATGCCTTCTTCATACTTAAATTTGAAAGACATGATTTCCTTTTCTTCTTGATGACTTTTGTTCTACTGTCCTTATTCCTGAACATAAAGCATTTATTAAATAACACTTTGTTATTATAATAATGCAGAGAAAGATTCTATTCCTTTTTTACCAGTTATAAAAGACAAGCCTTGAGAAAGGGTAATTCCTCTGAGGTTCAACAGAATAAAGTGTTCCAGTGATGAGGCAAGAATTAAATTTCAGGAGAAAAATAGAGGTAAAATGAAAACAAGAAATTATTTTAACATAAAAGAACATATACCGGGAGTAAATGAAACAAAAGTGCAAACCATTATAACATAGCTTAGATTTTGTGAGGAGGGAAAGAGAACATGATGTCTAATGAATAATGAGGCTAAGACATATTTTAATAATTAATTGCTGAAATTTAGTATTGACTTAACTTAGAATTATACCTTAACAAATCATTGGGATATTTATAGCTCCATGCCGACCTGAAAATGTATTTAAGTTTAAAGTACATCTGCTTGAAAAAAAAAAACCTTAAATTTAAGTTAAAAATAAGAAATAATTGTCCAGACAAAGTTCTCCCATGTAGAGAGAATAAACGCTATAACCGATAGCTAATGTTCATTAGCTTACCTTCCCTTCTTCCTTCCTTCCTTCCTTCCTTCCTTCCTTCCTTCCTTCCCTCCCTCCCTCCCTCCCTCCTTCCTTCCTTCCTTTCTTCCTTCCTTCATGCCTTCCTTCCATTTTTTCTACTTTTTATTTTTTAGATTTTAATTTACTATATCATAAAACATAATTATTATCTTCAGGTTCTTTTTTCTGTCACTCTGTTCTCCTTTCCTGTCACCTTGACTTTTGAAAATTTTTGAATTTTTTAAAAATTTGAAAGCTCTTTTTTTTTTTTTAAAGATTTATTTATTTATTTGATAGACAAAGAGATCACAAGTAGGCAGAGAGGCAGGCAGAGAGAGAGGGGGTGGGAAACAGGCTCCCTGCTGAGCAGAGAGCCCAATGTGGGGCTCGATCCCAGGACCCTGAGATCATGA
Source organism: Procyon lotor (assembly GCA_028646535.1). Lineage (NCBI taxonomy): Eukaryota > Metazoa > Chordata > Mammalia > Carnivora > Procyonidae > Procyon > Procyon lotor. The sequence goes on from CM053604.1 coordinate 119,656,175, forward strand.
CCTGAGCTGAAGGCAGAGGCTTTAACCCACTGAGCCACCCAGGCGCCCCAAAAATTTGAAAGCTCTTAAACAAAAAATGAAGAAAAACAATATTTGCTATTTGAATTGTACTGTAGCACATGCATTTTTTAAGCCACGAGATTTCAAGTAGTACTAGAATAATGGCCTTAGGTTTCCTCCAGTCTGAGTTTAGATCCTGGCTAGGAAACTTACAAGCAATATGGGCCCAGCTACTTTCTTTCCTTCTGTTGGCTAAGAATAGGAAATATTTGAATACATACTGTGTTCCATTCTTTAAGTTTTGGTTATTAGTTCATTTACTTCTCACAAAATCTATGGGTATCATTAACTCATTTTGCGGGTAGGAAATGGGAGCAGAACAAGACGAAGTAGCTCTTCCCAAATAACCATACATCATCATTTCTTCATCAGGGATATCTGTTGATCTCTTTTCCCGTTTCACTTTTGGTCATTTCTCTCCACAAACCTCATGCTCTCAACAAGATTGGTATTTGCAGTTGTTGGAAGGTAATCTGGCCATTTCCTATCTGCGTGACTTTGTAATGCATTTTCCTGTGAGGTTCTTCCCACCACTATCTCTGTTTCTTGTCCTGGCTAACTCTTCATCCTTCTCCCAAGACTCAGTTCAAACCCTGGCATCACTTCCGGCAGAAAGGCTTCCTTCTCTGTCCACCTGTGGCTGGCTAAAAAAAGAAAGAAAGACTCTGGGCTTCCATGGCATTTATTGTGTTTTATCTTTTCACTTTGCATTTTATTTATTGCTGTTTTTGTCTATCTCCATGACAGGCTGAGGCAGAACTCAGGTCCTGTCTTTCTGTTACCAGAATCTAGCTGAGTACCTTTCAGCATAGAGTAGTGATTGAAAGAATTATTTATGTAATTTTTAACTTGCAAGTTGTGTAGTTTGAACAAGTTACTTCTTTTACCTTTTGCTTTTTCAGTTGTACAAATGGGTTCAATACTATTTTCATCCTCATAGAATAAGTGTGAGAATTGAGATAATATATGCTAAATGTGTATATATGCCATGGGAATCTTATACAGTGAGAGCTGGTTTTGTGATTATTATTGGTGTCCTAGATTATTCACATACATAGGCTTTCTCAGAACACCAAGCTAGTAGTGTATTACTGGTCATGGATCTTTTTGAGCACCATTTATTTTCATGTCAGAAAGATATTTTCTCTGATAAAGTATTTCAATTAATGGTTGGAATGAGCAGGAAAAAAATCTCTATTTATGAAGGGTGAATGGGAAATTCAAGATCCTTTTCTTTCTCTTTAAACTTGTAATATTTATCTGGGTACTTTAAAACAAAATTAATTGCACTGCAGGATTAATTCCATTATTCATTTACTATACTCAGCATATGACAAAGGATTGCTAGCTCATGCAAATAGAATAATTGCTGAAATGGATTTTTCTTCTTTTCAATCTAATTATTTAACAATTTAAAAACTTACTTTCAAAGCCACAAATTTTAAGCTTTCATACGAAGAACCAAAATGTTAATTTTTTTAGACATCTCCTTGAATAAATAAAAAAACACCCTTGCTTTATTAGTTGAGCACTCTATAATGTCAGTTTTATTTATACTTTTAGAAATCTTAGAGAGCTTTGGAGTTCCAAATTTTAAAAGATCATAAGCTCTTCTCTCTTGGTAGTATTTTACATTTTTTGTTTCTTTTGGATATTATTAATATGATTTTTCTTTTTTTTTAAGATTTTATTTATTTATTTGACAGAGAGAGAGAGATCACAAGTTAGCAGAGAGGCAGGCAGAAGGAGAGGGAGGAAGCAGGCTCCCTGCTGAGCAGAAAGCCTGATGCAATACTGGGACTTGATTGATCCCAGGACCCTGAGATCATGACCTGAGCCTAGGGCAGAGGCTTTAACCCACTGAGCCACCCAGGTGCCCCCGTAATATGATTTTTCTTAAGAATAGTTTAAATTTGTGAAATAGAGTAAGCTTTCTTTAAAAGGAAACTGCTTATCTCCTTAAAATTGAACCTTTAAAATACTCATGCCAGGAAGTATTAAGTAAACCCTGAATCTGAGTTCTAACTGTGGTTATTTGGAAATTGTTTCCTATAGTCCTCCTAAGCCACATGTACTCTTTGGAAAATGTGAAGCAAAATACTCATTACTGACCTCATCATTTAAAGCTATAGTAAGGCAAAATCATGAAAAGAAAATTCATGCACTGTATAAATAAAGCTGCTAAAGTAGATTGGAGTTATTTTTCATTTCTTGACTTTTTGCTGTGTATTTTATTGGAATTGAATATTTATGGTTAATTTTTTTATTGCTGCTGCATATGTACAATGTGTGTATTGGCTTTTGCCCATCATAATATTATTGGGTTTAGTTATTCCACCTTCCTTTTGGGGATTGACCTCTTTATGCGTGTGTGTATATGTTTTTGGTAGTTTCAAATTCTTGTTTCAGTCTTTATGGACTCAACTATTTGAGAATAAGCAGTCTCCTGATGTAACTTCATAATAAAAGGATAAAATGCCCCTTTGGAGAACATTCAGTGTTTGGAGATGCTCTTACTATTGGTGATCTCAACAGTTGATTTGAGGCTATATGTTAGGGGGGAAATGTTTTAAAGTGCACTGCATTAAACTTAACTTTGTACATCAAATTTTGTCACTATATTACTTAAATAACTCCAAAAGCTGTTCAATGTACTTATAAAATCCAAATTCCACATCTGCTCTCTTAAGACCCTGCCTGACTTGGCCTTTGTCTGTTCTCCAACTTTATTGCAGGCCTTGATCTTCTGACTCTCAGCACTTACGTCTCCATGGTCATATTTCAGTTCTTCTAACACAAAACCCTCTTTCTGGATTCAGGGTCTTGTACACACTTTTCTTTTTGTTTTGAATGCTCATGGCTTATTTACTGAGTTGATTCATTTTCATCATTCAAGCCTCAATTTAAATATTCCCTTCTCAGAAAAGCCTTCTCCATCAACCCAGAATTACTCCTTCCTCCATGTTGTCTGTTATAATATTATTAATTTACTTTATACCCAAGTTATGTGTTAAGTTTGTGTTTTTTCTTACAGTCTTCACTACCATAAATAGTAGACCTTGAAGACTTGTAATTTATCTATATTGTTTAACAAGAGCCTCTGCATCTAACACCATGACTAACCGTGATTAGCTCTGCATCTAACATTCAACAATATAAGAAAGATTAACAATGAATGATTAAGAATATATTTCTTCACACATAGGGAACAACTTGTGCAAAGTTTCTGAAGCAGGAAGAGCTTAATGTGTTCCTGTGTGCTCCTGTATGGCTGGAGCATAATAGGTGGCAAGATAATGACATGAGATGAGCTGATCGGGTTTTTCAGGGACTGAAAGACCATTTTAACAAAATTGGATTTATTCCATAGCATAAGAAATCCTCGTAAGGTTTTAAACAGGGATGTGAAGGTCTGTATTTAAAGGAGTTCAAATTCACTGCTCTTGGAGACAGGACTGGATGTGGGAAAGTAATCTGGGAAAGCCCGTTTGGAGGTTTGTGTAGCATCTAGGGGTGAAGATGGACATTGGTGGTAATAGCAGAGTGGGAGAAAAGAAGATAGAAATTGAGAGAAGATGATGTCATTTTTATAGATATGTAATTCTGGCATCAGAATTACAAGTTTGGGATAGGGATTAAAAGATTTTAGACTTGCTGTGGTGAAGATATCTGAGATCCAAGTAAAGATGCCAACTGGTGGATATGTGAGTTTCAAATTCAGATAAGAGGTTTTAACTTAAGAAATGAATTTGGCAGTCTTCAATATGTAACTTTTTCAAATACACAGAACTGGATATAAATCACTGGGAGGCACTACTGAGAAAGAAGAAAGTCCAGGGAAGAATCTTGAGAAATCCCAAATTTAAGAAGCAGAATTATGCAGATTCAGCATGTAGACTCAGGAAGAGCAGCAAATAATGCAGGAGGAAAACTAGGACTATGGAGTTGGAGAGCAGAATGAGTGGTCTGCTTCACCTGATGCTACCAAGAGATTGGAATAAACCACCTGAAATGTTACTCATGTTGTCAAGACATTAATGTTGGGCAGGAGTTGGTTATAGAGGAGAGAAGAGGCTAAAGGCAGCACATAATTGCTTTAAGAGGTTGCATGAGGAGTGTAATAGTGCTGGGAGGTGAGGGGAAGACTAAAGAGAAGGATTGGTATTAGTGCAAGTTTGTGTGTTGATGGGAGTTATCTAGTTAGTAGAGAGAATTGGTGATTCAGCAGAGAGCAGAGGAAAATTGTCTAATAGGGCTTTCAATGTAACACATATGACTTCATCATAAAGGGGTTGATAAAGACCTGTATAGGTGTAAAGTTTATTTAGTTATCTAGTTTGGTTTGAAGTGATAAAATTGTTAATTCTAAGTTGATATTAAAGTGGTATAAAGTGTGATTCATACTTTGTAAGCATTAGGACAACAACTAAAAGGATTATTTGAAGTCTATTTAAAGACCATATAAAGGGGCACCTGGGTGGCTCAGTGGATTAAAGCCTCTGACTTTGGCTCAGGTCGTGATCTCAGGGTCCTGGGATCCAGCCCCGCATCGGGCTCTCTGCTCAGCAGGGAGCTTACTTCCCCCTTCTCTCTGCCTGCCTCTCTGCTTACTTGTGGTCTCTCACTCTGTCAAATAACTAAATAAAATCTTAAAAAAAAATAAAGACCATATAAAAATCATAGTCAAAAAGTCAAGAAGAAATTAAAGTGGAATTCTAAAAATATTTAAAAATTGAAAAAGAGGGTGGAAAAAGAAAATCTGAGGAACAGAAATGTGGTGGGCAGATTCTAAAGAAGTGCCCCCTCCCCCCAAGATTCTTGCCCACAGGTGTTTCAGTCAAACACTAATCCAGAGGGGACTTTGCAGGTGGAATTCAGGTCACTAAACAATTAACCATAAAATAAGGTGGCTACCTACTTACTGTTCAGGCAACCACATCAGCTCTTGAAAGCAGAAGGCAGAAGAATCAGAAAGATGTAGTAGAAGAAGTCAGAGATTTGAAGTGTGAAAATGTGTGAGAACAATTCAACCTGCTCTTGCTGGAAGTACAAGGTGAAAAGGAATGCATGTGGTCTTAAGAAACTGAAAGGGGCTCCCAAGGAAAAACAGACCTCAGGCATCCTGAACACAGCCACACCAAGGGTTAGGGTTCCAAAATATGAATTTTGGGGGAGGACACATATATTCATTCCATAACACCTGGCTTCTTCTTGTTACTTATAGTAAAATGTGAGAAGAGAAAGATAGATAGGGAAAAAAAACTGTTAAACAAAAAGGAAGAAAGACTTAACAATTTTGAAGTTCTCAGGCTACCCAGATGGCAAAAGATTGTGAAATTAAGAGATTTATTTTTTGAAAAAGGTGCTCTGGAGAAAAGACTAAGATTGTGATTCTACAACTCTTTAAGAAATCTCAGACAGTTCAAAAGATCAAGTATCCAGGTACATAAAAGAGCTCTTTGAAGAGATTAAGGGTATGGTTTATAGATCCCCTCATTCAGACCACAGGGTTTCTAGAAATATGAAGGGTGTTGTCTCTTTGCCATCTCAACAGAAGCCAAGATTAGAGAAAAGATTATCCAGGAAACACTTTAGAGGGGCATCTTGTCTAGAGGTGTGAAACCCTGTGGAATTCACACAGAACCCACGATGTTCTTGAGAATTTTATACTGGTAGAAACACTGCCAACTGGGACAGAAAGGGACAAGCGAGTATGAGATAAAATAAGGCTGTCTGATAGCCAGAATTCTGCTGGCAGGTAAAACTACTGATAAAACTACTCAGCTGCAACAGATGCTACATTTCATTGAAAACAAAAGGATGCGCCAGGCAGCAGAAGCAGGAGCCCAAGGAGTGGAATTAAGACCAGAGATGGAAGAACCAAGTGCCAAAGCCTTGAAACCTAATGTATCGTTCCTGCCTCGATATTGAAACTGCTTTTGATCTGTGACTGTGCTTTACCTTTCACTTTTTCCCGTGGTGGAAGCAGCATGTTTGTCCCTGACAACCTATGCCTGTCTCATACTTGTGTATGGGGGCAGATAACATGTGTCTTTAATTTTATGGGTCACAGATAGAGAAAAAATTGTTCCCAGGAGTTCTTTTTAATGGATTACTCACCCACACTTGATTTAGATGAGAGTTTGGACTTTTAAACAGATGAGATTTTTATGCTCTGAGTTGATGCTGTAATGGGATGAAGCTCTTGGAAACAGTGGGAGGGACGTCAATGTGTTTTGCATTTGGGAGGTACTTGCACCTCGGGAGGGCCCGAGGGCGGACTGTGGTAGGTGTAATTCTAACACTGTTCCCCCAAGATTCTCCTCTTCTGGTTTTCAATAAAGTTACTCCAGGTACTGCTCTGGAGGGACACTGCAGATAATTAAGATGTAAGCAGCTCATCTTGAGACAGGGAAATTATCCTGGTTTATCTAGATTGGCTCAATGTAATCACATGAGCCCCAAAAAGCAGAAGAAGTAAGGTAAGAAGGTGAGAGATACAGCAAAAGAAGTCAGAGAAGTTTGAATTGGGAGAAAGACTGAACTTGCTGTTATTGGAGGGCAAGGGGATGAGGAATGCACATAACATTAAGGAGCTGAGAGAGGTGTCCAGCTAACAGCCAGCAAAGAAAAGGGACCTCATCTCTATAGCTGCAAGGAAGTGAATCCTTTCAACAAACTGAAAGAGGGTGGAAGCTGATTCTTCCCCACAACCTTCACGAAGGAGCATAGGCCTACTGACAACTCAGTTTCAGCCGATGAAGCTCTAAGCAGAGGGATTATTTGAGCCATATTATGCCAAGACTTCTGGCCTGTGGAAACTCTGATATAATCAATGAGTGTTACTTTAGCCCACTCTATTTTTGCTGATTTGCTGTAGCAGTGATAGAAACTCAATACAACAAAACATAAGGAACATGTAGAAAAGCAATACTAAAATGGCAGCTATAAACCCAAGTAAATCAATAATTACATTAAATGTAAATGGTCCACAGCTTTAAAAGATGAAGATTATCAGATTAGCTATAAAAGCAAGGGCCAGCTATATCTTTTCTGCTATGAAACTCACTTGAAATATATTAGTAGGTTAAAAATAAAAGGATAGAGAACTATACTACACAAATCTGAAAAAAACAAAAACAAAAACAACTGGATCAGCTATATTAATGTCAGGCAAAGAAGACTCAGAACAAGGAAAACTACCAGGGACAAAAAAGAATTTTATATAATGATGACAGGGTCGACTCACCAAGATATAACAATTTATGCAGGTCTTTTATAATAAAGCTTCAAAATAAATGAGTTAAAAATCAAGAGACTGGAAGAAATAAAGAAAGGCACAATCATAGTTTGACACTTCAACAATTCTTTCTCACTAATTGATACAACAAATAGGAAATAAGCAATTATATACAGAAAACTTGAGCAACATAAGCAACTTGACCTGATTGACATTTGCAGAATATTCTACTCACCAACAGCAGAATGCACATTTCTTTTCAAATATACCTGAAGCATTCACGAAGATAGATCACATTGTGGGACATAAAATCAACCTTATTAAGTAAAAAAAAATTATTCAAGTATGTTTTTCACAAAATGGAATTCAAGCAGAAATTGGTAGCATAGGAATAAATGGAAAATCTCCAAATATATGGAAATATGAAATAATATATAAATGTCAATAAATAATCCATGGGTCAAAGAAGAATTATCAAAGGAAATTAGAAAATAATTTGAACTGAAAGAATGTGATTCTAAACATGTCAAGATATTTATGATGTTGCTAAAATAGTTTTTTAGAGGTATTTATAGTGTCAAATGCTTATGTTAGAAAATAAAAAGGTTTTTGGATCAATAACTTGAGCTTCCACCTTCAGAGTCTAGAAAAGGAAGATAAAGCAAAAGATAAAGCAAGCAAAGGGAAGGAAATCATTAGGGTAGAAATCTCTTAAATTGAAAAGAGACAAGCATTAGGGAAAAATCAATGAAACCAGAAGTTGATTCTTTGAAAAAAATTTGATAAAATTAATGAACTTCCAGTCAGATTGACTAACTGAAAAAGAGAACACACAAATTATGAACATCAGGAATGAAAGCAGGGTATAATTACTGATCCCAGAATTATTAAAATGTAAAACTACAAAAAATCTCCCATGCACATAGATTTGACAGCTTACTAATTCCTTGAAAGACACATAGTACCAAAATTCATCCAAGAAGCAATGGTAACCCAAATAGCCTGTATCTATTAAAGAAATCAAATCAGGTTAAAATCTTTCCCAGAGAGAAAACTTCAGATGCAGGAGGGCTGGAATTTAGGACAAGACGTTGGAGCCAGCAAATAATGGGCAAATCAGGACTAGACTGGCTATGGGCAGTGACCAAACATAGGTTTATTGCACCAAGGGGAATCCCAGACTCAGCCTGCTGGCAAAAATGGGGCCACTAACAGGAGTTCTGTCTTGGTCATACTGGTCAATGAACAGGTAATACGAGGCTTCAGTAGCTATATTCAAGAAAGTCTAGGTGATCTTTGAAGGACAGAAGGAGTCTCAAGAAGACATGTCTTGTCAAAAAGGAAGGGTTAATCATGTGCATTTCCCTGATGATGCACTGGGTATGCTGAGCAGAATTTTGACTACATTGTGTATGGGTAATTGTGTATGACTCGATTGTGTATGACTTGTGTATGCCTTGGTGGTACTGGTGGCAAAGATGTCTCCTCTTTTAGCACAAGGTGCTTCCATAAGCTCCCTACTCAGCCACTGTGTTGTTCTACAGTGGCGTGAAGTTTCTTTAGGTGACAAATACAAGCATCTTTTTATATTCGAGAAAAGTTTTAACTCTATTACAGTCATTGGTCCATTTTTATTAAGTCAACCTAATTTCAATTTTCTGTGCATTTTCATCCTTTTCAGAGCAGTGTTGTTGATATTAAAGAGTACAGTGCTAGAACCCTGCTAATCTACTTTGTACTGTACTTTGTATAGCATTGTGTTTATTTTCATAGGTGTTTTAAATATGAACGACTCTTTGGCGTATTTATGGCCAGGTAGTTCTGAACAGGTAGAAATAAAAATATTTATTTGGGGTGCCTGTGTGGCTCAATCAGTTAAGCATCTGCCTTTGGCTCAGGTCATGTTTTCAGGGTCCTGGGATTGAGTCCCGCCTTGGGCTCCCTGCTCAGCAGGGAGTCTGCTTCTCCCTCTCTCTCTCTGCTCTTCTCCCCTGCTCATGCTGTCTCTCTCAAATAAATAAATAAAATATTTGAAAAAAAGAAATTTTTTTTTGTTTTTTTGCAGTTACAAATAGTACCTATAGTAAAATATCTCTCATATGATCGAAAATAAAGTTTTCCGCTCATCGAATTACTCTAATGTACCCTGCAATTTTGGCTGTGTCAAGGAAGAAGTGATTTTATTCTCATTTATAGTAATAAAATGATTTTATTCTCATATTTCTTAAATATGAGAAATATTCAAGGTTATACTAAGTTTCTATAATACTTCATAGTTACTTTGTCAATATTGCTGGCCTATTGAAATTATGAAATCTTATGGATCAGGTATAACTTCTGCAAATTTTTGTACAATCTGAAGAAAGCTTTTGAACATTTAAATGATTTTGAAGAAAACTTGTTTGGGAGTAATATCTAAACTGTAAATGATCTTGAATATTTTAATAGTGATATGCATAATGAGGAAGTGAAATAGGGAGACTATGAGCAAGGAATTAAAAGTCTGAATTTCAGATATTGTTCATCATTTGTGACCTGGGTCCCCTCACTTAATAAATGCTCTTGCATCTTATAGATTTCTTACAAAAATTGTTGAGGATGGGTGGATTGAAGTGTTTGAAATACAAGTAAATAAAGAAATGAAGGATTATTGCCTTAGGCTGTTGAGTACCTTCTAAGGACATAAATGGTTATTGTTTTCATGATTCTGATATTTTAATAGTCAATGGAATACACAGTAGAATTCTGCCCAAATACCTATGTTTATTTCCCATAAATCATATCCCCATGATTCATATCAGTGGGAGAAAAAAATCAGTATTTTCAAATGGTCAATAGATTCAGTAATTTAAAGAAAAAAAGTCTTTGTTTTTGTCTTCCAAATTATAGTGAAAAATGTGTGCCCCACTAAAGGGCAAGAATGAGCTTTGAGAGAAAAAGAAACATGAGATATTATATAGATTTCATTTCTGTCATATTTGCTTAATTTGCAACATCAGTTCTTTATGTTCATTTAATTATAATGCTGATGGATTCAGATTTTTTTTCAAATCTTTTATGCAGACCTAACATGTCTAATGCAGAGTGATAATGAAGGTCAGAATAAGATGTGAGAAGCAGTTGTCTTGTCAAGGCATAGTAATATAGGTATTGGGTTTGACATCATGATTGCGAGCGTCATGGTGCAAGGATCTGTGCCTTCAACATTTTGACAGGAAACCATGGGTTTGGGTAATGGGAGGATCAGATAATCAAGTGTGGAAGGCAGATCCAAGTGAGTGTGTATAGTGTTTGTCCTTTGATATTTATTGTCATTGCTCAGGTTCTTACCCAACCTGCAGTTTTCAGGAACCATGAAGCACTTACTGCCAGATGGACAGCTTGTGCTTCTCGCATACTTTGGCTCCCCCAAGCTTCCCTTCTCCATCTGGAGTCTGGTTAGCTGTGCCAACGCTGCAGCCCCAGGAGCTAACTTCTACCTGCCTCTTCACGGCTGTGTTCTCGCCATGGAGTGTCTATTTTTATATCACCTCATGCTGTAGCGCCCAGCTGGTTTTGTTGTTGTTGCTTTCCATTTGCAACAGTGTTAACTACAATGGTATTTATTTGCCATAAAAAAAAAAAAAAAACACCTTTAAGATAGGTCATCCATTTGCTCTTTGTCTTATTTTTTGGTACAAATGTCAAGTGAATTTCACTCAGTTTAGTCAAGGACGCAATGCCACTTAAACACTTCTCTTTATTTAAAGTAGATCATCATTTCCCCTCAATCCCTTTTTAATTTTACCAGGGAAAAGTTGCTTCTGAATTGGAATGTGAACTATAGCCTTCTATAATTGAAATAAATTCCAGTATAGAATTGTTGTGCGGTTCTAGACCCAAGAAGGGCTCCTGTGGCAGAATCTCTTGTAATGAAGTTGTAATATTTCCTTGTATCTCTGCTTTCCTTGATTTTTATTATTAAACACAGGTGCTCACCTAAATTTATGTATCTCAAACTTTGCTTTGGTGGCTAGAATTCTTTTTTTTTTTTTTAAAGATTTTATTTATTTATTTGACAGAGAGATCACAAGCAGGCAGAAAGAGAGGGGGAAGCAGGCTCCCTGCTGAGCAGAGAGCCCTATGCGGGGCTCCATCCTAGGACCCTGAGATCACCTAGGACCCTGAGATCATGACCTGAGCCGAAGGCAGAGGCTTTAACCCACTGAGCACCCAGGGACCCCTGGTGGCTAGAATTTTTAATTTGGATACTATCTTACAGTTTTTAATTTTAAATTCAAAACTTATTTTTATTATATCTTATTTTAGATCTTTCTTACTGAAACTCCTCCAAATAATTACGGGCTCCTTTCCAATAGTCACTAATTGGATTTGTGTAAGAATGTTGCAAAGGACCACACAACATTACCCAGTAACAATAAGGATGCCAAAGGATATGGGGAGAGGAGGATTCTAAGAATATCTGGATAAGATTGACTATAACTATTTGTTTGAAAAATTCAGAATACTCGTACATTTGAGAGGAATAAAGGGGATAAATACATAAAGGAAGCAAATGGGTTCCCCAAAAGGAAGATTTTTTTAAAGATCTGGAAAATATTGGTGGACTCATAAGAAGATAAATGGAACAAATTATGACCATCGGCTTGATAATAGTATGGTGGAGGGTAGATGGACAACCAGCCAAGCACAATGCTGGGATGTGATAATAAAGAAAGCAGGCAGTCTGATACACTAGGTTTTCAAGATTCAAACACACACAAAGACCCTAAAGTGAACACATATTTAGATTAGTTTCTTCTCATGATGGTTATCACTATGTTATTTTTGTCATGTCTTATATTTTCTTTATTCGTGAGGGTAAGTTGGGGAAATTATATTTTCCTTACAGCTCCGGGAAGATTGCACTTTGATTCTGTAATTTAAGGACTTTTAGGGCGCCCGGGTGGCTCAGTGGGTTAAAGCCTCTGCCTTCGGCTCAGGTCATGATCTCTGGGTCCTGGGATCGAGCCCCACATCGGGCTCCCTGCTCAGCGGGGAGCCTCCTTCCCCCTCTCTCTTTGCCTGCCTCTCTGCCTACTTGTGATCTCTCTCTCTCTCTTTCTCTGTGTGTGTGTCAAATAAATAAAATCTTAAAAAAAAACATTTAATTTAAGGACTTTTATAGTGAGGACTAAAAACAATAAATAAACAAGAAAGGATAATCCAGGTGAAGGGAAAAAGGCATAATATGACTGGAAGACTAGAATTTATCAGAAACTATGAGGAGTAAGGGTGAAATCTTAATAGATAAGAGTCTCTATCCTATACCTGATAGGAGAGGATGAGTCTCCATGGTGATGGCTCTGAGATTTACAGATTCACAGCAGCTGTGCATTCAGTATGAAAGCAGATGAAATGGGAAAGTGTGGTTGGGAGAAATGTAAGAAAGAGATACCAGGTCAGCAGAACATTATTAAAAATATCACCAGTTACTGAAATAACACGTGTTAAGTGAAGTCTTTGCTGGTATTGTGTGCTCATTAATACCTAATGAGAAACTTCTATACAGTAGCGTGCCAGAATCTCAAGACTAAATATGGTGGAGTTCCATTAAGATTTTACAACCTGGTGGGGAGACATATTGTAGCCTATCTGTTAAAATAAATGAAGTGTTATAAAAGAAAGATGTTAGAAAAGTAGTTGTAGTTAAATGTTTGGGCTCTGGAATCAGACTCTCTGGGTATGGATCTGGTGATTTGCAGGCTGAATTTCTTTAAGGTTTCTTCATTAGCTTTTTTAAACCTCAGGAAAATAACTGGACCTTTAGTGCTTGTTACACACGATAACATCAGTTATGAGAATAATTATGAATAAAATGTTGTGAGAACAACATTGGATTTGTAGGCTATAGGGCACCAGAATCTGTGTGTGTATGTGTGTGTGTGTGTGTGTGAGTGTGTGTTTAGACACGTATGTTTGCACCCAAGAACTCAGACTTTATAAGTTGTCACAAAGATTTAGGCCCCAGGTCTGGCCTCAATGCTGATTGGTTTTGACTCTGACCGTTCACTGAATCTCAAGAGTCTTTAGTCACTTCCTATGTTATAATTCCTACCTCAGAGGGTTGTGGTGTGGGTATTCAAAAGACTCTCTAAATGTTCTACCAAATATAAAAAAATCTATCCATCTCAATTACTCTGCATAATTTGAGGCACATATTTTTCATTTTTAATATGTGAGAACTATGAAGATTGATATTACCTAGTTATATGCTTATGTTCAGAACATCTAGATTTCTAAAATTACATTTTTACTTTGTCCATGACTTTGTTTCGGTGTTCAATTAGAGTAACCAAAATCTAGATATAGATGTATTGTAGACTCAAAAAGAATCAATATTGTTTCTTCATAGAAATGTTTGGATAATTTTTGATGAGATTGTATTCACCTTTAAGAGACCTTACATATTAAAACCCCTTTACAAAAGATTTTATCAATACCTGTTTACTCTGAAGTCAGATTTAGAGCTTTTACAACTCTAAAGTATAGAGCTTTGAATCAAAGTAAATGAAGAACTCCAACATGGAACACAAATCTCTATTATAAAACCCTATGGTAAATGGGCACTTTATTTCTTGGAGTTTTCACCAGAGCCTTATTGGTAGATCTCTTAAATAAGCTTACTTATTAGCTTTGAATCTAAGAAGTAGAAGAAGACTGAGTAAAGAGTTTGGAAATAAGTGTACAGATAGCTGGGGAAGTGGCCCCATAAAACCAGAGGAGGACACAGTGACCTTAATGTCAACATTGATGTGTACCCCTGCAGTTTCCAATATCCCTGCAGTTTCTACTATGAGTCATTAAGAAAGAATGTCAGCAATCTACTTTTCATGAAACTAGGCACATGTGTGTTATGTTTAATTTTGTAGCCATCTAAAAATTTGACATAGAATGTTCACTTGCCCGGAATACTAAGAAACAGTACAGTATTTAGAGCGGCAACAGAAAGAATGTGGTTTGGTTTGGAAAGTACAAGGATGGGAGAGAGAGGGAGCCACAGCTTGAATGAAGGCAGAGTAGAACAAAGCTTGTGGTCATGGGGCAATGAGAAGGCTGACAAGATGAGGGAAGGATGCAGTCAGACTTAGAGGTGGGGGGCACCCAACCTTAGGGCTTATAAATAAGCATCATTTTTCAAGCTAGTTAAAGTACAGATTTATGGGCCCTATTTTGAGACAGTATATTTCAATGCATTAGAGTGTGAGGTCAGATATCAACAGTTTTTCTAAGTCCTTGCTAATTCTAAAGGGTATAGTCCAAGGTTCATGCTTTGAGAAATAGTAGATGAGGCTATTTGTTGAAGGCCCCATTTTGGGTAGAAAGTAATGTTAGAAATGTTGCAGAAGGATCAGTCTGATGGAGTGGCATGCCAGAGGCCAACATGAAAGCTACTCATTAGTTCCTCTATTTGGTGATGAGGGCCTGGCCTGGCATGCTGACAGAAACATTAGAGAAGATGGAAGAGCTCTACGTTGAGGACTGAATCAACAGAAATGAGATGATCCACACTATTAAATATGGGACAGAAAAGAGGGAGCTCATATACTAAGATATCACTGGAAAGGAAAACACTTTTAAAGGCAATGGATAGAACTTATATTGAGTTCCTCCTTTATTTGATTACAATTAGTCTGGTTTCTATTTAAGGTTCACTCATGAGTTGAAACAACATTCTAGTACCTATTTATGGTTTATCCATGAGTTAATATAACATAAAGATGAAGTGCCTGGGTTTGAATTCCACCCCCCACTAAAATTGACTTGAGACAAGTTTGTTTACTTCACTGAACTCAGCTTTCCTTTATTTTTTTTTTAAAGATTTTATTTATTTATTCGACAGAGAGGAGAGAGATCACAAGTAGGCAGAGAGGCAGGCAGAGAGAGAGGGGGAAGCAGGCTCCCTGCTGAGCAGAGAGCCCTATGTGGGGCTCAATTCCAGGACCCTGAGATCATGACCTGAGCCGAAGGCAGAGGCTTTAACCCACTGAGCCACCCAGGCGCCCCATGAACTCAACTTTCCTATCTGTGAAAGGGCTGTACCAAGCTTGTAGAATTATTATGAGAATCAAGTGTGTGCATTGCACTTTTTGCCTCCCTTGTCTGAGTTGTAAATATCAGGGAAAAATGATCTGTGATGTTTTATTTGGTCTTTGCTCTCAGAATCCTGTTTGCAGAATAAGAATTTTAATTTGTACTTACTGCCTTCTCTTTCACAACATGGACTTCTAAACAAGAAACACATATCTAAATTCCTGAGATTCTTTTGAAAAAAAATATTATATTAGTAGCCATAATATAACATACCTTTAGGACTCATGTGCTTCTAATAGTAAACAAATTGCTTCTTCTAGGTCATAGCATTTCTAGGACCCTTTTTCTGCACCCAGTGCCAATTCTGAATTCTTATCCTGGTTGCTAATTCGTTCTGTCTCTGCAGCAGAACATAGACCAAGCAAGAGAATGGCTAAAAACACTGCTTTTTCACTATTCTTTAGAAATGAAGTTATCATTTTGAGGCTTAGTTCTGACTTTTTTGGGCTGTATGTCAGAGGACCATTATTTGCTAAATAGTTGTATTAAATACATGTTTATTAAAATGAACACGGAGGTATTAGCTCTCCCAGAGAAAAGATAAACCAGTTTAACCACATTTATGGTTTAAAAAAGGGGAGATGATAAGTTTTGTCTTGCTTGTGTATGTATGTGTGTATATATACATATATATAAAATTATATATATATAAAATATGTATATATACATATATATTATATATTTTATATAATAAATGTTTATATTATACAAACATATAACATTATATAACATAAACATTATATAACAAAAATGTTTATATTATATTACAATATATATGTTACAATTATATTATATTACAATATTATACATATTGATTTGAAATCAATGGGATGGGGCTGTTGAAATCATATTTTGTATACATATACAAAATTATATTATATTACAATATATATATTACAATATATATATCATATGTATACAAAATATTATATATCATAATATATAATATACAAATTACAATATATAATATAATAATATACTATATATATCTATATATATTTAAATAAATAAATAAATAAATAAATAAATAAATAAATATTTGTATTGTCAATATTTTTTTTTAAGAAAAAAACATTTGAGGTGCCTGGGTGGCTCAGTCAGTTAAGCAGCTGCCTTCAGCTCAGGTCATGATCCCGGGGTCCGGGGATTGAACCCCACATTGGGCTCCCTGCTCGGTGGAGAGCCTGCTTCTCCCTCTCCCTCTGCCTGTTGCTCTTCTACTTGTACTCTCTCACTATCTCTCTGTCAAATAAATAAATAAGATATTTATAAAAAAGAAAAAAAGATTCAAACTGATATAATCTTACCAAAAACCATAAAAACTCTCTTATTTTGAAACCATGAGATTGGAATTGTGATAGTAGTTCATCTCTTAAATTAAAAGTGTACTTCTCCCTCTGTATGACTATAGCAATAGTGATGATGAGCTACACAGGGAACTTGGGTCACAGACATATTGATTGTGGTTTTGGAAAGCTACTTTCATTGCTGCCTGGGTGGTGAAAAGAAAGGATATAAATGTGTATGTGTTAAGCCTTGGAGAACCTGGAAGTATTTTGAGCTTGGCAAAATTAAATTTCACACTGAGATGTTTTGTTTAGCAAAACTGAAAACATATTTGGAAGATTGCTTTCTCTCCTAAGTTTATACCTCTGGGTATTTTAAGCATTATGTTAATTTCTGATTCATTTCCAGTATTTTATGAGATTTTTGATAACCATGAGACCGTCTTCTTTGAACCTGGAAATATTGCCTTGCCAATATTAGATTGTGTTCTAGTCCAGAAAGCTTGAGTTCGGTTTAAAAACTTTAATCTGTGCCTTGATGGTTGGCCAAATATTGTCAGTCATTCCCAGTATGTTTGTGTTTAATTATATGGAAATGCTTAACTAGTTTATCTTATCATTACATATGTTGTTTTACCTTTATTATTGTGTTTCAGTGGAGATTCATTTAGAGAGTTCAGGATCCTAACACATTAAGTATCAAGACTGTCTATAACTTTTATTTGGTAGAGTTGGCATGCATAATATTGTAAGTATTTATATATACACACATTAAAAAAATGCTTTGTATATGTTGTATATATGCAGAGAGCCTCCAAATTCAACAATTCCAGCTCTAAGCCAAATTCTGAGAAAAATATATGGAAAATATCCTCAAATGGATATAAGTTATGATAGCAGAGAGTGTCATAAAATTTTTTTTTTATTATTTTACAGATTTAATTTCTAACAGAAATTACTTGGTATCTGCTTTTCTCTTCCTTTCATGGATGTGTGGCATTTTGGATGTCATGAAAATAAACTATAGAACACGAGTTCAGAATTATTAATCTCTGCATTTTTAGAAGGACTTTTTCTTATTAAAATGTTGAAAACATTAACTGATTCTTTGAAGAATCTTGTTATTTTATTATCATTAGGGCACATTCTTAAAATATAAAGTTTATGAGAAGCTGTTATTCCTAGCTAGAGTTTTACTGTGTAATGTTGTATGTATAATTTCACAGGACTCTACAGTTCCCACACAGATTTTCATCCTGTGTAACTCCAAGGGAATTCATTAACTTAAATACACAAGCTAGGAAAGATTCTGAATGTCTCATTACTTCATAAGATGTAAACACTGAAGTTTTAATGAGTGTTCTAAGGCAAAGAAGACCGCTTTTTTGAATAAAAAATAAAATAAAAAAATTTTAGTCCCTCCTTTTGGCCATTGGTGTTTATAATTGATTGGGAAACTTTTGTATTTATTCGCTACTTTTGTGCTTAGAGATGCTCTATACTGGAAGTGAAATATTCTAAAAATATTGTAAATATTGCCGTTTCCTTAAGGAAATTTCCTTTCTGTGATTTCTAAATGTACAAATGAAGCACAAAAATATACACATTCATGATGGTTTTGGAACTCATCCAGTAGGAATCTACTACTGTGGATTCTGCACTAACAGGAATAAGACTACATAAAGTATTCTTAAGCAGTTAACTTCTTTGAGACATTTCACATATACTAGAGAATATTACTTTTCATGCTCAGTCTTTGTTTCCTTCTGGTAAGTGAAAGCTGTAGGAGGAGGAGGTTTGTTTTAAATCTTTTTTTCTTCATAGGATGCACAAGAACACCATCATTTAAAACAGATATTATTCCTTGGAACGTGCATGAGTGGCAACTAAGAATGCGTACCTTTGCTTTTTTTAAAAAAAGATTTTATTTATTTGACAGAGAGAGAGAGATAAAGAGTGAGAGAGTGAGAGAGAGAGAGTACAAATGGGGGAGTAGCAGGCAGAGGGAGAAGCAGCCTTGTTGCTTAGCAGGGAGTCCGATGTGGGGCTTGATCCCAGGACCCTGGGATCATGACCTGAGCTGAAGGCAGATGCTTTACTGACTGAGCCAACCAGGCACCCCTTACCTTTGATATTTTTTTTAAACCAATTCAAATGTACTATTCTGGAGTATGCTTCTTAGAAATGAAATTAATACATTATTTAAGTGACTGTGATTACCCTGTTTTGAAGAATATAGTATATATAAAATTGAATGGGTTCATTGGTGATCCAATAACTACCATATGCAACAGAAATTGGGATTTGTGAGGTGTTTTTTTTTTTTTTTCCCTATCCAAGGTCTCACCTTATGGGTTGTCAGTATTAGATTGTCATTGGCTAGGGTAGTGGATTATGTAGTGCTGTCCCCTATATCCACATCACTGAGTGTGCTAAGCCACTGCTTCCCATACTTTCGCAGACTATGGCTGCTGCATTTGCAATCAAAATTGGTCAAGAAAGTGTTATGAGGTGCCTAAGAGGACTACTTTCTGTCAAACATATTCCTCGTTTGCCAGGTGTGCAGGAGCAGCCCCAGTTCCTAAGGATGAAGATCAGTTACCTGGTCAGGGTGGTGACACCTTACCTTACCTGCTGTCCTTACCTGCTGTCCCTTGGCACAAAAAGCTGCAAGTACTCAAGCACTGGTCATAGTTTAAAGTTCAGTTGTCTTGTCATTGGTCAAAAAGCTTCATTTGTGTGAATCAGGGTGTCTAAATACTCAGAGTCCTGAGCTGCGGGGATATGGATAACTGAGAGTGATGGTGATAGGGCCATTTCTGTTTCTCTCTCTTGGCTCTGTGTGTGTGTGTGTGTGTGTGTGTGTGTGTGTGTGTGTGTGTGTGTGATGCTGGCCTACACTCAGCTGTTAGGATTTTGTTAATTTTACACGTTTTTTTATTATTCAATAACAGCTATATCTTCCTCTCATGCTAACAGTCCTCAAAATGTCTGTGTATGGTTATTTAATGATATAGCCATAGGCCTCTGTGGAAGGACTGGAGAATCATTATTATATATTTTTTATGGCATTAAAGTGATATTTCTGTTGGAACCATTGATTCCCTCTTCAGTATATGGATTCCAGGTCTGTAAACTGGCTTATATCCTGAAAGTCAAGATATTTTTGGGGAGGTGGAAGGTAACCAGTCTTAATCTTCTGATCATCCAGCTTCCACATTTTTGATTGAATAATATACTTTGTTGGCAGTCCATCTTCCTGGATGCCATGTTCTTTTAACTCTCTCTCAGGGTCAGTGTTCCCGCATGAGACTACAACCTTGCCATGTGTTATGGTAATTGCCTCTACCTGGCTTATGGTTGGAGTGTTGTCCTGTGATCTCTGCTATTTTTTTTCTTTTTTGAGATTCTGTCCCACCTGTTGTCAGTGAACCCAGTCCTATCATACCCTTTTCTGCTATCAGTCTTGGCTTTTAGAGGATTATCACTTCTTAGCGACGCTGGTTTTTCTTTTATGTGTGTGTTCCTTAGCTTTGGTAAATGGTGACTCTTTAGGTACCTTCTATATAGTATAGTCATCTGGTGGATTTTCTGGCTGAATATTGTATATCCATTCAAGCATACTTATTTCCTTGAGCCTTTTAATCTCTTTGACATGACCATTCTGGCATTTCTCTCTTAATTCTCTACTTAAAGTAGTTCAGTGCTTTATCTGAATAGCATGTTTGCATTATCTTTGCTGTCCTTTCCCGTAACACAGGATGGTATTAAATGGTATTAAAACCCATGACACAGGATGGTGCTTCCAATTGAATAAACTATCTCTTATATAATTTTATGTCCATCCCTTAGATTGGGTTCTGGAGTAATCGCTGGACTCCTCCAAGTACAAGCTGGCAAGGCTCTGTAAGTTCCTTTGGATATAGTCATTGCCTGTTTTGGGCCCAGCTCATCCTGGTCAGGTTATATTGTGATTTAACCCTAGTTATTAGTTCAGCAGCCAGAAAAGGAGGTGAAGCAGATCTTGAGTAGTGCATGTTGTCTTTCAGGAGAGGGCCACTACGTCATCTACAAGTAAAAGAAGAAAACTGGTCTTTAATAAGATGGAGTAAACCACTTCTTCAGACTTAAAAGTTTCAGATAAATCTTGAGGTTCACGATTTTCAGGTGCCTCAACTCATAGTCTTCATCCCATGTGTCAGTACCTTTATCTCCTAAGTAGAACCTGACTTTCGTTTCGCTGACCTGTGGAGATTGCGAGGATAGCCCTTCTTTAAAGATCTATAACTCTTAGGATTGGGCTTTTGGACCTTGTTTTTAATGTTCTCTGCTATCTGGCTGTAGAGGATGACAACTGATGCCATGAGGAGCCATCAGAATCCTGAGTTCGGCTGAGGTGACCGTACCTTTACAGGATACTCCTCTACTAGTCATTGGATGCTGGCTACTTACATGAAGTGGGTTTGGCTATGGATTTTGCAGCTTTTTCAGCCCAGAGGGCTAATAGCTGAAGTTGTTCAGTCAAAACATTTCCAGTATCTGGAAATCAATTATTCAAATAAGATGTGGATCTGGGTAGCCCATCAAAGCATCAACTAAAAAACACCATAGGAAAGACTCTAGTAGTGGTATTCCTCTCTGTATTTATAGGGGCACCGCAGACAGGGAACATCTAGGTTACAGTACATAAAAAAATCTATCCTTAAATATAATACCATGCCCAGACATATTTACAAATAATTTCTGCCAGGGGCGCCTGGGTGGTTCACCTGGTTAAGTGTCTGCCTTTGGCTCAGGTCATGATCCCAGGGTCCTAGGATCAAGTCCCATATTGGGCTCCCTGCTCAGTGGAGAGTCTGCTTTTCCCTCTGCCCTTTCCTCCTGCTTATGCTCCTCTCTTTCAAATAAATAAATAAAATCTTAAAAAATTTCTGCCAATTTAAGGAAAAAATGATCCCATTCTTACACATGTTTTATGAGTGACTAGGAAAGAAATAATGTCTGCCAACTCATTTATAATGTTGGTATATCTTTGATTCTAAGGCTAGACAATACAAACAAAGGTAAAAATACGGGCCAATTTCTTTTATAAATCAAAGTGCTAAAATCCAAAATAGGAACATAAGGGGCTTCTCTAACCTGACAAAGTGTCTGCCCAAACCTAAAAGCACAATCAGTTCTAAAATATTAGAAGGCTTGTATTTAAATCTAGTAAGACAGGTGTTTCTGCTATCACTGCTTATTTTCAATACTAAGATCTTAAGAAGTGTGTAAAACAAACAAAGTGTACACACACACAAACACTGGAACTGTAAAGAATGAATACGATTTATTACTTTCAGATGATAGAATTGTCTTCATAAGCAATGCAAGAGATCTACTGGTGCCAATGGAAATATCCAACACATCTGATGAATAGGAGATAAAAATATAAAAATTATTTTCTTATATACAAAGAACACTTAGAAAAGTTATTTAAGATGTTAGTATTCATTATAGCAACAAAATATGAAAGTTTACCTAGAAATAATTTTAACAAGGCAGGTATAAGACCTTTATGATGAAAAAGTTATACCTTTATGGGAAAGTGTACATAAAACCAAAAATAGGTTGAAATATGATTATGAGTGTGAAAAATGTCTTTAAAATGAGAACTTTTTCTGTATTAATTTATAGAATCAATGCAATTCATATAAATACTTCAACAGGATTTTTCTTGTAGCTTGATTATCTGCTTTTGAAATTTATATGGAAAATCATATTGCTGAAAAGAACTGAGAACATTTTGAAAACTTAAGTAGGGCAGTAGTCCTGTTAGATATAAAGACTCATCATAAAGAGATTATTATCAGTACAGTACGGTATTAAAGACTGATATACTAGTGAAACAGAATAGAGGGCCTAGATATATGACATGTTTATGAGAAAGGTAGCATTGCAGGTATTTGGAGAAAGGATGGGCATTCTTTAAATGAGGCTGGGAAAATTAGTTCTACACATAGAAGAAGAGAAATTTAATTTTTATCTATCACAAAAGAAAAAGTATTTCAATGTAGACTAAAGACATACGTGAGAAGATGATTTTAGAATTTTAAAGAAATTATTTTTGTGACCTTAGAAAAAGATGTGCTGCTTAAATATGACTCGAAAGCACAAAATATAAAGGAAATGGGTTATAAAATTTATTGTGCTAAAATTAAATGCGTTTAATTTAGTTGAGTACATTGAATAAACTATAATCAGCATCCACTATAAACCAGAAACTATTGTAATGAGAGAAAATTGGTATGGAGGGTACATAAGAAGAACCCAATTACTGATTGTGGAATCAGTAACCATAGGACAGACCTTCCAAAGGAAAACCATCACAAAGATCAGGGAACAGCCTGTTCTCAAAAGAGAAAGATTTTCAAAAATGTATATACCAATACTTAGCCATACGAGTTATCAGGCAATGTCTTTTTAAAAATTTATTTCTGTTTATACATATATTTTCAAAAAAATGAATTGATTTCCTCATGTCCTCCAAAGGTGATCAATTGCTTTTTAGCGTTATGAACCAACGGACTTAATGTCCTTTATGATCGTTGATTATCCTTATCGATGTTGAAGTTGTCTCAGTTTTGGCCAGTGGAAGCGTGTTCAGTTGTTCCTGAATCCTTTATCATGACACTTTTATCTTTGGTAGCTTCATTGTTCTATGGTTTATAGTATATTCCAGGCTCATCTTACTCATCTCCTAACTAAAACTTAGAATCAGTCATTTGTTTCAAAGAACTCTGATTTCTTTACTGGGAAGTTTTCCTGAGTGCTAGTGATGTTTATTACCACTGTGTTGGTCATTCATTTTTTCCCCTCTAGACTTCATTAGTGGTCAGAGCTGAGAAATATGTGTATATATTATTTTTATGATGTTAAAGATTATGAGACAACTTTCTTATTAATTTATTGAACTACTCTTTTGTACTTGATATTGTGCTAGGTATTGGGAATTCAAAAATAAATAAGGCAAAATCTCTTTCCTTAGGGATTAATCATTTAGCACATCACAGCATGGTGACTACAGTTAACAACACTACATTGTCTAGTGAAAGTTGCTAAAAGAGTAGGTTTTAAAAGTTCTCACAACACACACAAAATTTATAACTATATGAGATGATGCATGTGTTAACATATATAAAATCATTACATTGTACACCTTAAACTACACAGTGTTATATGTCAATGATATTTCAATACAGCTGGAAAAATAGTTTAGTATTTCAGGTAGGTTCTTTTAACAACCATTCAAAGACAACTTTAAATCGACCAGTTAGCCTCCTATTTTTCCATTGTACCATTCAAAAAAATTAGTAGGCTTAGTACCTGAGGGTCACTTTGCATCCCTGCAAGGAATATCAAAAACAGATAAAACTGCCAGAATTAGTCACACCACCTAGCAGCCGCTCACAGGATCAGCTTTTCCAGTACTACACCTTTAGTTTTAACTCGCTGAGTATCTCTGAATGACAGTCCATTATTACAATTGGCTGCATACTTAAATTACTTTTACTTTTTCTCCCAGACTATGGCTCTAATAGTCATTCATTTGCTACTTCATGAGACATCACTAATGAAATTCAAGAAAAAAATGGATTTTAAGCATTAGTTTTTAAACATATGTTAATCCTTTCAGAGGGCTTCTTTAAGACTCTTAAAATTTCTTTTTTATTTTTTAGAGATTGGTTTGTTTTATAAGCCTCCAACAACTTTTAAAGTGAATTAATATATAGGTTTCTTTTTTTATACCACTGGAATTTTTTGCTCAATATAAATATGTAATTTTTGTTTGTGATATGTATTTGGCAGTTTTTTTAAATGCTTGTAATTTATTCTTTTTTTAAAAAAAATTATCTCATCAGTAATACTACAGAGAGATTGGGGATTTAATGGCCAAATTTTTAATTATATCTATTAGCTAAAATTTATGCTCGTTTTAAATATTTAAATTTAAAAATTGATATAATTAAGGAAATGGTTTGCTGGCATTTGCAAAGATTCTATTTACCTGATATGCATGGATTTCTGTTTGTATTTCAACATCCATTTTCTCTTACTTTATCTCTAACAAGGCTTGAAACATTATAGGCAGATTACTTAGTAACATTAATACTGCAGCTAGGTAAGCACAGTCTTGGGTGGGTTTATCCTTTTCCATACACAAGTCATGATTAACTTCATTTCACTTAGTAAAGACTTTCTTTGTAGAGCACTTCCATTTTTCAATGAAGTATATTATCTCCATATGCCAGTGCAGGTGACATCCGTGTTTCTGCAAATCTGAAAAGAAAAGGAAGCACCTATTTCTTCATTCCCCATGAGAGACCTTCATGTGGTTAAGATGAGTCACCAGCATGGCCTCAAGCTGGAATTTTTAGACAGGTGATGCTTCTGACTGAGATTCTTGTAACTCTTAACAGATAACCTGAAGTCAGTGCTAACAAACTGCTACTTACAGTAAAAGGTAGATATTATATGATGGGCAATAGGGAATGGTAAGTTTTTAAAATAGCAAATTCTCTCTGCAGGTTTAGCAATATGAATCAATATCCTAGGGTTTTCTAAGCTTTGAATGGAATAAAGTGTTGATGAGGGTACTTTATTGACATTAAGCACTGCACATTCAATATTAAGTCTTAGATACTGACACTTTATGGATCTTTTAAGTAAAGATTTTAAATGTTGAAAATAATATTGACAGGATATCTCACCGTTCTTTCGATTTTTGCTTGTTTTGGTGTGAATAAAGTTCCCTTTACTTATCCTCCCAATTATTTAAAGTTGCTAGAACTATTGAAGAAAGAAATAAAAATCAGTATGTGGAGCCAAGTTTTTAGGATGTCAATGAGCTTTAAAATTTTGTAAAGTTTATTTCACTGAGCACATGTTGTTTCATGAGTTTGCAGTGAGGGATATTAACCAAAGAGAAAACCCAGCCTTGGACTTGTACTCAAGAGCTTGTACAAAGAACCAGAATGGTTGAAATGAAACATTTTCTCTCTTAACCTTTCCCAAGAGTAGACTAAATAAAAATGGGGGAAAAAAAAGTGGGGAAAAAAAGATTCTGTTTGTGTGAAGGGATGACCAACCAGTGGGTAAATCATAGCTAGAATATAGAAAATAGCAAATTTGCACGAAGTCTTACTTCCAGGAAGACACCAAGATTTACTCCAAGAACTAGTGTCAGTATTTAGAAAATAAACAAATTTAATTAAGAAAGAAGTATCAGGGTTAACTCCTATACAAGTGGCCACAAGTATAAACAATTACAGGCCTGAGGGAAGAAAAAACAAGTGTTTACTCTGTTGTTACAAGATGTAAGATGTGGGAAACATAAATAAACCAAATCTTGGTAGCGGTTGATTATATATTCCTTATTTGAGCAGTATAAGAATGGGAATTTTTAAAAACTTAGAAACTTAAATAATTTGTTTTCTTCAAGCTTTTAACAAATTATTAGGCCATATGCAAAAAAGTTTCAATATTAATTTTTACATTGTTTGATCACAAAGTACTTTTCTGTCGATGTTTTCTGTTTTGAGACACAGAGTTCAGAATGAATATTTGTGGTATGGGTGATATTTTAAAAATGTTCTGAGAAATCCTATCCATGGGCATTGTGGGCTATAAATGCAGATTGATATGGTATTTCAATGGATCTTTTGTTGTGAGAAAAATTTTGTTTTCTGACTTAAAAAGAAAGATGCTTATTTGAAAATTTAGCATTTAATCCTATCTATAAGGTAAAGTTGCATTAAAGCAGAAAAAAAAGATTTAAGAAAGATGACTTGTTCCTTGTATTCTGTGTTCATAATCCATTGATCAATCTAGACTCGTTTTGGAACACATGAATATCGTGGAAAACAACTTGATTATCAAATGTCACCATTTTCTGGAGAAATATTCCTTGCTCTAGCATGGTATATATGTATGTGTGTATATGTATATATGCTCACTTTGCATTTCAGATTGAACAGTTGATTTCGTATTGAGATGATATTTTATTTCCTGATTTAGGAAGTAATTGAAGAACATTGCACTCTAGCAGCAGTTCTGTGTTTTTTGAAGGGAACTTTTAATTTGGAGGATGTTTGGACAGTTTTCTTTTTTATAATCAGTAAATCCAAACAGTATCTATCTTTTTATACCTCACCACACCTCCTCCCTTCAAAAAGAGATCTTGTTTGAAAATGGCCAGATAAGAGTTGTGTTATCCAGAGACACTTCAATCTAGTTTATGAGGCAAGAATAAGTAAACGATTTTATTTAATTCATCATTTGTATTTCACTGCATGAACACTTTTTTTTTTTTTTAAAGATTTTATTTATTCGACATAGAGACGGAGAGGGAATACAAGCAGGGGGAGTGAGAGAGAGAGAAGCAGGCTTCCTGCTGAGCAGGGAGCCCCATGTGGGGCTCCCTCGATGCGGGCTTGATCCCAGGACCCTGGGATCATGACCTGAGCCCAAGGCAGATGCTTAAGGACTGAGCCCCAGCATGAACACCTTTTAATTGCAAATTAGAAGACTCTGCTCAGGTTATGTGAGAGTATATGGTAGAAGTGAAAAATGCAGATCTTGGAAGAAAAAACCTTATAAATTATTTTAAATAAAACATTGCATAGGCTGTTTTCTTACAAACAATCACTATAATTATTGTACTGAAAATACTTTCTTTTTTATTATTGGAAATTTAAGGAGATATGCTACATAAAAACATTCTCATGCTAATTTTTTTTGAAGAGTAATTCTGAGAGTCTGTACTTATTTTTATGTTGTATTAAGACTTAAAAGATAATTGTTTCCCAAACTGGGAACTTAAATTAACTTTCATGTATGTCATTTTGGGGCACAGATTTATTCTGTGCATATGAAACACCACCAAATTGTTTTCCCTTTTAAGTATTGTCACATTGTCTCTGAAATGTATAATTAGAACTTTTGCCAAATCTTACTTTTCCTTGGGAATTTGCTTAGTGGTTGTCAATCAAGTAAAAATAGTTGACTTTTGAGCCTTCATTGTTGTCCTTGTCTGAGGAAATTTTTCCTAAGCCTTTATTGTAGGGTAGAGCAGCCAAAGCAGCCTTGTCAGGCCTTCACATGACATCATTCTTCCTCCCTAAATCCAATATCAATAAAAGCAGAAAGTTTAAACTGTATATGGAAACAATGTAAGAAGCAAGTGCTCTTGGCTATTGTTGAATCTTTGCGTTATCTCTTCAAATCTCATAAATCTCAAGATATCTGATCTGTTAGTTCAGTCTGAATTTCCTGAGCGTATCAGTGTGATGTTTGGAGAAAAGTGGACACATTTCCCATAACTACACTTAGTAATATACACTCCTGAAGTAAAAGAGAAAGGCAGTTGCCCTTTTTTAAAATTTTTGTTGAGTAACAATAATCCACTCTAGATTGAAATGATTGAAATACTCCTTAGAGTGGCAAAGATCTAGCGTTTTGGGTCTTAGGGCAAAATCTGTGAAGTAGGTAGTGTGGCTAGCTTTATTTTTGTCAAACACAATTTATACCCCAAACCAGGGTATTTTTCCATTCACATTTTTTTGTGTCTCAAAACATACATTGAGGACCTCCTTTTTGTCAAGCACTCTGGCAGGTAGGGTTTAAAGAGGAGCCACACGTGCTGCCTGTAGTCAGTATTTTCAAAATTAGATGGAAGAATCAGGCTGTTGAAAACACGATATAAAATCTTGTGTGCTGCTCTGTCACTGACAGAAGCACAGGCAGGACGCGGAAGCAGAGGTGATTCCAGATCAGTTGGAAAGAGGGGGTTTCTGGAAGGGCTTTCTATAGGTGATGCCAGAGGAGACTCTATCCCCTTGTTTGTTACGTATGCTATCAAGTAATAACCAGCCATCAGACACGTTAACATGAAGTCACGTGAACGTATTCATTTTTGTGAGGGTATTTAGTTTGCAAGCATTTTCTCCTGAGTGCATCAAAAGGCTTTGCTTTTGGCAAAAATAGGGGCTGTTTACTTTGTGTCATCCTTTCTGACAACCTGTGGTGGACCTCTTCCCTGCAAACCATGTTGTGACTGGGCGTATTAGCTCATCCATATTTTTTGCATACAGATTTAGGAAATCACAAGCTTGAAGCCTCCTTAAGGCTGGTCGCTGGATCCCACCTGCAAATCGGAAAGGCCAAAGATCACTGGGGAGTCTTGAATGGATGGAAGAACTATCACTTAAAATTATAGGGAATCATGATCTTGGATTGCTCATTCTTACCATACATTCTTCTATAAAATGTGTTTACCTACTACAATAAAATCTATTTGTCTTTCTTGGTCTTTGATTTAAAAAAAAAATTGTACAATGAATGCAAATAGCATTCAGAAGAAAAACAATACCTGTGGTTTTCCATGTAGTTTAAAAATTGTTCTTCTTGACATTTTATTTTGGCCTGTTGGTTAGCTCCAACCCCATTTTTGACCATAGGAATCCAAGCAGAATTCCAAACAGATAGTAAATATTCTAATTGCACTTGAGCATTTCCCTAGTATTATCATCTATAACCAGTTTCCTGTATTGCTTTCAATTCTGATATCCCCAACCTCAAATTTACTGCTTTAAATGGGGCTAATGAGTAATAATTCATACTTTTTAAAACTATTTCTAATTTTTATGGTTTTTTTTTTTTGGATGCAAAACAAATAGAAAATACCATAAAGAAAAAAAAGAACAACTCCAAAGTGGATTTGAGAATTATAAATATCTTGGATCGTAAATAATAAATATGTATTAGATTATAATGCAAATTCTAAATCCATGCAGTATAGACTGTGTGGTCCAGCTTGCTCTACCAATGCATAAATAAAGCATTTCAGCATGCAGAAATAGGACACTTTCACTTAAGTAGAAGATGAATGAAGGAAACCCTCAAATGTGTACAGTATGAAGAAAGAAATTGTGCATTTTAAACTGTGTGATAGGTTGTAATTTTAAGATGGCTATATTTTTTCTATTGATAGTATCAAAATTTAAAGATATATATGGCCTGCGGTATATCAAGTCTGCACACAAATGAATTGGCTTTGTCATTCACTATGGCTCCTTCTCAGAGATATATTTGGTTTTCTCCTGAAGCAATTCAGGGTGTGTTGAGAACCGACACAACTATTCTGAAGCTTTTAGTTCAGAAAAGATAACAGCAGATTAAAAAAAAAGAATGGGTGTATGTATTTCAGAACAGTTTTGTTTCCTTTTAAGAACCATCTGGCCTGGTGTCTTTTCTTCTCCCCAGAAGTAATGTTTTTGCTTCTGTGAAGTGTTATGTCCTTGGAGTGCTGTTCTGTTTTTGATATAATCCATCCATCAAGACGTGAGTCCTATTGCATGTGAGAAGTCGTTACAAGAAAATAGAAATCTCAAACACATTTGGGTTTTATTTTACTCATACTACTTTTATTATATAAATGGAGTAAGGACAAGCTGCGTTTTGTTTGGTTGAGTGCCTCAGCTTTCAAGTTAACCAGCTGGTTCAGAGAGGAGCAAAAGTTTATTCTAGAAAAAAAAATGCTAATAAAGATGATGACAATGACAATTATTTGCAGTAGTGGCAGCTTGTTAAAAATGTAGAATCTGAGGGGCGCCTGGGTGGCTCAGTGGGTTGAGGCCTCTGCCTTCGGCTGGGGTCCTGATCCCAGGACCCTGGGATCCCCTGCATCAGGCTCTCTGCTCAGCAGGGAACCTGCTTCCTCCTTCTCTCTGCCTGCTTCTCTGTCTGCTTGCGGTCTCTCGCTGTGTCAAATAAATAAAGTCTTAAAAAAAAAGAAAAATATAGAATCTGAGGCCTCTCTCCAGACCGACTGTATCAGAGCCCACATTTTAACCCGATCCACTGTGATCCCTATTCGAGTTAATGCTAGAGGAACACTGTTTTCCTGTCTCTAGTTGCCCCCAGTGCAGAGAAAGAGCCAGACTCCGTGTCTGCCAGTCAATGCCCTCACCTGTTTGCATAGTAAACACAGATTAACTGGCAAACTTGAATTCACCTTAAAGTGTAAAATCTTGGGGAAAATAAAGAGCAAAATTTATTTTTATGGAAACTAACAAGGCTTTTATATAAGTGCAGTTTTTTTTATTTTTAACTTATTTAGGCAGGCCATCTATTTCTTGCGATGTCTGGCTTTAGGGCCAGTGGAGCATCAGCGATGTCTGCTGGAGGTGTATGAGGCTGATTAGAATCTGGCTTCAATATCAGGCTTCAAGACCAGCCTCTTACCCAGTGTTGTAAACTGTTCTACAGACCTTTCATTGCTTTGTCTCTATGGTAGTAAAAGATAGCAAGCCTCTCTCTGGTTCTACAAACTGCCATTTCATTGACAGTAGGGCAGAAGAGACGAGTTGATGACAGAATTCTAATTTTGACGAATATTTTTCCATATGGTGAACTGATAACCTACCTTGAACTAACTTCTGTTTTCTTCCTTTCTAGATTTACACATAAATTTAACTTTCTTATCTCATGTCATTTTGTATGAAGGAACTAAACTGGGTATAATCATGTTACATAAACTTTTGACCAGAGCCTAAAGTATAGCTTTCAGGATTGAGATCTCAATTTCACAAATTAATTTTATTAACTATTTTTATAGCTGAAATTTCTAAATATTAAGGTTTAAATCCATTTTAAAGACAGTGATTTGAAACGCATGGATTATGTCACTTCCCCAAATTTTAATATATTTTCCTCCTCTCTTGGTTTTGCAAAAGAAAAATTTGAAGAAAAGTTTAAAAGAGAAAATTTGTAAATCTGTATCATGAAACAAGTATCCCAGAATTTCCAAGGCATCTGTCAGTGTTTTACTATCTCATAATTAATTTATTATCACTCTTAAATTTGCTGTTTCTAAGGTTATTGTATTTTGACATCCGGCAGCACTAAGAGATTGAGTAGTTTTAGATTTAAATAAAAAGGAAGTAAATTGTTTTTGTTATGTTAATGTATATTTCTAATTTTTTTTTTTTTAAGACTTCTATTTTTTTATTTGACAGAGTAGAGATCACAAGTAGGCAGAGAGGCAGGCAGTGGGGGGGTGGGGGG
This sequence comes from Procyon lotor, assembly GCA_028646535.1. Classification (NCBI taxonomy): domain Eukaryota; kingdom Metazoa; phylum Chordata; class Mammalia; order Carnivora; family Procyonidae; genus Procyon; species Procyon lotor. The sequence goes on from CM053604.1 coordinate 119,687,999, forward strand.
AGTAGCAGGTTCTTTGCTGAGCAGAGAGCCCAGCCCGATGCAGGGCTTGATCCCAGGACCTGAGATCATGACCCGAGCCAAAGGCAGAGGCTTTAACCCACCGAGCCACCCAGGCGCCCCTGTATTTGTGATCTTAAAAGAGAAATTCACATACTGGTTTTAAAGAAATTATCTCATTTCTTTCCAAAATGGTTTATAGAGCTTTGTTTTGTTAGGTAGCATAAAAGACTGGATGTAAAAGACAGAGTCAGCGGGTTTTCAGGATTTGGGGCAGTGATTCTAAAGCTCCTGAAGATATGAACAGTTTTATTTATCATTAAAGATCAACGGTGTAGCACTTAGTCATTGACTAAATAAATGTTGACTTAAATATTATTTTTGGTATTTCTTAATACCTTTTATAGAAACTCAGAGGCAATGCCATCTTTAGAGAAAGTGTATATAATTGTATATAAATGTGATGAATAAGTTGCTATAAGAGTACAATATGTAGCTACTACTAAGTCTCCTTCTACCTATCAGTGAAGACCTGCTGGGGATCACAGGCATCCACTGTGAATTCAAGCACACTTATCGGATTGTCATTTACTTGCAAATTAGCCATGATTGCTGAATTCACGTTCATCAGATTCCCCCATGAATCATGACTATTTCATTCAAAGAAATAACTTAACCCCTCCTGTTAAACATCAAAGTAAGAAAACATAGGTCATACCCTGTAATATGAACCACTTGTTCATGTTCTCTCTCTCTCTCTATATATATATGAACTCATACATGAACAATATGAACTTGTTCATATTATATATGTATATATAATATGTATATTATTCTATATAATAATTCTATATATTATATATATAATATGAACAAGTGGTTCATATTATAGTGTAACAGGTCCAATATTGTTATATAATTGCTTTCTGAAATATCTATCTACATGGACTGCATTTCCCTATTTTTAACAATATTTTTCTAATTAACTTTGCTTGCATTGACTTTGCTCTTAAATATTTTACATTTTAATTGAACTTTTCTTTTTTAGCTGTGTTTTGGGGTGATATTGCCTTAGATGACGAAGACTTAAGTATATTTCAAATTGATAGGACAATTGACCTTACACAGAACCCCTTTGGACTTGGACATACCACAGGTATGGTTGATTATTTGAAAATTTGTGTTCATTTTGTAGAAAAGATGCTCTTGAAATGCTATAAGTATTCTCTGGGTCACTTTTAATGTCCTGCTGATCAACTTTGATTTCCTAAACACAAATGAACCTATTTGGAAATTTAGATTTTGTTCACAGTTTTAATTTTACTAATTAATTTCTTTGACAAACACTTTGTGATGTTTACCAGGTACTAGGCCTGGTTTAAGTGTTTTTCGGATAGTAACTCTTTGGATGTACATTATAATCCTTTGAAGAGAATCTACTAATATTATTGTGACTTACAAGTGAGAAGATGAAATTAATTGTATTTCTCATTTTCTTATTTCAAACTGTATAAATATTCCCATAAGTATTTCTCATAAGTATTTACTTGGTTTGTATATTTTCAGTTTGTTTTTAGAAAATGTGAGAAATAACCTCTTATTTTATCATTTTTTTCTATGTTAATGAACTACCTACACAGAATTTTTTGTAATTTCAATTTCTATAAAATTTTTTTTTAATCGCTGAATTTTAAAGGCATTATTGCCTTTAGTGGTCTTGAAACTTTGTTTTTTGAAAATTCTGTAATTACTCTTATCCTTATAATTACCTTAATATTAACTAAGACATTTCTTTTTTCTCATAATTAACCTTCATCTAGATCTATTTATCTGTGCTTCAGGCCCTATCTAATATGAAGTATAATTGTTACATAATTGTCATTTCAAACATAAATGCCATTCTTTAAAAATGTTACTTATAACTACTTGGGAATGCATACATTGAAATATTACCTCATCTTTCTAAAATGTTCAATGAAAAAATTTCAAAAATTTTTCTCAAGTAGCACAGCAAAAATGTGACAACGTAATGAAAATAATCAAGCACGTTATTAGTCAGTGAACAAGCACTCTAACTTACTTGCCTTATAAGGACGTAATTGATTTTTTTGCTCTAGGAGGCTTATATGGTAATGGCTTTTGTAATTATTTTTGTTTTTTATTAGCTTTAATTTAGGTAAATAAGTTTTGGTATTAATTTCAAAGGGGGAAAAAACGATGTTAGAAAGAAATATCAAGGTGCAAGAACAGTTTGTCTTTATGGATTTCTGGACCTTTCTCTCGTCTTCTCCCACAGAGACTCTTGAACTATATTCCCATGGTATAAATTAATCTGCACTTGTTCAGATACCATTAGTGGTTATATTGGTTGTTTGCTCAGTGCTGCCTTCTTGTTATTTGTCTATTGAGAATTCAAAAAGAAGTGAAAATAGGAGATAAAATTGGAAAAGCATTTTATTAAAGGCCTGGAATGAGAATCAGAGAACTTGGATTTTCCTCAAACGCTCTGGTTTCTGACTTATGACAGGAAATCTGCCTTTTCTATTCTTTTTCCAGTTGGTAAAACTGCAAAAGGATGTATTTTCTCACCCTGACCTCCTCTTCTACCTTTCGAGCTATGAAATTCTTTACATCAATTCTTATCAATTTTGCCAAT
>CM053604.1:119690751-119701965 GCA_028646535.1 Procyon lotor
AAATAAAATCTTTAAAAAAAAAAAATAAATATCTCAAAATTGATCACAGCTTTGCAGCAAGACTTGCACTATACATTTGCTCTTTTAATGTTTTTATTTCCATTTGCTGATTTGGCTTCTGAAAATATTCAGTTTACGTTAGAGAAATAGCTGGAATGCAATCAACAGGGCAGAACAACTAGCTGTCATCCTATATAACACGATGTGATGTCAAGGTTACAGACGAGAAAAATGTTCCAAATTATCAGTAGATGACTCAGTTGCCATGATGTCCAAATAAAGTCACTTAGATTGCTCTGAGGATCACCCCACCCACTTGTTTTTAGTTACCAATACTGTGTTTATGGAATGTTTACACTCTTTTAATATTTATGGATAGTCAGGACTCTAACATACTAAAACCACATAAAAAAGATGACCAAAGAGAAATCACTGTAGCCGGTTGGTATGGTTTATTTAGAAGAGCTTTAACAGGCAATGAGTTTAACTTAACTATTTTCTTTTATTCTTAAGGTGGATTTGGAGACCATGGTATGTCAAAGAAACGAGGGGCCCTCTACCAGCTTATAGACAGGATAAGAAGAATTGGCTCTGGTATATCAATGTTTAAAGTTGCAGACGCTTGACTTGATGTACAGTAAATATTATACTAAAAGCAGTTCAGTTTGCCATTAATATGCCAAGTATGTAAAGAGTATATGCTAAGAAAGAGTCCTTTATTCATTTTTGTTAGCTGATGTTTAATGTCAGTTTTTGAGAACTTCATTTGGGACAATTGAAATGTTTCTTTAACTTATTTTCTGCTTTTCACTATAAAATGCATTAGGGGGTTATTTTACTGTTGATATTTATTTCCAGTGCAGTGTGTATCACACTAAGGTATTTTTATCAAGCATGGAACCACATCAATTTTAATCGAATCAAAAAACATCATGACTGTTTTGAAATACAATCCATGTAAAGTAAATTGACAAACCGATTTGTTAGATAAAAAAATTAATTGAAAATGTTTTGACCCTTCCAGAAATATACACAGAAAATAGCCTTCTGGTTTCAAAATTAGTTAATACTCATAGGATTGAATTTGTTAAACACTATTTATAGATGGCAGAGTTTTAAAAAAGTTTTCCGTTCAAAGTATGTCCTCACATTTTTTAAATCAATGAATTATTACTTAAATAATTGACAGTACATACTTCGAAGGAATAATTTTCCCAAGAAAGGTGCTTTGCCTCGGGGTATTAGAAGATAGACCTGTTAGGGACATGGCAATAGGGGGCATACATTCAATGTTTGTTGGGTCTGAAGTATATTCCAGTAGTGGGATATTTGGATCAACAGTGATAGATATGAATAAGAATGAATAGTAATGCAAATTTAGGAAAAACAAAAATAGTAGCAAAAACATTTTGAAAGGCCACCGAGAAAATTAATGATTACAGACTTGAAAGCTGCTCCAGGAAAAAGGCCACATTTTATGTTGGCCTGTTCACATTGTGTGCTGCTCTCTAAATCGTGCTGAATCACCTGGATCTGAATCCAGAGGACATTTGAAGAGAGATACACCAGTGTCCCAGGAGGCTGAAACCATATCTGCCTTAACATTATTTTCATTTATCCTCTCTGTAATTTTCATAATTTTAGGCTGTACTATGGAATATCAGTCCTGCTTTAAAAGAAGGAAGGATTGATTTAGCAAGAGTTAAGAAGCGTTTTGATTATGTTACGACTTTTTAAACAATGTCTATTTATCATCTGGTGGTGAATTGGCAGTGATCTAGTAAACTAAAATACATAAAACAATTTTTTGTGGCCTACCAGTCTGCCTAACATCTATCCGCTGTAGGCTATTGTATGGGAATTCATAAAAATTTGCTCATAGAGCATTAAGAAAGAGTCTTTTGACATCAAGTACTTTAATATTTTAATACTTTTACAAGTATGTAATATAAATGAAGTTTTTCTTTAATGCATTTTGACTTCAGGCATATTTACACAAATATGTAAATAAGACATTTAAACTTAGTCTTTTAAGAGGAAATGATTCCTTGACCAAGGACTTCTGTTTCACAGAATATTTTAAATGTCACTGCAGGCTTGGAGCAAAACAGCACAGTTAAAGGAAAAGTTCCTCTAAAATTCTCAGGGCAAAATGAGAAAAATCGAGTTCCCAGAGCTGCAACATCAAGAACCGAAAGAATATGGCCTGGAGGTGTTATTCCTTATGTTATAGGAGGCAACTTCACTGGTAAGATAGTCCCAGAGTGTTTATTTTTATAAAGAAATATTATACAGATGAAGTGTATATTGTTCCAGAGTATTAATATATAGAATATAGTGTTAAATCAAACATAAGAAATACTTCACTGACCTCGGCTGTTGGTTTAGAATGTCTTTGACGTTGAAAAATGTCTTTAGTCTTGAGTTCTAAGAGTCTAAAGTACTGTTCTGGATTTTAAACCGACTTTCACATCTGCCCATCGAGTCAGGAAGCTGATTTCTCTTCAGCTGTCTGGAAGAATGTATGTCCCGTTGATAGAGCCTTGTACACACATACCTGTAGAGATAGTGAGCTTGAACCTTCTGATTATAAGGTGAGTGTCCATTCTTAAGATGATCACCTGTGGTGCTCTAGGCTAGTCCTTGTTGGTTGGTGAGAGGGATGGCATCCACATTGCCCAGCCAGGCTCACGGTGGAGGAGCCAGCATGTAGCACTGCTCCCCGAGGCAGACGCTTCGTGTTATTAACATCCTGCCATTTTTCCAGGCAGTCAGCGAGCCATGTTCAAGCAGGCCATGAGGCACTGGGAAAAGCACACATGTGTGACTTTTATTGAAAGAAGTGATGAAGAGAGTTACATTGTATTCACGTATAGACCTTGTGGGTAAGTAGAACCAGGGAATGACTTAAGTAAGTGTAGAAGGCGAAAAAGAAAATCCCGAGGTGTAGGATTCCTTTCTTAATATCTGCCTCATTAGCATTTTCCCATGAGACAGTGTGAATTTTCCATAAGAAAATATATTTTAAATAAATATAGTCTTTGATCGTAGACCTGTGTACATCTACCCCAAGTGTATTTCTCCACGACCTCAATGACTTCTCCTCCTGTTGCAACTATAACACTGGTATTGCCAACGTTCCCACTCGTCCCGCTCGTTGGAGTAAGAAACTTCAATAATATGGTCCGATGATTCTCTTGTGCTCCCTCTAAAATCTAGGCAGTAAGATTCCATTGATATTCACTGTGTCTTTTGATTTCTACCTCCATCCCGTGTCACTGCCTCAGTCCATTCATGTCTTCGTCATAACACACCTGACCTATTCCAAATGCTCGACTGTCTTCCCTCATCAATTTACTGCCCCTAGGATTATCTTCAAAGAATACCGGTCAGAACAAGACACCACCCTTTTTGAGATTCTTCAATGCTTCCACGTAGAGTGCTGCTTTCTAGATTGGCTTCTTACGGGATGAGAAATACTCTCCAAAACAACTGTTCCATAAGTTGTGAAATGCTGTGTTAAATTTCAGTAGATATTTCTGCAGCAATGTGCTAATGAACATTATGAATATTCAACCCATCGAAGAGAATATAAAATACAGTGTTTTTTTAAACTTACTTAAAAAACGGAACATCCATGCCACTGTTTTAAGAGTGAAGAACATACATCAGTATCCCGGAACACATTTGGGGAAATGTTAGCCTGAGAATAAAATCCAAATTCCTTGCTATAACATTTAAAGAATGCCATGAACTTACCACAACTTCCATGTGTAGCCTCTTCTGCCACCACATCCCATAATCTAGCCAAGATACAGTAATAGCAGTTCTCCAAGCAACACTGTATACTTAAAGACTTTCTACTGTGAAAGGTCTTAAACTTCTCTTCCCTCGATCTCCAGTTAGTCAGAACTTACATTTAAATATTTGATGAAATTCAGATTGAACTTTTACTTGTTCGGGAAGAATACTTGGTAAGATTTGCTGTCTTCTTGACATCGCATCCCCTCAGGAGGCACGTGGGCTAGACCTAGCACTTAGCTATGCTGCTGTTGATTGGTGGATTCCAGTGGTGATGGGCCACTCCTTCCATTGTAAAAGTTCCCATCATTGCAAAATAGTGATTTCCTAATGTTGTTCTTTCCTTTCAGTCCTTCTGCATTTATTAACTGGAATCCTCTGCAAAGAGGAATTTTCTCTAATCAGCTCAAACTATTTGAATACCCTCTTGTATAGTTTATATAGGGAAGTAAAAATAAATGCCTCATTCCTTTGGAGGAAAGAATTCTTGCCCCAATCACATATATTTTTTGTGAGAAAATATATATGTCGCTAGGTATTGGGGAAGGATTATGTCATCTGGCTTTGTTCTACTACATATTTCTAGAAAATTTAACCTCACTTAAAAAGTAATGGATTTTTTTTCATGGTCAAAGAATGCATATTTTATTAATAATATCAAGTTATTATTGATTGCATATTTTATTAATAATAATACTAATGGCATATTTTATTAGTTAAAATGCATATTTTATTAATAATATCAAGAGCATTTACAAAATGAATCCAATGAAAATAAGCAAAGGCATGAGTAAGAATTTATAATAAAAAAAGAAAATATAAACAATCCGTTCTTATACATCGAGCCTCACTGGAGTACAATAAAAAGGAGTTATGCCACAACTTTTGTTAAATTGATATTAAATGGTTTATTATTATTACCATGGCTATTTCATTGTCATTCACTCCAAAACCATCTAGTACTTTCTGATTACATTTCTTCTCTTACACAAATTTCCATTTTTCCTGGAGTTAATAATTACTTACAAATCAGATGTTTGCTCTCTTAGATGGTTCCTAATTTTCATATCTTTTCTCTTCTACTTTCCATCTGTATTTTTTTCTCCTATTTCAACTCTTAATTTTAACATTCAATCCTTTCCCCAAATGTGTTGTTTTGGGTATACCTGGTATTATCTCCTGGAACTACTTTATATTCTGTAAATGTTTATTTTTGCTCTACTTTCTTTAAAAAAATTTTTTTTATTAACACATAATGTATTATTTGCTTCAATTAATACAATGTATTAATTGTTTGCTGCAATAACACAAATCGTATTATTTGCTTAATTTTTTTTATTAACACATAATGTATTATTTGCTTCAAATAACACATAATGTATTATTTTTTGTTAATAAAAATTTGCTTTTTTATTAACACATAATGTATTATCTCCTGGAACTACTTTATATTCTGTAAATGTTTATTTTTGCTCTACTTTCTTTAAAAAAAATTTTTTTATTAATACATAATGTATTATTTGCTTTTTTTATTAACGCATAATGTATTATTTGCTTCAGGGTTACAGGTCTGTGAATCATCAGTCTTACATAATTCACAGCACTCACCATAGCATGTTTCTAGGAAGTGGAGGGGAGGGATAGGGTGACTGGGTTATGGACATTAGGAAAAGTAATGGATTTTAATTTTGACCATATCTGAGTGACATTAAGAAAAATTATACATTATTATTCTTATATAGTTTTGGATAATGTAATAATTTTTTAGCTTCACTTATTCAAGTAATGTTTTCTTCTAAATTAACAAATTTTAGCTTGACAGGTTTTGATTACATTAGAAATGCCTCCTAATTCTTGATATCTAATATTTAAAAGGTCCAAATCTAGACTTTCCTTCCTTCCCTCTGGTCATCTAATAGGAATGGATATAGCTCAGCTTACATATTTCTAAATAATGTATTCAAATCAATACATCTTTCCTTTATCTTCAGTTTTGTAAAGCAAACACAAACAAAACATTGGCATTCATTACTTTACTGGTAAATTTGTTTGTAACAAACTCGTATTTATACTCAGTTTCTTTCATTAATTTGACTTTTTTTCCCAAAATTTTTCATTTTTCTTGTTTTATTCTGCTAAACTATTTTTCCCCATTCACTATCATTTCTTCATGTGTTTGCTTGTGCTTTTCTGCTTCCTTGGAATGCCTTCGCTTCCTTTGTTATCAGTGGGAATCTTTCACATTTCTGAGCCATTTCTGAGCTGCCCTCAGTGTGACTTTGCTCTACCTTCAGCTGTATTAGTTACATTTCCACCATTGGTTCATATGTCTGCCTTCATTTGTGATAACAGGTTGCTTATCTCTTCATCCGTCATGACACCTAGTGTGTTGCTTTATAGATAGGTGATCAAGAAAACATTGATTTACACATCAGCTAAAGCACATTGTATATAATTCTAAAAGAAAAGAATGTAAAAATTTAAAGAGGTGTTGAAGAGCATATACTGATCTTAACGATGACTTAAATGATTTTAGAGAAACAGAAACTAAAGTTGTGAATTGCCTTCAAATCCTTCAATCTGTAGTTGCAACTTCTGAAATCAAACTCTTGAGTATTTATATATACATATAATTGTGACTGTTATAGCAGTAATGTTGCATGTGGTGATTTGTTTTGTACTCAATTTCCTTATATTGTATTTTCAATGATAGGAAGAATGATACATTTTATAGGAATTGATCATTGTCTTGCTAATCATTTTAACCATTTTGTGACTTCTAAATTTCATTTGGAATTACCATTATAGGCCATAATTTCATGGAACAGCTATTTTATCATTATGGGGATTTTTTTCTATGATAATGCATTTACGTCTCATAAAAATTAATCAAAATTATTGAAGAGTTTGGCAGTTGGTGTATCACAAAACACTGAAGGCCACTGCAATAAGATCTATGTATCTATGTAAAGTCAAACACGTAACGCTCCTATTGGACTTCAGTATTGTGTCCTTTATATCGTAAGAGCAGTTGCATAGAGGGTATTGCATTTAATAATATCTAGTATAAATCTCCATTGAATATGGAGAACCTGCAAGGTAGTGCCATTGATATTGATTGCAACATTTACCGGTTCTATTTCTGGCTTTTAAGATGGTAGGCAAACACATCTTAGTACTTTATATCACTTTTACTTTTTCTTGGGGGAAGATTTAATTTATTTATTTACCTATTTATTTATTTAGAGATGGAAAGAGAGCACAAGCAGGGAGCAAGGAGAGTGAGAGGGGGGTAACATCCCAAGAAGACTCCACATAGAGCGTGGAGTCTGACGTGAGGCTCTATCTCATGACCATGGGATCATGACCTAAGCAGATATCAAGAGTTGGGCGCCTGACTGAGCCATCTAGGCTGCCTTTCACTTTTATCATTTTTTACTTTAGCTTACCCACTAAGTTAGGCAACTTGTAGCTACTGTAGTTTTTAAAAATAAAAGCTAAAATAATATCCTTCATATTTATAGGTGAATTATTAAATATGGAGCCTCTTGTACCATTTAGAACATTGTATTTCCCACCTTATTCTACTAGAACAGCTTTTATTCAATAAATACGTATTGGGTGCCTAATTCCATATCAAGTCTTTGGTAAATGGGAAAATTATAAAATTTTTAAAAGCGTAAGGTCAAGGTTAGAACTTTTTAGCATATGATAGCTTTGATCCATCTTCAGTGGGACATGTGGTTTAACTCTCCCTATATTGGCAAAAAGTTTGACTTAACTATAAATATTTTTTCAATGAATATTTATTGTCATCAGTGGCATTTATTGTATAAGATGATTAATCATCAGCAAAATGTGAGATTACTTTATAACAACTTGTTTATTTCTTTGTAAGTCAGAAATTTCTATAGCTGAATTTATTACCTTTGTTTACTATACAACTTTATATTGCTGAATATCCTCTATTTTTTAAAATTTTTTTACAATGTTACATCAGTTTCAGGTGTACAATATAGTGATTTCACAATTCCATACATCACCTGGTCTTCATTACTAGTGCCCTCCTTAATCCGCATCACCTACCTTCTTTCCTTCTGGTAACCATCAGTTTGTTCACTATAGTTAAGAGTCTGTTTCTTGGTTTATCCCTCTCTCTTTTTATCTCTTTACTCATTTGTTTTGTTCCTAAAATTCCACATGTGAGTGAAATCATTTAGTATTTGTCTTTCTCTGACTTATTTTACTTAGCATAATACTTACTAGCTCCATTCATGTTATTGCAAAAGCGAGATTTCATTTTTTTTTAAGATAAATTACTTGTTGGATTATTAGATAATTTATAGAATCATACCAGTGGAAAAAGTGGAGAGCCAGGTGGAGGGAGGTATCTCAGGAAGAGCATATTTAACCCCTTGTCATAGACATCTTCACCACTGGTTTGGCTGCTTCTCGCTAACCACCAGAGTCTTAGTTCTTTCCTGCACTTATGAGATCTGTTCTTTCAACAAATATTTATTAATTTGTTTATTTCAAAAGTGATCTTTTTCCGGTTTTATTACAATGTAAGTGACATTGAATAGTGTATTCATTTAAGGTGTATACCGTGATGGGTTGATACATGCATATTTTGTAAAATGATTCCCACAATAAATTTAGTTAATAGGCATCACTGCCCATAGTTGCAACACTTTTATTTTCTTGTGATGCGAACTTTTAGATCTGCTCTCTTAGCAACTTTCAAATATATGACAGAGTATTATTAACTTTAGTCAACATGCTGTACATATTACCTCCTCAGGACTTATAACTGGAAGTTTGTACCTTCTTTTTTTTTTTTTTTAAAGATTTATTTATTTATTTATTTGAGAGACAGAGAGCATGAGAGGAGAGAAGGTCAGAGAGAGAAGCAGACTCCCCGTGGAGCTGGGAGCCCGATGTGGGACTCTATTCCGGGACTCCAGGATCCTGACCTGAGCCGAAGGCAGTTGCTTAACCAACTGAGCCACCCAGGCACCCAGAAGTTTATACCTTTTGACCCCCTTCCTTTGACCCACTGTACCACCTCCCATCCCAAGTGCTTGCAACTACCAATCTGTTTGCTGTATCTGCTGAACTGTACTATGTGCCTGACTATATTTTAGGGGCTAGAGATATCAGTACACAAAGCACGTAAGTTGTCTGCCCACAAATAGCTTACATTCTAGAATGAGGAGTCAGGAAAAAAACATGAAAATCAATGAAATATAAAATATACTAATAGACTATAAGTTCTAGAACAAAAAAGAAAGCAATGTAAATGGGATAGAAAGGTATTTGCTCAAAACTTGAAAAAGAATATGAAATGAGCCATATGGCTATGTGGGAGAACAGAGGTCCTAACAGAAGAAATAACCAGGAAAAAGACTTTAAGGCAAGAGCATGTCTGTATGCTGAGGACGCAGCCAGGACACTGCATGGCTCAGGAGGAGTAATTGCAGGGACAGTAGTAAGAGATGGAAGTGGATGGTAAGACATTTGCGTGTGAAGATCGTGTGGGATCTTATAGCTATTTGTAAGTACTTTAGATTTTCCTCTGTGTAAAAGAGAAAGCTTATATTAGTTGACATGATTTATGTCATTTAATACATGACCCTTCAATCCCAGTGGCTTTGAATAACAAACACTTACTTCTTGTTTATACTGCCTGTCCATCTTTGGTTGGCTGTGTCTCTCCAGAGTTATCACTTTAGAATTCAGTCTGTTGGAGGAACCTCTCTTCAGAACATTACAGTTGTGGCAGATGAAACAGAGACAATATTGCCAAACATACTGACTTGTAAAGATTCTCTCCAGAAATTACACAAACATTTCATGCTCACATGACATTATCCAGGGCAAGTCACATGACCAAACTCAACATTAGTGGAGTAAAGAAGCATGATTATCTTCCAGTGAAGGGTAATGAGTAATGAACATTGACACAATTTGCCATATAACCATTGGGTAATATTAGGTAGAGAAGAGTCATAATATGACTTCAAATTTTTAAATTACCTTAGTGTTGAGAAAAGATTAATATGGGGAGGACGTCTTTGTGGATGTCATGATGGATTATCTAATAGGCAAATTTCAAAGGTGCTTTGGTCCTCCAGTCTGAGGCAAAAGTAAGGAGTAGCAGGTTTCAATTACCTGATTATTTTCTATGGCTTAGGGAGAGGTGTGGTGAAAGTTTTTCTTGAGAGGACTGATCTTATAGTGGTCAAACTTTAAAGCAGCACACAAATTAAAATAAAAAAGATTAAAAGCTACATACAATAAAATGGCATCAACCTGAGCAATATTTGAAACTAAAATAATACCTAGACATGATTAAACCACATTTTTATAAATCTCACATATTACCCTGTCATTCCATACCTAATTATATCTGCATATATTTAGTTATTTATTCATCTGAGCATCCAGAATTATTCTCTCCCTAGAACTATAGGAATCAAATCACCACATTTTTCTTGTTTCACAGGATCGTTATAAAAGTCAATGGAAAATATATTTTTGTTTTCTGTTATGGAATCCATCTTATTTATTGGAAATTGCTATGGGTGAAATTATTCTTTAAAAAAGATTAAATAAGTTGACCACATTGCTTGACTATTTCCCAGATTTTGATTTGCAAAGTATTTTCTTCTTTGAATATAACCAGCAATAATGACTCAGTGTGTATAATTTAGTTGCTATATAATCATCAAATATTTCAGTTTAACTACTATTGCTCCATGGTAGCAAATTGTTCAGTTTAAATTTCTCAAGAATTTGCAAATTTTGTATTTTTCTACATCTAATACTTTACTATTTGTGTAATAAATATCTGTGTGTAGATTGAAAAATAGTATTAAAACTGGGGGCAAAACCAGAATTTCATGATTTTTTCCCCTACCAGTTACTTCTTGTTTTCTATTATTGATTTATTAAGCTTCATTAACTGTTATAATAGATTCATAAAAAAGTGTATGTTGTAGATTAAGATGTTTAAGGCATTTAAAACCTACAGAAGTAATTGGAATGACAAATGTTTGTATTTGTGAACCATCAAAAGGACTATCATATATACTTAACTCTGAAAACTGAAAATTTGTGAAATTCTTTTTACTATTTGAGCAATTAATTTTTGGCAATTTCTTTAGTGTTTGGTATCTTGTGCATCATGATTACTAACTATTCAAGACCAATTATTTACTGCCCTCTCTGTTGCTGTCTCAAGCGGTGATCCCATATATAACCTATTTTAATGTAAACCTTAATTAAAGTTTTAGATATAATTTTACTTATATTTGCAAATCTCATAATTCTACCACTTGTTGATTTTTCTCCACCAGTTAGCTTTTAACCTAGAAAATTTACTTTTTGAAACTAATTCCTTCTTTTAAAAGT
>CM053604.1:119702065-119739720 GCA_028646535.1 Procyon lotor
TTTTTTTTTTTTTTTGAGAGAGAGTGTGGGGGTGAGGGGTAGAAGGAGAGGGAGAGAGAGAGAACCTCAAGCAGATTCTGTATTAAACGTGGAGCCTGACCTGGGGCTCGATCTCACAACTCTGAGATCATGATCTGAGCTGAAACCAAGAGTCAGGCACTTAACTGACTGAGCCATCCAGACACCCCTAATTCTATTTTTCTTAAAAAAGGTAAATAAACTTTGGTTTTATATTCAAAACCAAAATAATGGATTATTACCAGATAGCCATTGTGACACAGTAGTTACTTAAATAATTTAGATAGATTGTGAGACTAAAAACTGTATTAGAAATGATTGTAGTTTGGTAAATCTGAGTTTAATTGTATGTTTAAAGTGCATTAATCACTATGATAGATAGTTTATTTTCTGATATCTTCTGAACACTCCTAATAATGATTTAAAGCATATCTTCTAATGTATGAATTAGTGGAAAGGCAATTCAAGTGATTATGTGGAGACATTCATTGTCTATACATTTACCAAGACTAGAAATTAGCTGGGCTTATTGAAGAAAGACTGCTCCGACTCTGAATGTGTTGGCCTTTGTTTTTGGTCATGATTCTCGACAAGTTTCACTGTACTGTAATTAGTCCATCATTGCCATCAACATCTCTGTTTTCTTCTTTATTGCAGATGCTGCTCCTATGTAGGTCGGCGGGGAAATGGACCTCAGGCAATCTCTATTGGCAAGAACTGTGATAAATTTGGAATTGTTGTTCACGAATTGGGCCATGTGATAGGCTTTTGGCATGAACACACACGACCAGATCGAGATAACCATGTCACTATCATAAGAGAAAACATCCAGCCAGGTGAGAGGCTTCAGAATATGTTGGGTTTAAAGTTGATGGAATATTTTTTAGTTGTGTTTATACTATGTGTGATTTAATTTTTTCTAAAAAAGTATGAACTGACTTTTTGATATGGTAGAATCAGCATTTTGCTGAATGAAAATATACTCATGTTGGTGTTACATTTAAAAATTTTTTTTCCTTTAGCCTGGATGATTTTACATGCATTTTTGGCTTGTTTTTTTTTTTTTTCCCCTTAAGTTTAGCTGTTTTATTTCTTAACTTCTGTGCTTTCCAAGAATGAGTGTGGGCTATTGAACCACAAATTAATATTATTTAACTTTTAAAGCATTTTTAATACTTAGCTATATAATCTATGTGGTAGGGACTTAGAAAGGATCCTGGGTTTGGGATGAAACATGTTGCTACTATAGAAATCTATCGTATAGCAGGGATGTTTTTTGGAGAAAATTTTAAGGAAATGAGTCATTTCCAGGGTAGTCTAAGTAGTTTCTTTGAAAATTCTCCTTAAACTACCCTAAAGATAAATTCTTAAGAATTTTTTCAGTAGTTGATATATATAATTAAAATTTAATTTTATCTAATAGTTGATATGTGATCATAGCCTTATTTAAAGCTTTTTATTTAACTTTCATTAATTAATAAATATCATTACACTTCAGTTAGCAAAAGAAAAATTTTGTTTTTTTGGAATTTCCTTATAAAGTCTTATGAATTTCAAGTATTAGGAAAGTAAAAAGGCATTCTTATTTCCTTATTCATGGCAATTCTTAAGTTACAAACATTGAATTCCTTACAATTTCTTGTAATTAAAAATATTCATCTATTTGTTCATTTCATACATGGTGCTAATTATTTATCGAAGCATTATTAGATGTTGAAAATGCTGTCATGAAAAATACAAAGTTAATATGGGGCATATACATATACATAAATGATTGCAACTGGATGAGAAAAGTGATAATAGTCATATGGTGAGACTATCACAAAGTTCAAGGAACATGTGACAAAATGACTTGGCAAGTCAAGAGAGATGTCACAAATGAACTGAAATTTAGAAGTAAAGTATAAGTGTTCAGTGTGCACAGAGGAGAGATGGAATTTCTAAGCTGAAAAAAAATCATGATGATAGTTATAATTACAAAAAATTGAATCATTTTTATTTGCTCATTATGGCTGCATGGTAAGCTGCAAGTGGGAGATTAGCTGGTAATTACCAAAGGAGGTTGAATCATAGAGGATCTTCTATAAAAAGCTGGGAAACTTAGCTTTTATCTTTTTGCTATTGGAGAATATTTGAGGATTGAAAGCAGAACAAGTTCAGATTAAAAAAAGGAAAAAAATCATTCTTTCAGCTTTGGGATCATTAACTGAGAATGGGGAAGTGGAGGTAGGGAAGATGAACTGAAGGAAACCTATAAAAAATTAAATAAGTACCTTATGAAAGATGACTAAGTCCTCAGTCAAGGAAGTGTAGCTCAAGAATAAGAGGGAATAACCTTTCAAAAATACTTTAAGAGGAATACTAACATACGAAGGAAAATCTTCAAGGTTTTATTTTTAGGCAACAAGATGAATGGTGGCACCATCAAATGAAGAAATATAGATAAAGCAACATGTATTTTAGAGTAAGAAAGATAATGATTTTATTTAGCATATCCTTGATTTTGAGAAAACTTTGGATTATCTAAGTGGAGGTGTTTAGTACACAAAGCAGAGGTGAGTCTAAAATTTAGACTATATCTAGAAATAGAAATTTAATGGTATTTTTGACTATCTAGGGAAACATTGATGGGAGAAGAAAATTACAGCTGAGAATAGAAAATGGGGAATAGCAATATTTAATCAACATTTTGCAGAAAATCCCCCAAAAAACTAAGAAGGTTTGGTTTAAGAGATAGAAAAAAAATCACTGAATGTGATGTCCCAGGGAAGAGATCATTTCAACAATGATAAAGTAGAAGAGGAGAGGGTAATTCAAGATGACAGTGTAGGAATATCCTGAACTCAC
Source organism: Procyon lotor (assembly GCA_028646535.1). NCBI lineage: Eukaryota > Metazoa > Chordata > Mammalia > Carnivora > Procyonidae > Procyon > Procyon lotor. Next base: position 119,704,931 of record CM053604.1, read on the forward strand.
CTCCTTACATGGACACAACAAACTACTGCTACACATGGAATAATTTCTCTGAAAAAAATCCTGATAACTGGATGAACACTGTGCCTCCACAACAAAGGATAAAAGGGCTGTGTGGAGATGGGTAAGAGAGGTAGAGATACACTTGGTGCCAAAAACTCTGATTCTAGGCATGATGACCCACAATCAGGAGAGATCTCAAAAGTACAGCACTTTCTCTTAAGAAGCAAGAAGTTGACACCTCAACCTTTGGGTCCTTCACTGGAAAGATGAACCCCCCAAACATAAGACCATCAGGGATTATATCTGGGAGAAGAAACAACTGTAAGGAACAGAGAACCTGCCCTGAAAGGATACACATGTAGACTCAGTCACCCCAGGACCCAGTGCAAAACAGCAGTTTGAAAAGCACCTGGTCCATATGTGAACAGACCCAATTACTAATCTTAAAGTGATCACTAAAGAGGCAGAAACATGTTGGGATTCTTTCCAAGAACAGAAGCACTGGCAGGTACATTTTTGCAATCTCATTCTACTTTACTAATGCCAATACTGGTAAGTGTTATATTGGCAATCTCCCTCTAACCTGCTAGTGAAGGTAGGTATACTGCGCCTCACCATGCCCCAGCTATACCATAGCCCAATGGGAGAGCACTCTGTGTCACACTAAAACCATGTTACAGCCAGCCAGGCAAGAGACCTGTCCTTCTAAGGCACAGATTTACTACAACTAGGCAAGCACCCCATCCCTCCTGTTCCAGGCCATACCACTGCCAGGGAAGCATCTCCCTTCCTTCTGCGCCACAGCTATGGCTCTGCCACAGCTGGCAGGTGCATGCACCCCACACAGGGGCTACTTCTGGAGTGCCTGGCTCTAGTAGCCAGGGGATTACGCTCCTAGGCCTTACACATCATTTTCTATACAAAACCAATTCTTCAAGGCTGGGAGAGGCAGCTGTTCTGAAAGTCAGGCAAAATGAGACAGAGACATATGTTTCAAAGGAAAGATGAGGCAAAACCTTGGAAAATGACTTTAATGAAACAAAGATAAGTAATCTATCTGATAAAGAGTTCAAAGTAATAGTCATAAAGATGCCCACTGACCTAGGGAGAAGAATAGATGAATACAATGAGAACTTAAACAAAGAGATAGAAAATATAAGAAAGTACCAAATAGGGGCGCCTGGGTGGCTCAGTGGGTTAAAGCCTCTGCCTTCTGCTCAGGTCATGATCTCAGGGTCTTGGGATCGAGCCCCACATCGGGCTCTCTGCTCAGCAGGAAGCCTGCTTCCCTCCCTCTCTCTGCCTACTTGTGATCTCTCTCTGTGTGTCAAATAAATAAAAATAAAATCTTAAAAAAAAAAAAAAAAGTACCAAATAGAAGTTACAAAGCTTAAGAATAAAATAACTAATGGAAAAGACACTAGAGGGGTTCAACAGCAGACCGGATAAAGCAGAAAAATGGTTCAGTGAACTGGAAGACAGCAATGGAAGTCACCTAGACAAGAGTTGGAAAAAAAAAATTAAAAAGGTGAGATACCTTAAGGGACTTATGGGACAACATTAAGCAGAATAATATCTGCATATTGGGGTCCTAGAAGGCAAAAAGAGAGAGAAAGGGGCAGAAAACTTATTTGAAGAAATCATGGATGAAAACTTTCCTTATTTGGGGATGGAAACAGATATTCAGATCCAGGAAGGCCTAGAGTTCCAAACAAGGTGAACCCAAAGAGATGTACACCAAGACACATTATAATTAAAACTTTGAAAGTTAAATATGAAGAGATAATCTTGAAAGTAGCAAGAGAAACAAGCTTGTTATATACATGGGAAATCCCTAAGGCTATCAGCAGATTTTTCAGAAGAAACTTTGCAGACCAGAAGAGGGTGGCATGACCTATTCAAAGTATTGAAAGTGAAAACAACAACAACAGTAACAACAACAATAACAAACTTCTGACTAAGAATACTCTACCTAACAAAGTTATCATTCAGAATTAAAGGAAAGATAAAGAGTTTTCCAGAAAAACAAAAGTTAAAAGAATTCATCACCATTAAACTGGCCTTACAGAAACTGTAAAAGGACTTCTTTAAACAGAAAAAACATGATGGTAATTAAGGACAATAAAACATATGAAAGTAAAAATGTCACTGGAAAAGGTAAACATATAGTAAAAGTAGTGGATTAATAACTGATAAAGCTAGTATGAAGGTCAAAAGAAAAAGGTAGGCAGATTAACTAAAACTAAAATAATCAGTTAAAAGATACATAAAATAAAAAGATTGAAAATGGAAAATCAAAAACAAAACAGGAGGAGGAGTAAAAATGTAGTTTTGGAATGTATTCAAATTTAAGTTGCTATCAACTTAAAATAGACTATTCAAATAAAATAGACAACTTCAAATAGACTATTAAATACATAGGAATGTTATATGTGAACCTCATGGTAACCACAAGGCAAAAACTTGTAGTAAATACCCAAAAGAAAATAAGAAAGGAATTAAATATAACACTGAGGAGAGATAACAAACCACAAGGACAAAGAGAAAGAGAAGAAAGGAACAGAGAAGAATTATAAAAATAGCCAGAAAATGGTCAACAAAATGGCAATAAGTACATGCCTATCAATAATTACATGTAAATGGACTAAATACTGCAATCAAAAGATATAAAGTGGCTGAATAGTTAAAAAATATGCATCTATATGCTTCCTATAAGAGACTCACTTAAGAACTAAACACACAGACTGAAAGTGAAGGAATGGAAAAAAAATATTCTGTGCAAACGCAAATAAAAAGAAAACTGGTTAGCTATACTCATAGATAAATATACTTTAAAACAAAGTTTATAAAATACAAATATAAAAGACAAAAGACAAAAAGGACATTGTATAATGTTAAAAGGATCAATACAGCAAGAAGATACAACATTTATGAATGTATACACGACAACAAAGGAGCACATAAATACATAAATATTAACATACCTAAAGGGAGAAATTAACAGTAATACAATAGTAGTGGGGAATTTTAATGCCCACTTACATCAATGGATTGATCATCCAGACACCAAATCAGTAAGAAAGCATTGGCTTTAAATGACACATTTGGTCAGAAAGACTTAGTAGATATAAAGAGCATCCCATTTTAAAGTAGCAGAATACAACTTTTTCTCAAGTGCACATGGAACAATCTCCAGAATAGATCACATGTTAGGTTGCTAAACTAGTCTCAGTTAATTCAGGAAGATTGAAATCATATCAAGCATCCTTTCTGACCACAATGGCATGAAACTAGAAATCAGTTATAAGAAGAAAACTGAAACACACACACACACACACACACACACACACACACACACACACACAAATGTGGAGATTAAACAACATGTTCTTCAACAACCACTGAGTCATTGGAGAATTCAGAAGAGAAATTAGAAAAATATCTAGAGACAAAGGAAAATAGAAATATGATATACCAAAATCTAGGGAATTTAGCAAAAATGATTATAAGAGCTTCATTTCATAGCGATATAGGCCCATCTCAAGAAACAAACAAAAGAAGCCTCAAGTATAAACCATCTAACTTTACACCCAAAGGAACTAGAAAAAGAAAAAAAAAGAATCCAAAGTTAGTAGAAGGAAGGAAATAATAAATGAAATAGAACTTAATAGAAAATAGAAAAGATCAATGAAACTATAAGCTGGGTCTTTGAAGATAAACAAAATTGATAAACTTTTAGTTAGACTCACCAAAAAAAAAAAAGATTAAAAAAGAGAGAGAGAGAGAGCTCAAATAAATAAAATCAGAAGTGAAATAGAAGTCATAACTGATACCACAGCAATCCAAACTATCATTAGACTATTATGAACAATTACAGATGAGCAAATTGGGCAACATAGAAGAACTTGTTATGTTCCCAGAAAAATACAATCTTCCAAGACTGAATCATAAGGAAATAGAAAATCTGAATGTACTAATTACTTATAAGGAGACTGAATCAGTAATTTAAAAGCTCCCAACACACAAAAGTCCAGGACCAGAATGCTTCATTGGTAAATTCTGTTGAACATTCAAAGAAGATGTAATACCTATCCTTCTCAAACTAATCAAAAGAAAAAAATTGAAGAGGAGGAAATGTTTCTGAACTCATTTTACAAAGTCAGTATTACTCTACTGCTAAAACCAGACAAGGACACCACACACACACACACACACACACACACACACACACACACATATTACAGGCCGATATCTCTGATGAATATAGATGCAAAGATCTCCAATAAAATATTAGCAAATCGAATTTGACAATACAGTAAAAGGATCATGCACTGTGATCAAGTGGAATTTATTTCAGGGATGCAGGATGGCTCAACATGCACAAATTAACCAATGTGATATACCATGATAACAAAATAGAGAAATTATGATCACCTCAATAAGTACAGAAAAAACACTGATGAAACTCAACACCCATTTATGATAAAAACTCTTAACAAAGTGGGTATAGAGGGAATGTACTTGACATAATAAAGACCATATATAACATTTCTGCAGCTAATATCATACTCAATGGTGAAAAGCTGAAAGTTTTTCCTGTAAGATCAGAACAGGACACTTTGCCACTGTTATTAAAAATTGTATTGAAAGTTCTAGCTACAACAATTAGGTCAGAAAAAGAAATAAAAGGCATACAGTTTGGAAAGGAGGAAGGAAAACTGTGACTATATATAGATGACATGATGCTATTTGTAGAAAACCTTAAAGGCTCCACCAAAAAACTTTTAATGCTAATAAATGAATTAAGTAAATTTCACAGATACAAAGTTAATATATAAAAATATGTTGTGTTTCTAACACTAGTAAGTTATCAGAAAGAAATCAGGAAAGCAATCCTATTTACAATTGCATCAGAAGGTATAAAATATCTTGGAATAAATTCAACTAAGGAGGTGAAAGACCTATAGGCTGAAAATTGTAAACTATAAGACACTAATGAAAGAAACTGAAGAAAATACAGATAAGTAAAAACATATTCCAAGTTCATGGATTAGAATAATTAATATTGTTAAATATCCATACTACCCAAAGCAATATACAGATTCAATGCAATCCCTATCAAAATTCTAATGACATTTTTCACAGACCTAGAAAAAATAATTCCAAAATTTGTGTGGAATCACAATAGACCACAAATACACAAAGCAACCTTGAGAAAGAAAAAGCCAGAAGTGTCATGCTCCCTGATTTCAAACTATCCTATAAAGCTGTAATAATCAAAACAATATGGTATTGGCTTATAAAAAGCCTCATAGATCAGTGGAATAAAATAGAGAGCCCAGAAGTAAGCCCATATATATATGAGCAATTACTCTACAGCAAAAGGAGCATAAATACACAATGAGGAGGATAGTCTCTTCAATAAATGGTGTTTGGAAAACCGAACAGCTACTTGCAAAAGAATGAAGCTGGACTACTCTCTTACACTATTCACAAAAATTAACTCAGAATGGATTAAAGACAAATGTAAGACATGAAACCGTAAAATTTCTAGATGAAAACACTGGCAGTAAGGTGCTTGACATTAGGCTTAGTGGTATGTTTTGTTGTTGTTTTTGGATCTGATTCCAAAAGCAGGAGTAACAAGGAAAAATAAATGAATCTACAGCAAACTAAAAAAGCTCCTGCATAGTTAAAGAAACCATGAATGAAATGAAAGGCAACTTGCTGAATGGGAGAAAACATTTGCAAATCATATATCTGCTAAGAGGTTAATATCCAAAATATATAAAGAACTCATAAATTAAAAGCAAAAATATAATCTGATTAAAATGGACAGAGGCTCTGAATAGACATTTTCCTGAAGAAGACATACAGATGGAGAACAGGCACATGAAGATGCTCAACATCATTAATCATCAATGACTAATGCAGGGAAATGCAAATCAAAACCACAATGAGATATTACCTCACACCTCGCAGAAAGGCTTTCATTAAAAAGACAAGAGATAACAAGTCTTGGCAAAGATGTAAAGAGAAGGGAACCCTTGTGCACTGGCCATATGGAGGTTCCTCAATAAATTAAAAATAGAACTACCGTATGATCCAGCAATTCTACTTCTTGATATCTACCCAAAGAAAACAAAAACACCAATTCAAGAAGATTTATTCATCCCATGTTCATTGCAGCATTCTCAGCAGTAGGAAAACAACCTAAGTATCCATCAATAAATGAATGGATAAAGACATCAAACACACACACGTGCACGCACGCACACGCGCACACACAGACGTATATTACTTAGTCATGAAAAAGAATGAAATCTTGCCTTGAGGGTATTATGCTAAGTGAAATAAGTCAGACAGAGAAAGACAAATGCCACATGATTTCAGTTCTATGGGGAATCTAAAAACCAAAATAAACAAACAAACATGTAAACCAAAATAAAACTTACACTCTTAGATACAGAGAACAGAGTGGTGGTTGCCAGAGGGGAGGGGATTTGGGAATATGAAATAGGTGAACAGGATCAAGAAGTGCAAACTTCCATTTATAAAATAAATAAGTCATGGAGATGTGATGTACAGCATAGGGAATTCACTCAACTTTTTATTAACTTTGCGTGATGATAGATATGAATTAGACTTATTGTGGTGATCAGTTTTCAGTGGATACAAGTGTCTAATCACTGCTTTATACGCATGAAACTAATATAGTATTGTCTGTTAATTTTATATCAGTTTAAAAAATGATGAAATCATTTGTAGTGTTAATTATCAAAGAGAAGTACAGAAAATGTTTACTCCCACTATAGGGGACTCAAATGCCCGAGCCAGCTATCAAAGTTCATCTTACTTTATAACATTAGAAAAGAAATAAAAAGGAAATAATATTTCTGAAAATGATTTCAACTACCAATTAAATGAGAAGAAGTTTGGTGTTAACCACAGTTATTAGGTTTCTTTTATTACATGGAGAAGACATCTTATAAAGGAAGTAACTTTCAAGAATGATTCTTACTCTAATAATAGGACTTGATTTTAACATAAGTATGTACTGAAGCAAGAAATATATAAGAAGTGGTATATAAATATATAATACTTAACACGGTTCTTAGCAATTATGGCTATGCATACCTTGGGTGACTCAACATTCAGGCCAATAGAAAAGAAAGAATTTATTGTGTGAGATTTCCTAAGTATTTGAAACTACTGTCACAGGGCAATTCTAGTATGAAAGAGTTCATGTCATGTTGGAGATTAATCTTCAACAAATTTATGACTTGGTCTGGTTCAGATACTTAAGATCAACTGTTATTCAAGGGCAATGTCTAATAAGTGTAGACTTTAGCCTCACATTTATATGCAAAATTAGTAACTACAGTGGGAACCAAATTGGTATAAAGATTGGAATCCTCTAATCCATGTTAGAATACTCTTTCAAGAAGAAGGCTTATCATCTTTTTTTAATTTTTAATTGTTTAAGGTAAGTTCCCCTGGTGCTCTCTATCTCTGATCCTTTTCCCTTTTTTTCCATGAAATAAGTTCAGTTTTCTTTATCTAGACCATATATGGCCATATTGTTTTTTTCACCAAACACTGAGTCATCTATATGTTAAGTCCAAAATGTATGACTGAAATTGTTTAATGTTCCACTTTTGGAAACTTTTATAAAGCATTTTGCTTTAACTAGAGAGTATCCTCTCATATTGTGCTTGAAGTTGAAATCTCCAGTGGGTTACAGATTAATGTCTATAATATCAGCTCCACAATTTTATGAAAATCTCAACTTAGAACTGGATATGTTAAAATATATTTATTCTTCCTTATGAAGAAGAAAGATGAAACAGTTGCTTCTAGGAGAGGTTGGCAAGAATGCAGGGTTTTTTCCTGGAAATGGCTATAATACACGTAGATATGTCAGAGATTTGGGGAGCACATACTACACCATATAGACTGGTTAGTTCATTTATGTGTGAAGTCATTGAAAGATAGACTAAAGTACTTTAGCCTGGGACTTGGGTTCTGTAACTTTAGGATGATTCTTTAATCCTTCATACTCAAGTGAGTAGACTGGATTTCCTTCTCACAGAGATATTATGCTTTGGTATCACTCAATTTCTTTATTGTCTTTTGGAAAAAATTTCATTAATGTTGTATTTATATTTTTCATAGTCACATGGCAGTTGGAATAAAAACCTAGTTAGATGAGTGTTGTAAGAGTTCCATTCTGAGTTGCAACCTTGAATTTGGAATTCTGAGAACTCACCTTCACATTTGGATCTTTCAAAACTTTTGAAGTTACGTAAATGAGCCATAAAAGCAGCCATCTTCAGCTACTGAGATTGTGAAAACACGGTCACTGAGGCCTAAATTTTGAGAGAAGCCTCTGTTTCTGGAACCACTGCCACATATCTACAGAAAGAAGTCTGTTATTTTCAGATTTCAAGAAACAGTATAGCAACACAGTTATAAACAGGCAGTTGAGAAAACCATTAAAAAGAAATTAAGTTAAGAAGTTAAAATGGCAGTTGTGAAAAGTAAAACAAAAATAAATGGTTGAGTTCTGAAGCACATACTTCTTGATCAGAAATCCTTCCAAGTAGAGTTTGAAATAGATTCATCAGAGAGAATAATGTTTCCATTCTGAATGAACTCTGCTGCTGGTGTTTTACCTTTAGTGACAAAGTCACATAGCTAAAGCCTGCAGTGTTGTGTGTACGTACAAATATTGCTTCTGTGTTTTTCTCAGTGTTTCACAGAAAGACTCCAAAGCAAATAGAAAGATGATTTGTGTTGATCTTGACAAATGTAGTCATAAGAGAAAGGTGGGGACTCATTAGATAAAGATATAACTTTTTCCATGATCATTCCTGCAGTACTGGAAAAAGCAGTGAGATTTTAGAGAAACAAATATAAGAACATAAAATGGAACTAAATAGAAAACAACCCGAAGTATGCTTTTGGTCATCCAGCTTTTTTGGAAAATTAACTATTAGATCAAATTCAGTGTTCCTTTTTCAATGTGATGTGAAGTTTTTCAAAACAGCACTGGATGCATACTTTCCATGTAGCTGGGTGTTCATATGTGGCAGCAACCAGCCTTTAGTCAAGAGCAGTTGCATGCCTAGGAGGAGTTCTTCTCTTCTTTTCTCTGTCTGCTCCAAGGCTTCTGAAATGTTTGTGATTGACTCTTAGGTCAAGAGTACAATTTTCTGAAGATGGAGCCTGGAGAAGTGAACTCACTTGGAGAAAGATACGACTTTGACAGTATCATGCACTATGCCAGGAACACCTTCTCAAGGTTGGAGTCTCAGGTTATACCTTTTGACTTTTAATTCCTTTCCTCTGTGTGGCTCCTCACAAGGCTGTATTTAACATAAGAACTAGAACCATTTTCGAATGCTGTTGCCATTAAGTAGAAAAATACTTGATTGGTATTTATAGCCAACACTAGCATTTGAGATTTTAAAAATGTATTTTGACATTTCCTATCAAATACATAAATTCAGAGTAAAAATTAAAATGGTATTAATTATTTAAACTATTTTACGTTCCTAAATCACTTTAAAAAGCCCAACTAAAATGATTATTAAACCAATCAGCATATTAAATTGGCTTAGCATTATTTAATGAAAATTAGGCATTCACAAATCAAATAGGGTACTTGGTTGTTGAGTTGGAATGTCTACTGTCTATGCGACTTGTGTTTTCTACTCTGTAGTTTCTATTGCTCAAGTACAAGTTATGCTAATTTAATTCCCAAGGAACATATTATGAAGATATTTTACTTTATATAATTTATAATTTTATAACTTATTAAACTTAAAGTCATTTCATTAAATATTGAATGCTATTTTTAAAGAAACGAAATAAATTTGGATTTCAGTTACTTTATTCTAAAGATGATGTCATCAAGCAAATAGTTCCCAAGTAAGGAATTTGGAGTCATCCAAGTGACAGATAACCATTGAAGTCATCCCCTTTCCATTTTTATGGCTATTTTACACTCTTGTCCATTCCAGTTTATTCTTTTGCCCACTTATGGCCATTTCACAATTCATCAGACATCTGTTTCTAAAGGCAGGACTGGAAAGAAGATAAAAAATTAAAATTAATGCTCCCTTTCCTTTAAACTTTTTTTTTTTAAAAAGATTTTATTATTTTTTTAAGTAATCTCTACACCAACAGTGGGGCTTGAACCTACGACCCAGAGATGAAGAGTCACATGCTCTATGGACTGAGCAAGCCAGGTGCTCCCTAAAAAAATTCCTGATAAAGAGTAAAGAAAAGTGTGTCAGTGAACTCTTAATACCTGAATATATTTTTCAATTATGCTTTTTTAAAAAGACAAAACTGTATTATTTAAAAACTTGAATGCTAATTGTATTTTAATATAATTATTAACAATATTTAATAATTATGTTCTACTGAAGTGCATATATATGTGTGTGTGTAGTATACACACACACATATATATTTGTTTAAATATAATAACCACCCAAATACTTATTGTTTCTGGAATTGAATTTAAGTTTTGCTAGAAATACATCCGTAAATTTGGCCTGAAATTAATTTCAAAGAGCTATAACACTTTATTTTTTAGGTCAATGCTTGGAATTGAGTTTTCTGTAGAAACATGTAACAAATGGGATTTGGGTTCGAGTTCAGCTAAGGCACCTCTCATATACTTCTGAATTACTTAGAACTAAAGTGACTTTTGGTTCTTTGGAACACAGGAAGTAGTGGAAAGTAGAGAAAATAATTCATTCTTTCTGTCTTTGATAGATGATGAATCTATGCCAAAATTTAAAATATATATTTCCTCTTATTCTACATTTCTTTTACATGTTTAAATTGTTTCTTTTCCTTCTTTTCCATAAATCATTCTGCTCTTACTACCTGCAGTTCATCATTCCACCCCCCTACACCACGATGCTGCGTGCCAAGCAGCCTTGACCTATAGCAGTCTTAACTGTTTCAAAATTATCCTATGCAGTTTTCCTAATGAACTTGTATTGTTAGAATGAGAGTAGCTTTACCAGCCTGTTAGAAAAGTTGACCCAACCAACATTATTTTATTCTTTTGATCTTTAAAGAGAATGTTTATTAACTCGTACGTATATTTAAATAACTGAATTCCAGGAGATAAATTATTTGGCACAGTTCTTAGCCAGCACCTCCAAGGTATTTGAAGTTTTGTGTGCGTGTGCACGTGTTATTAAAAACACACAGCATAAAATTTACCATTTTAACTCTTTCTAAGTGTACAGTTTACTAATGTTAAGTATATTCACATGATTGTGAAACAGATATTCACAAATTTTTCATCTTGCAAAGCTGAAACCCCATGCTCCTGCCCATATGAAACAAGAGTGCCCTATTTTCCCCTCTTGGCAGCCCTAGTAATGACTATTCTACTTTGTTTCCATGAATTTGGATTAGATATTTTAGATACCTCTTTAAGTAGAATCATACAGTATTTGTCTTTTTATGCTTGGCTTGTTTCACTTAGCACAGTGTCATCAAGGTTATGTATGTTGCAACATGTGACAGGATTTCCTTCCGCTTTAAGGCTGAATAGTATTCCTTTGTAGGTATAGACCATATTTTGTTTATCTATTCATCCATTGATAGGATTTGAGTTGCTTCCATTTGTTGGCTATTGTGTCTAGTGCTGCTATGAATATGGGTATGCAAATATCTTTCCCAGACCCTGTTTTCAGTTATTTTGCGTATATACCCAGAAGTGGGATTGCTGGGCCATATGATAGTTCTATTTTTAAATTCTTGAAGGAACTCCGTGATGTTTTCTGTAGTAGCTGTACCATATCACAATCCCACAGCAGTGCAAAAGGATTCCAATTATTCCATATCCTTACTAAAATGTATTATTTTCTGTTTCTGTTTCCTTTTCCTTTTTTTTTTTTTTCAGGTAGTAGCCATCCTAATGGGTATGACATGATGTTTTATTTGTGGTTTTGATTTGCATTTTCTGATGATTAATGATTTTGATCATCTTTTCATGTACTTTCTGGTCATTTGTGTATCATATCCTTGGAGAAATGTCTATTCAGTTCTTTTGCTCATTTTAAAAGTCATATTTAATTTTTTGTTGTTGAGTTGTAGTATTTCTGTCTATATTCTGCCTCCTTCTGACATATGTAATTTGCAGGTTTTTTTTCATCTTTGCTGCATAGCAAAGATGTAGTTTCACTACATTAATTTGATGTAGTTTCACTCACCTCTTTTTGCTTTTGTTAATTGTGCTTTGGTGTCGTATCTGAGAAATCATTGCCAGATCCAAAGTCATGAAGCTTTTCCTCTGTTTTTATGTAAGAGTTTTATAGTTTTGGGGTTTGTGTTTAGGTCTTAAACTATTTTGAGTTAATTTTTGTATATAGCTTAAATAATTGTCTAACTTCCTTCTTTGGCATGTGGATATTCAGTTTTCCCAACCTCATTTGTTGAAAAGATTGTTTTTTTTCCCCATCGAGTGGTTTTGGTACCCTTGTTGAAAATTATTTACTATATTTACTAGGGTTTATTTATGGAATTCCTATTCTATTCCATTGGTCTGTAAGTCTATCTTTATTCCAGTATCACACTGTTTTGATTACTTTAGCTTAGTAATGTGTTTTGAAATCAGGATGTATGAGTACTTTAATTTTGTTCTTTTCCAAAATTGTTGTCTGTTTGAGATTCTGTGAGATTCCATATGAATTTTAGGACTTTTTAAATTTCTGTGATAAATGCCATTGGAATTTTTTTTAATGTGATGAGTACTATATTTTTATTATTTTTTATTTTATTTTTTCAGTGTTCCAAGGTTTTTTTTTTTTTTTTTTAATTTTATTTATTTGACAGAGAGAAACACAGCGAGAGAGGGAACAAAGCAGAGGGAATGGTAGCAGGAGAAGCAGGCTCTCTGCTGAGCAAAGAGCCCGATGCGGGGCTCGATCCCAGGACCCTGGGATCATGACCTGAGCCGAAGGCAGACGCTTAACGACTGAGCCACCCAGGCGCCCCTCAGTGTTCCAAGGTTTATTGTTTATGCACCACACCCAGGCCCTTGGGATTTTGATAGAGATTGTGCTAGATCTGTAGATCATTTTGAGTACTGTGGACATCTTAACAAACTAAGTTGTCTAATCCCCAAGCAATGGAATATCTTTCCATTTATTTGTGTCTTCTTTAATTTCAGCAATATTTTGTAGTTTTTAGTGCACAAATATTTCACCTTTTTGATTGGGTTTATTCCCAAGTACTTTATTCTTCTTAATGCTATTTTATTTTTATAAAGATTTTATTTATTTACTTGGTAGGGAGAGAGAGATCTCAAGTAGTCAGAGAGGCACACAGAGAGATAGGGGGAAGCAGGCTCCCTGCCCAGCAGAGAGCCTGATGTTGGACTCGATTCCAGGACCCTGAGATCATGACCTGAGCCGAAGGCAGAGGCCTAATCCACTGAGCCACCCAGGCACCCTTAATGCTATTTTATTTTTTTATTTTTATTTTTTTTTAAAGATTTCATTTATTGATTTGTTGGAGAGAGACACAGCGGGAGAAGGAACATAAGCAGCGGGAGTGGGAGAGGGAGAAGCAGGCTTCCTGCTGAGCAGGGAGCCCGATGCGATGCAGGGCTCAATCCCAGCAGGACCTTGGGATCATGACCTGAGCCCAAGGCAGCCGCCTAACAACTGAGCCACCCAAGTGCCCCCTTAATGCTATTTTAAATGGAATTGTTTTTCTTAATTTCCTTTTCAGATTGTTCATGGCTATTGTGTGCAACCACAACTGATTTTTGTGTGTTGATTTTGAATTCCACAACTTTGCTAAATTTGTTTATTAGTTCTCACTTTTTTAGTGTGGACTCTTTAGGGTTTTCTATATACAAGATTACATGATCTGCAAAGAGAGATGATTTTAATTCTTTCTTTTCTCTTTTGATGTCTATTACTTCTTTTTCTTGACTAATTGTTCTGGCTACAACTTTCAATACTATGTTGAATGGGAACAGTGAGAGCAGGCATTTTTGCCTTGTTCATTATCTTTTTTTTTTAAAGATTTATTTATTTATTTGACAGAGAGAGAAATCACAAGTAGGCAGAGAGGCAGACAGAGAGAGAGGGGGAAGCAGGCTCCCCGCTGAGCAGAGAGCCCTATGTGGGACTCGATCCCAGGACCCTGAGATCATGACCTGAGCTGAAGGCAGAGGCTTTAACCCACTGAGCCACCCAGGCACCCCGCCTTGCTCATTATCTTAGATGAAAAACTTTCAGTTTTTCAGCACTGAATATGATGTTTGCTGTAGGTTTTTCATTTGTGATCTTTATTATGTGGAGACAGTTTCCTTCTATTCCTAGTTTGTTGAAAGTTTTTCATCATGAAAGGTGTTCAAATTCTGTCAAATGCTTTTTCTACATTAATTAGATGAACATGTGGTTTTTGTTCTTCATTCTGTTAATGCAAGTATTTGAAATTTTATATTTTCTTCTATTCTGAACCCAGGGAGTCTGTAAAGTTTTAGCTATATTCATGGATTTAGCCCATCAGCAGAGTTAGGTACTTACTTTTAGGAAGATTAGGGCTAGATATATTGTCAGTAGAGAGGAGTCAAAAGTCACCATTCTATTGTCTGAGTTTGAATATATCTATGTCAAGATGTCCTTGACCTTTTTAAATTGAACTGTCTTGAAAACTGAAAAAAATGAACTTTTTAAAGATTACAAATCTGTTTTTAGAATTAGAAAATAATGAATATTTTGTTGGTACTGAAATACTGCAGAAATGGCAACCCTTCATTAATTTGGACTTATCTACTTAATATATCTGTTGATTCATGAAGAATCATTGAAGAATGGCTTTTGTGTCAGTATTACCCTATTTATTTATTTGTTTATTTGTTTATTAAAATTTATTTATTTATTTGACAGAAAGAGACACAGCCAGAGAGGGAACACAAGCAGTGGGAGTGGGAGAGGGAGAAGCAGGCTTCCCACAGAGCAGGGACCGGATGCAGTGCTGGATCCCAGGACCCTGGGATCAGGGCCTGAGCTGAAGGCAGACGTTTAATGACTGAGCACCCAGGTGCTCCAGTATTACCCTACTTGATAGCTCAACTTTCCCTCCCATTGAATTGAAGTAGCTGGAGTTGCATCTCACTTTTGCTTGTCTACACCCATAATTCATTAGTTCCCCTCGCTCTCTTATCTCAAGCAGTATGCATGTGGAGTTCTGTAGATGCTTAGATTCATAAGAGTTCCATTCTCTATTTGTATTATCCAGGTTTTATCTAAAGATCACTACCCTTACCTAGGAGCCAGGGAGGTTAGTCATAAAGCACTCATAGATCATGTCACTCCTCTGTTTACCATCTTCCAGATGGTAACAGTTTTCCTCAGGCTAAAAGTCACATTCTCTGTGTGACACTCAAACACTTTAAGGATCCTCCCATCTCTGAGCACTTGGAGCACTATTCTTTCTTTCTGGAATTCTCTACTCCCCATTTACTCAACAGTGCCCTCACCCTCACTTCCTTCATGTTTGGCCAAAATGTCAGTTTCCAGTTTTTCTTTGATCACTTTATTTAAAAGCTACCCCATCACTGGATAATCAATGTCCATCTTCACTTACTTTTTCTCCATAGTACCTGTCACTATCTCAGTACTCCATCTTTTGTTTAATGTCTCTTGCCCTACACTAAAATGTGAGAATCATAGTGTTTTTTTTATTAATGGCTATAAAACCAGACCTATAACAGTGTTTAGGAAATATTTCCTAATGGAAGGAAATGTTCTTTTAACTTGTAGTCTAAATACAATTTATACATTAAAATTTTGAGGAGTATTGTGCTTTCATCCTAATTTAAAATATTTTTTTTACAATTTTATTTCTTAATTTCAAATACTTTTATAGGCAGCTTCTCTTTTTTTGGAAATCTTCATCTTTCTTACCACTGGGATAGTTTCCTAGTCTTTTTAATGTTTAAGCTCAATTCTACCTTTAGAGTTATAAATGTTGATATTCATTGAAAAATTAAGACTATATCTTTAGTGCATTGTATTAAAAATTTTCAGTTTTGAAGATGAAGAAAGATGGTATCACAACCTTAAGTATCTCACAACTTGTTTTCTCTAGCGTTGCATTATTAGAGCTTTGCTATTGCTAGTTTTTTTCTTTTTAATGTTACTCTGAAAATTTTATTCTCTCTATGTGTGTGTGTGTGAATCAAAAAAACTATTTTGCTTTAAACAGTTCTTTCTAAAATTTATACTCTGTTTTTTCCTGTTCTTTTAACATAATGTAATACTTGAACTTCTAAGAATACGTAGGTTAAACTAATAATTTAACTAAAAAATAACACATTTTGTTTGGCTTTTACAATTTTGGTAACCTCAAAAATATGTATTGTAGGTTGTCCTTAAAAAATAGACTTCTCTAAAGAGAATTCTTTTACAATTTAGTAATCCAAGGGGTTCTTAGATTTGCTTAAGAGCCTAAAACAAAAGCCACAGTGTACATGATAGGGGACTATAGAGAATTCTAAATTGGTTTTTTTAAAAAGTACTTTTTTTCTTAAGATTTTATTTATTTATTTGACAGAGAGAGATCACAGGTAGGCAGAGAGTCAGGCAGAGAGAGAGGAGGAAGCAGGCTCCCCACAGAGCAGAGAGCCCGATGAGGGGTTTGACCCCAGGACCCTGAGACCATGACCTGGGCTGAGGGCAGAGGCTTTAACCCACTGAGCCACCCAGGCGCCCCGAGAATTCTAGATTCTCAAAATGATTCTAAGTAAAAGTAAGTTTCATCATTGACTTTATGCTAGATATAAAATTTAACCCAAATTTTTTTTTTCTGCTTTGATAAACATGTTTTCCAAGTCTGGCACACTATTTGAAGCTTAACACTGATGTATTTTCCCTTTAACTGACACGAGTTTGAAAAAAAAAATCTTATACTTGTGAGGAATGTATGTGTCTTAATTTGGTGACTTATGTGTGCCTTGCTTCTGATTTTTTTTTCAGGGGGATGTTTCTGGATACTATTCTCCCCTCTCGCGATGATAATGGCATACGTCCTGCAATCGGTCAGCGAACCCGTTTAAGCAAAGGAGATATTGCACAGGCAAGAAAGCTGTATAGATGCCCAGGTATTGCACCATACAAAAAAAGAACCGTAATTGTGCCTGACTGTGTTCTTCCAGATGAATAAGCCACAATTCACTGAACTGTTTACTTGTGTCTCTCCATGCTGGCAAGTGACGTATTCAGTTCAAAGTCAGTAATCATAAAATGAAATGAGAGAACTCTGGAACACCCATTGATATAATTAAAAACAAATTGTTAGAAATCAAATTTAAGCAGGGATAGTATTTTTTTTTTTTAAACAGGGATAGTATTTTTTTTTCCTTTTAACAAGTAAAAGAGCAAAAGCAGGATTGTCTGATAGTTGTTATTAAACAGTTGCAGGATTTCATAGTCACATGTTGAGTTTTCTTGCCAAAATAAAAAGAAGAAAAATAAAAAGAATATTCTTTCAACTTCAAAATTGAGGACTGAATGACCTTTTTTTTGTAAGTACCACTATTATTGATACACAAATTAAAATTTTATTAGTTGGAATGTATAACTTTGTTGCAAAAGGAGTTCTAACAGTGTTGCTAGTGAGTTACCGGTATGTTTTGCTACTGGCTAAAATTATGAAAAAGAGATTAAAGGAAGTTCTTAATAAGACCGTTCCAAGGGAACACTAGTAGTGATTTACTGGTCCAAAAAAGAAAAAAGAGTCTGCTCTCAAATTGGAAATGCTGCGTATTCTGTGCACCTCCTGCATAGTCAAAATCCTTTGAAATAACATATATCAAAGAAATATCTTTAACTTTGGTTAGCACAGCTTTTCCCCAAGTTTTTGTTCACATATGTATGTAAATTACACATGTATGTGTGGTATTTTTTTTTAATCTAAATTTCCACAGGAAAGCTGGATTTGTAAATAAATGGCACCACTATGACAGAAGAAATGAGTGATTCTTGGCTAATTTCTGGAAATACTGGATATATTATATTTTTTAACTTTGAAAGCAGAGGATTGGGGGAAGATTGTATGATTAGCATAGCAACTAAATAGTTCACATAGAAAGCCATTTTGTTTGTCTCTTTCAATACATGTGTATATACATATATATATATGACACACTAGGGATGCATTTACAACTCTGAATTGTAAGAAAGTCAGTCAGTAGGAATCAGAAAAGTAATCAAACTTATGACACTATAATTTTCAGCCTATAGCTCTTAAATATTTAAGTTACTAATGGGAAAATACATATAGTTTTCACGTGAGGTTTTATTTATGTAAATACATTAACGGGCTGTTTTCTTACTTGAAACACAGTAATAATGTATATATTGGTTTGTTAATACAGTCAAACCACATTTATGAAGGTACTATCATCAACATGAAAGATATCTTGTGTTTTTAAAGCAATATAAGAAAGTTGCTTATTTATCTGCATGATGAAGTAAGAGAGAACTAAGACATATAAAAATGTATTTAAAAATATCTAAAGTTTTAGTTCACTAAATCTTTAAGAATAACTTTTTTCCATTCTTGAACGTTTTAATGCCCACCAAACAAGTGCCTCCCTTTCTTTTTTCCATCTTTTCTTTCTTTCTCTCTCCCTCTCAGCCAGTGTGTGTGTGTGTGTGTGTGTGAGAAGCCCTTAGCTTTGAGCCTTGAGCCCTATATATGATTATGAATTTAACAGTCTTCATTTCTTTACAATGGGGAGCACTAATGATATTGGTAGAAATATAGGACAAATAAACTTAAGTTACACTGATGCAGTAGGTTTACCAGTAGCTCCAAGAACACTAATGGAATAATGTGAAAGGTTGTTAAATATACATAGAAGTATAAGTAGGATGTCTTATTTGAGAATCATCTAGGAAGAGTGAAATGTGGTTGTGCCCTGGTTTTAATACAGAAAGGAGAGAGTTATAAAACTGAATAGTCCCTTAGAGTTTGTCTTATTGTTTTCTTTTGTTAGAAATTGCTGATGAATAGAACCAGTCAGAGGTATTTAGCTATGTTACTCCAACTCTTTACTTCCTATCAGTTTACCCTCAAAGCTGTTTTGGATCTGCATTTCATAGAGGTATTCCTTAAGCATTTAATCTTGAAAGGAATACCGACCTGGTTCACACTTAAATATTTAAGGTTGTAGCTTTTATGGTCTATGATAAGTGGGGCCCTGAGTCCAAGAGGGCAGGTTTTTAATAGACAAAGTAATAGTAGGCAGACTGCAGATATTGTTGTTTTTCAAATAATAATATAGGGTATATTAAGAATATAAATATATTTTATTTATCAGAAGATGAACCGCATTAAAATGTATGCATTTTTAATTCCCTTAAAACAATATAAACTATTTTTTTTAAAGATTTTATTTATTTGACAGAGAGAGAAAGATCAAAGGAGGCAGAGAGGCAGGCAGAGAGAGAGGGGGAAGCAGGCTCACTGCTGAGCAGAGAGCCTGATGTGGGGCTCGATCCCAGGACCCTAAGATCATGACCTGGGCTGAAGGCAGAGGCTTTAACCCACTGAGCCACCCAGGCACCCCAAAATTGCTATTTTTTATGATACTTTTTGGCTGCTAAACAACTTGTAATCCATTATTATAGTTACCTATTTTATGTGCCAAATATATAAATTAAATTTGTATGGGAAATCTGAATTACTTATTGTACAGTCAGTGCCTACTAATCCTGAAAAAGCTCCACATAGGAATAAAGTTGTGTTTTTAAGATAATGGAATGAAAATAAGTTTCTTTTAGTCTAGAGTTCTTTTCATTGCTATTTCTTGTTCTTTTAGGAGCAGGCAAGAAAGATCTTATGTACTGTTAATATAAAGAATGAATATGATCCTTTACAGCGTTGGCAGTCTTCAGACATAAGACCCCATTAATCATTGCCACACCACATCCTAGAAAGAAGGAAGGGAAATAAAGGGAGAGCTGCCTATCCCTGGGATTGAATAGGTTTCTGGACATTGCTGCCTTAAAGCCTGTCTTGTGTCCTTTCCCACAGCTTCCAGGTCTTTCTAGCATTAAGGCATCTAGAAGGACACCCGCTAATGCTGCTTTACCAGGCTGCCATTATAATCTCTTGCATCCTACATACTGTCAGGATTCTCTTCCAAGCAAAGGTGGAGAATAGGTCATCATTGTGGTCTCCAGGTCTCCATCATCCCTGTATGCCAGTAATTAGCTTTTGCTTTTGAAAGAGATCTTCTCTAGGGTGTCTGAGTTGGAGCGGATATTTTTCTCCTCATAAATCAGTAATATGTAGTATTGTTCTCTCTTTGGGGGCCCTGTTTTTCTTGTGTCTCTCATTTTCTAAATGTATTTTTTCTACTTGATCTAATCTTAGGATAACTTTCCTTTTTGATTTCTAAATTGGTTAGATTAAGTGTTCTCCGGGTATAGTCACTGGTCTTTATTTGCATTTTCTCTTAAACTGGTTTTTCTGTAGTCCCGTAAAGTTTTTGTTTACTTAGTACTTCATCAACCATCAATCCTAATATTCTCTGGTAAATTTTCCTCAATAAATATATCAAGTAACATAATAAAATTAAGGAAAATACAAAATCAAATATCTAAAGATAAAGGGCCTTCTGAGGATTAGAGTCTTCCTTATTACATAAAAGTGTATGTATATTCACACATGAACACATGTACCGCCTATGTTCACAAATTTAGAAGTTTTCAGTGTTAGTACACATACAGTATGTGTGCAGAATATCCCTGTCCATGGATACGCATTTGTGTGGACGCTAATATCCCTTCTATTAGGGATAGAAGGTCAGTTTCAGTGTGCATGGAGTCTGAATGCTAGAAACTTTACATTTCTTTAAACACTTGTTTCATTAACTTTACCTTTAAAATTGAAATAAAATCCTTATTAGTTACCTAAAGTATTAATCTCTTGGTTCCTGGTATAATTGTCTGAGATTCCCAACAGAATATACTTTCTGTATGTACTTGTACATATATAACTCTTGACTAAAATATTGCCCAGATGCAAAAAATAATAATTTAGCCATTTTTCCCCCACTTACTCACCGACCCCTTTATTCATCTCTTTGTCAACTTTCCCTGGTTCAATGAATGGTCCGGGACAACGATCATCTGGTAGCCCAAGCCAGAACTATGGAGGGCATTCTCCCCTCATTCCTCCCTCACTTTCTCCAGCTAGTCAGTCCGCCTGCCTTCTTGGAGTCTTGCATTCTTGCAGTGAATCTCCTGGTCTAGGGAGCCTCGTCTTTTGTCTGGATTGTTGAAATGCCTCCTACTTCATCTCTTGGCCCTATTCTTACAAGTCTTTAGTTCTCTGGTCATGCTTCTGTTAAGTGGCTTTTAAATATGCAAACCTTATTTTGCTTATTTTTAGGATAAAGGCTAATCTCTTTTCCATTATATCGTTTCCAAATATTTTTCTTGTCTCCTCCCCGAGTCTTTTCTCTAGGTACTGCCCTGGAGCCTAGATTTCCCCTCCACTTCATTTAGCTCCTGGCACCACTGTATGCTTGCCTCCTGCCTCTTCCTCCAGCCAGAATGCTCATAACTACCTCCTAGGTAAATCCTAGCCATATTTAGGATTTGGCTCCTGTATCACCTCCTACTTAAAGACTTCCTTGTCTCCCAGGACTGTACCATGGTAAAAGCCTCATTTGATCCTGGTCTTTGTGTCTTATTCCTCTAATCATCAGTTCATTTGGCATTTCCCACACTGGAGTATATAAGCTTTTGTGGGATTGGAGTTCGGTTTTCCCTCGTGGTATTCTGAATCTGATGTAAGTTAAGTGCTCAATAAATAGTTGCTATATGAATGAATGAGTAAGTCACTGTTAATACGTGAAGGGCAGTGTGCCATAAGTTATGGCCACAGAAAGTGAAGCACAGACTGCGTACGCGAATAACTGAGCCTCTGGGGCATCATGCAGACAACATCACTTGGTTAGGAAGTAAATTTCATCCTTAAAGGACGCTAGAGCACTTCCAAGGGAGATGCCTTCCCTGTGCTGCATACTGCGGGAGGAAGGCTCCTTGGAGTTGGTGTTTATGCTTCATTTTATTTACTTATTTTTAAATATTTTTTAATTTAATTTGATTTTTTATTTTTTAAATTTTATTTATTTATTTTAATTATTTTTTGATATTTTTTTATATATTTTTTTTTATGCTTCATTTTAAAGGATGATTCAGACCTGGCTCGGCAAGTTACTATTGAAATGTATTTAAAAATATTTCAGTAATCAATCTCACATTATCTCTCAGATGATTTAGGATTCCTTTTAACAGTTCCTTATCTTAAAATCATTTTACATTTTATTTTATATTTTTTTAAAAATAACTTTAAACCTGTATTTTACTTACTATATTTAAAAGTTTGAGGGATCTAAATATAAGTTAATTAGGTAGTATTAAGTTGATTAGATGCTTATTTCTTTCCCTAATCTAGAATTTGCCAAGATCCTTTGGGAAGAGATTTATCAAATAGAAATAATAATTTCTAAATAATTTCCTCTCTATCTGTGTTTTCCTTAGCCCTAGTAAAATTATAATTGTGCTTCTATAGAAAATGGAGAAAGTATGGGGTGGGTATTGCCGACATTTGGTGAGGAAAGTAGCTGTAGATGGACATACAGGCAGCTATAAACTTAATGTTCTTAGAAGGTCCAGAGTTTGTAATAATTGTTCAACAAGACACAATCCAAGGAGCATTTATATAACTCAAACACAAATTTCTATTCTGGAAGAATGAAGGTATATGTGAATTACCTGATTCAGAATTGAGATCGATCATATGATAAAGGACTTAGAAGTTTAACCGCTTCATTATTGTTATTTTTATTTTGGCAAAAAAAATCACATAATAAGACATCAGTAAGTGCACGGTACAGTGCGGTTAACTGTGCACATCGGGGTAGGGCAGATCTCTAGAGCTTCTTACTCTTGGGATGCCTGGGTGGCTCAGGGGGTTAAGCATCTGCCTTCTGGTCAGGTTATGATCCCAGAGTCCTGGGATCGAGTCCTGCATCGCATCGGGCTCCTTGCTCAGCAGGGAGCCTGCTTCTCCCTCGGTCAGCCTCTCTCTCTCTCTTTCTGACAAATAAATAAATAAAATCTTTAAAAAAAATATAGAACTTCTTTGTCTTGCATGACTAAAACTCTATACTCACTGAACAGCAGCTCTTTATTTCCCTCCGCCCCAGGCAGTCAGCATTCCACTTTCCTCTTCTGTGAGTTTGACTACTTTAAAAACCTCACGTGAGTGGAATCATGCAGTATTTGTCTTTCTGTCTTATCTCACTCAGCATCATGTCTTCTGGGTTTATCTAGGTTGTAGCGTATGCCAGTTTTCCTAGTTTTAAGGCCGAATGCTCTTCTATTTTATGTATGTAGCACAGTTTATCTATTAATCGACTGGTGGATGTTTAGGATGTTTCTGTCTCTTGGCTAATATGAATAATGCTGCAATGAAAATGAGAGTGCAAATATCTCTTCCAGATCCTGTTTTCAATTCTTTTGAATGAATACCCAGAAGTGGGGGGATTGTTGGATCATTTGGGAATTATATTTATAATTTTTGAGGAAATCCTACACTGTTTTCCATAGTGGCTGCACCATTTTATGTTCCTACCAACAAAGCACAAAGGCTGCTATTTCCATTTCTTTGCCGACACTTCTTATTTCCTATTTCTTTGTTTGTTTGTTGATAAGTGCCATCCTAATAGGTGTGAGGTGATATCTCCTTGTGGTTTTGATTTGCATTTCCCTGATGATTAGTGTTGTAAGAAATTTTTTTTTTCATATATTGGCCATTTGTGTGTCTTCTTTGCTTGTTTCTTTTGCTCTGCCCATTTTTAAATTGGGTTATTTTGTTTTTTGCTATTGATTCATGGGAATTCCTAATATATTCTGAATACTAATCCTTCATGAGATATATGGTTTGCAAATATTTTCTCCCATTCAGAAGGTTTCCTTTCACTATGTTGATTGTTTCCTTTGCTGTACCGAAGCTATTTCAGCTGATGTAGTCTCACCGGTCCATTTTTGCTTTTATTTCCTGTGCTTTTGCTGTCATATCCAAGAAATCATTGCCAGTTCTATTGTTACAAAATTTCTCACCTGTTTGCTTCTAGAATTTTTACAGTTTTGGGACTTATATTTAAGCCTTTAATTCATTTTATGTTGATTTTTGTGTCTGATGTAAGATAAAGGTCCAAATTCATTCTTTTGTATGCATATTTCTAGTTTCTCCAACACCATTTGCTGGAGAGACTATGCTTTCCCCAGTGAGTAGTGTTGGGACCCTTGTTGAAGATCATTGACCATAGATACATGGGTTTATTTTGGGGCTCTCTCTCCTCTTCTCTTGGTCTATATGTTTGTCATATGCTAGTATCATACTATTTTGAATACTGTAGCTTTGTGATATGTTTTGAAATAAAAAAGTGGGAACCAGCTTCGTTTTGTTTTGTTTTGTTTTCCCCAAGAATGTTTTGGCTATTGTTGGTTTGTGGTTTTATGTGAGTTTCAGGATTTTTTTCTTTCTGCAAGAAATACCACTGAGGGTCTGATTGATTGAAATTGTTTTGAATCTGTGGATTGCTTTGGGTAATAAGGATATTTAAACAATATTAAGTCTTGCAATCATGAATACATATATATTCATGGAATGACACAGTTTGTCATTCCATTGGTTTGTGTCAGTTTTAATTTCTTTCAGCAATGTTTTGCAGTTTTCAGTGTACAAGTCTTTTGTCCCATTGGTTAAGTTTATTGCCATGTATTTTATTCTTTTTTGATGATATTTTGAATGGGATTATTGTCTTAATTTCCTTTTGAAGTTGTTTGTTGATGGTGTATAGAAATGCAACTGATTTTTTTGCTGTTGATTTTATGCCCTGCAACTTTGCTGCATTTGTTTATTAAATCTAACAGTTTTATGTGTATGTGTGGAATATTTATGGTTTTATACATGTAAGATTGTGTCATCTGCCTACAGAGATAGAAGTTTAACTTCTGACTTCTATTTAGTTTTAGAGTAATTTTTATTAGGCAGTGATAATAAATGGCCACCGTGTATTTCTTTATATATTTTTTCTCCTAGATATGACTAAATTTTGTAGTTCAAAGACATATTCAAACACTTTAGACCACAATCTTCCTACCTGTGGAAGAGGTATCTAAGGGTTAAAAAGAAGATACAGGGCATAATAATATTATGCCCTGATTCCCACAAAGCAACTTTATTAAGTATATATTAATAAGATGGCCATTTAACAAGAGAAAACTGAAGCTGAAGCTTTTGAGACTTACTTGTATGACATAATTAGTAAGTAGTAATGCCACGATTAAAACTTGTGTTTTCTCATCCACGGACTTTGCTGAGTAAATGAACAGCCTATGCATTTTAACTTCATAGTGTCACTTTTTTCTTGCTTATTTTTCTTTAGTTCTTTTAATATTAAACTTCGCTTTGTATATCTGAACATCAACAACCTATGGCTGGGGAAAGTGCTGAAATATCTTTTGTAGTAGTGATCAGGTAGCCTGGGACAACCACATTTACTGACGTAAATGCACAGATGATTATAAGCATTGTAAGCAAGTGCTATATAATAGTTTTACTTAATGATTGAGTTATATGCTGATTCTATTTACTTTTCATTTTATGGAGTTTTCCATTTTATTTTTATCAAGGCAGTATTGTTTGTGTACATCTGTGGATTAAATATATTTAATTGTTTTAATTCCACTTTAGTAAATCCAGTACCAACATTCTATGTGACTTAGTGTACCTTTCAATCATTAAAAAATTTATTTTTAGATTTCTGTGAATTACAGTATTTTTCATTGAAACACAATCAACTGCCAAATGATTATATAGCATCCCAACTGATCCTACTTAGAAGCACATTGTTTGCATTAAGAAAATCTTAATAAATTTTCATTTTTCTAAGGGTTCTTATAATGTTACATTTATCAAGAGCCCTTAGATGATTCATGGAAAATGCTGAATTATGTATTTTTGACCTTGAGCATTTTCATTTTGTTCTAAAGTTGCTTTTATCTGCCTATTCATCAGAATAAACACTGCTTACTTCTATTTGAAATGTACTTTGTTGTGCAAACTTAATATCTGTGTTTTCAAATCAATATTCATATCATATCAGACTTTTTACAACTCCATTTTGTTTTAAAAGTCATCATCTTTCTTTCGTCATTGAACTTAAGATATGCAAAACCATTTATTATTTATGGAGGATTTGAGGAGACGAGAGTTTACCTGCTGGTAGCTATGACTCTGTAATATGGTAATATCTCAGTCTGATTTCAATCTCCTTCAGAGGGAAAGAACTGTTTTATCTTTCTTTTTTAATTATTAAATGAAGGTTATAAACATGACAGGCTGCAGTGGAAGAATTATTCTTGAATTCAGGATACTTAAACCTACCTATGTTCATGGGGCACATGCTATGTCTTAGAAAAGCAATAGGAAAACCCATTTTAGAATGGTACTGACCACTAACCTTGGCTAAACCAATGAGCTAATTATACTCTGTGTCTTTGTTGAAATGGCCCTAGAGATATCAATCACACAGATCTTAAGGCTGTGCAATGATAATTTGCTATTTTAGATGACTGATAATTACTTCCAAGAAATTAGACAGCCTTAGTGAAAGGAAAACATAACTGCTTTTCCAGTAATTTCTTACTTATGACCAACAGAAATGAGAGAGTAAATTAATGTCTATATCTTGTTGGAAAACTTTAATCTTCCTTTATGTTTTTAACCTTTTAATTTTTTTCAGGTTATTTTGAGAAAAATTTTCATTTTGTATGACATTTTGGTATCACCTTTATTGATTGTATTCAAATGATTATTTAAGATTTCTGTTTTTCAACTTTGGTGTGGTATTTGCTATGAAACTTAGCTTCACTTTACACTGAAAAATATTGTGTTTTGTATGATCCCCTAGACACATCAGCCAGATACTCACTGGCCTGAATATGAGTATGGGTGACCTACTAAGTCTTTGGGAATGAATGAGAAAAGTCTCTATGAAGAAGAACTTTATGAATGCCAGATTATTTATCTCATAGTCTTGTTTTATGGTTGGCCCTAATGATACCATTAAGTATGCTAAAATCCTGTTAATGACATAAGATGAGTTTACTTGGAAAGGAAAAGTCTTCTATAGAACAGAAAAAAAAAAATATATATAAATATATATAAATATATATATATATATATATATATATATATATATATATATATATATTTACATTTAACACCAAAAGACTCAGGGCTTTAAGATGTCCCTGTCTTTTTAAGGAAATATGGATAACTCATTTTAAAAATATCAAATATGTGTTGTTGTTGTTGTTTTTCCTTTTAGCATGTGGAGAAACCCTACAAGAATCCAATGGCAACCTTTCCTCTCCAGGATTTCCAAATGGCTACCCTTCTTATACACACTGCATCTGGAGAGTTTCGGTGACCCCAGGGGAGAAGGTAGTTTATATCATCAAGAGTTTTCATTTAGTGTTATAGAAAGTGTTAAATATACAAAGATTCATCTTTTTTTTAAATATAATTTGCTTTATTTTTATCCTTATTTGATTCTTCATATATGAGACTGAAAAACTCAGAAAATTTACTATGAATATTGCTCAAGCTCTGGGAATTTTTTGAAAAATGTAATTTAAAAAGAAATAGTAAATGCTCTGAAAAGGTTGAAATAATGTTTTCAGGCACAATGGAATTAAGTTAAAATAAGTGTCACTTAAATAACCAGAAAAATCCCACATACTTCAGTTAAGAAATACACATATAAAATATCCAGTTTAGCTAAGAAGCAATTATAGTGAAGATTAGAAATCACTTTCAGCTATAATATAAAAAAATACTGAATAGCAAGTCTGTAAGATGCAATGAGAGCAATACTTAGAAGGAAATTCAGAACTTAAATGCTCACATTAGGGAATAAAAAAATGCCCTAAACTAATGAGTTAGACGTTCTTATTGAATGGTTATTAAAGGTATAGTAAAATAAATGGAAAGATACATAATGGAGGAAGTAATAAAACATAAATTAAGGAGATCAAAATAACATGGCACAAAAATTGGCACTTTGAAAAAACTTAGAAATATAGGAAAATGGATGTAAATAGATCAAGAAAGAAAAAGAATATAGGAAAGACACAATTATCTCATCACTAGAATGAAAAAGTTATTATAACCATAGATGCTCTAGACACAATAATGAGAATAAAAGATTATTGTCAACATTATGCCAGTAACTTAAAAAATGTAGAGGAAATAGGAAAAGTCCTACAAAATATTACTCAGTTCTTAGTTGAGAAAAAGAAAAAAAAACTTGATTACTCTTATAACAACTAAAGAAAATGAACTACTGTTTAATTGAATTATTACATACTTTTCAGCAACGAAAATCCAAGCTCATATGGTTTAATTAGTGAGTTCTAACCAACATTCAGATAAGAAGTAAGTATAATCCTATATAAACTCTTCCTGGGAATAAAAAACATCCACTCTCCTATTTATATGGCTAGCAAAACCTTGATAGCAATCCTGACAAGGACAGTATAAAAAAGGAAAAGTGTAATCTAAGCTAACATTTGAATATAGAAATAAAATCCCCAAACCAAACCACAGGTAGATGCATGCATGTATATAGATACAAACATCATTAAATGTGTATCTTAATTAAATCAAGAAAAATATCTATTATTTTTAGATATTTAAATAATATTTTAGATATTTAATTTAAATAATATTTTAGATATTTGAATAATAGATATAAAAATATCTGTTACTTAACAACAACAAACCCCCAATAAACTCGGAATAGGCTCCTTCTTAATCTTAGAAAGAAGATCAATAGAAATTATTACAAATGTCATTCTTGAGAAAATTCTGAAAGTCTTTCTATCACATGACTTTCTTTTTGGTGGAAATCATGGCACATTAAGGCAAGAAGATGTAATTAAATATAGTAAGGACTGAAAAAGAAGAAAATTCCCTTCAGCCTATTTAGTTTGTTGGTTAAAGATTTTAAAATTATTAAGAAATGAAATGAATGACTCTATTAACTTTTGGATTCTGTCTTGAATGCTAAACTTAAAAGTCTTTCCAGACCAAGATTGTATTGATATTAATCTTTATCTTTACTGATTATTAAATAGTTCTTGTTCTTTGCTTGTGACTAATTAATCTGGAATGACTCAAATAGTCATAATTGAGAATGAGAATAAATTGAAGATGCAATTGAAGTTAAAGAAAGTTTAATATTCCTAATAGTTGAATGTTGTTAGGAGGGCCATGGAAATGGAGCTGTCCAGGGTGTTCCGATACTCAACATGAAAACTGAATGAAAACATTTGTGTAACATGAATAGTTTTTAAACATAAAAAGGTACAACTGACTTGGAATCCATGAATGCATACATAATTCTTTATACCATCATTTTTAATTTAAGTATTAAAAATATATGTTGTAATGTAGTTATAGGTGTTGATCAATTTGTGTGAATTTTTGAATATGCTTATGAGAATATTTTATGAAAATCATTCGTGAAAAGATACTGAAGAGATAGATAAAAAGCTGATAAGACCTTACATGATTTTGAAGTTAAAATTATAGAATATGAAGAGTTTTGAATTAGATTAATAAAATTAAATCCACTCAGAAGAGCAAGATAATACAGGAAAAAAATTGTTCCTCTTATCCAATTGCAGTACCCACACCATCAGTATTCAAAGTTAATTCACTTTTCTTGTATGTATGATTACCAATAAAACTGTAGTTTCCAAATAGGAAGAAATCAATACATCTATCATCTTTTTAAATTATTTTTCTTATTTTTATGTATGATGATGAGCAAATAAATTAAGTGGTCAGTGAACAACATTAACTCATTTTTCATTCTTGTGTTTTTATTAGTTTCTTTTTGTTTTAAATTTGGGTTTATTCTGCCATTCTTAGTTGGCGGGTTAACTCATTCATTCTAACATAAACCTTTAAAACTATACATTTCCTTCTAAGAACTACTTTATCTGAATTTTATCAGCTTGACATACAGTATTTTTGCCATTTTTCAATTTTCATTACTTTCTTTGTCTTTTATTATTTCTTCTCAACCAACATATTTTTTTGGTAATGTATATTTTCTTATTTGCAAAGATACAATTTTTTTTCCCAGTCATCCTTTTCCTGTTAATTTCTCCGTTAGTCACATCTGGTGAGAGACTGTACTCTGTAAGATGTCAGTCTTTGAAATATTTTGAGGCTGGCAGCATGACCTCGGAACTGACCAATCTTCATAAAGAATAATCATTGCTTTAAAGTTGGGGCACCTAGGTGGCTCAGTTAAATGTCCAGCTCTTGATTTTGGCTCATGTCATCATCTCAGGGTCTTGAGATTGAGCTTCATATCTTGCTCTGTGTTGGGCCTCGAACCTGCTTAGGATTCTGTCTTCCCTCTCCCTCTGCCCCTGCCTCCACTCTCTCTCTCTCTAAATAAATAAAATCTTTAAAAGAAAAACAAAATGTGTATTGTGCAGTAGCTGGGTGGAAAGTTCTCTATGCATTAGTCTTTTTAATTGTGAAATGTATATATTCTCTATTGTTTTTTTACTTTGTCAAATAGAAAGGTATGTTAATATTTGTCACTATTTGGTGGGTTTATTCATTTATCTTTGAAAAATAAATATTTTTTTAAAAATAAAATTTTATATTTATATTTAAATATATTTAAAATATTTTTATTTTATGTTTTATATGCATACCATGTGTAGACTACAACACCTTTCTGATAATTAAACTGTTATTATATGCTGTATTTCTTTATCTCTAATCATGATTTAGGTTAGTACTCTATTTTTTTCTGATATTAATAAGGCTACACATTCTTTTGAGTAGTATTCTAGCGTGGTTATAGCTTCATCTTGCTCTAGACATTCACTTGTTGTGTGGTCCTGTCTCCCAGGTGTGTCCCTTTTAGATAGCAAGTAGTTTGGTTTTATTTTTTATTTAATTCATAGTGGTTAGTTTGTCTTTAGTTTTTATTGCAGCCTTTATTGTGATTACTGGTGTATTATTATTTCTTGTTTGCATTCTATGTGTCCCACTTTGTTTCTTTTGTTTTACTTTTATTGCCTTTTTATGTATTGAATTTATGGTTTTGTTTTCCCTCGTTTCATTTATTTTCCATCTATTGGTTTGAAAGTTTTAAAGGTATATTCTATTATTTGGTATGCCCCTTCTACCAGCCTTCTTAATGGAGTCATATTTAAGTGGTATCCTTATCCTCCCAAACCATAAAAAGAGTCTGAAAAAAAAGATTACAATACATGTTATCTTTATTTTATATGCTATTATTTAGTATTTTTCTTCAAGTTTGTTTCATCCTGATACAAATGAGATATTATTATTGTTTTTTGCACTTAACATTAGTTAAGCTATATACAGATATTACCCAAATTTTTTTATTGTGGTAAAAAACATGTAAAATGAATACTGCCTAAACCATTCAAGAGTGTAAGTACATTCACATTGCTGTGAAACAGATCTCCAGACTTTTTCATTTTGCAAAACTGAAACTCCATACCCATTCATGTCCATTTTCCCTACCCCTCAGACCCTGGGAACCACCATTCTTTCTGTTTCTATGAATTGATCACTTCCATACCTCACATAAGTGGAAGCATACAGCATTTGTTTTCTCGTGACTGGCTTATTTTATTTAGCATAATGGTCTTAAGGTTTAACCACGTTTTAGTATGTGACAGGATTTTCTTCCTTTTTATGGCTGAATGATATTCTATTTTATGTATAGACACATTTGTTTATCATTCATCCATTGACAGATATTTGAGTTGCTTTCACCTTTTGGCTATTGTGAATAGTGCTACCACGTATCTCTTTAAGACAGTCCTTTCAATTCCTGTGGATCCACACCCTGAAGTGGGATTGCTGGATAGTTTGGTAGTCCTGTTTTTAATTTTTTGAAGAACTTCCATTTTGTTTTCCATAGAGGCTGCACCATTTTACAATCCCAGCACCAATGTAGAAGGGTTCCAAATTCTCCACATCTTCACAAATATGTAGTATTTTGTTTTTTTGATAGTTGCCATCCTAATGGGTGAGAGGTGATATCTCATTGTGGATTTGATTTGCATTTCTCTGATGATTAGTGTTGTTGTCCATCTTTTCATATGCTTTTTGGCCATTTTATACATCTTTGGAGAAATGTATCTTCAAGTGTCTTGCCCATTTTTTGTTTTGATTAATTTGTTTTTCCTTGTGGAGTCATAGGAGTTTTTTTACATAGTTTGGCTATTAACCCCTTATGAGATATATGATTTGCAAATATTTCCTTCTTTTCTGTAGCTGCCTTTTTACTTTGTTGATCATTTGCTTTGCAAAAGCTTTTTCATTTGACGTAGTACCACTTAACTGTTTTTGCTTTTTTTTTTTTTTTGCCTCTGCTTTTATAGGATATCCAAGAAATCATTGCCGGCTCCAATATCATGAAGTTTTCCTCTGCTTTTTTCTAGTTTTCTAGTTTTGGGTTTTACATTTAGGTCTTTAGTTCATTGTGTAATTAGTTTTTGTATATGGTTTAAGATGAAGGACTGACTTCATTCTCTTGTCTGTGGATCTCCATTCCCAACAGCATTTGTTTGAAGATTCACAAAATATTTTTTTTTTTTTCACCAAATATTTTTATTCATTATTTCTTCTCACATCTCAGACTTCCATTAAGGCTCATTTTGTCCTGCCTATAGTTTATACTTTAGGCTATTTTTTTTTTAAAGATTTTATTTATTTGACAGAGAGAAACACAGCGAGAGAGGGAACACAAGCAGAGGGAATGGTAGCGGGAGAAGCAGGCTTCTTGCCGAGCAAGGAGCCCGATGAGGGGCTCCATCCCAGGACCCTGGGATCATGACCTGAGTCAAAGGCAGACGCTTAACGACTGAGCCATCAAGGCACCCCTAGGCTATTTTTTTAATCATATTTTTCTAGTATTTTTTCTGTTTGAAAATGTGAAACATTTTTACTTGATTCATGATCATGGAATTTTACTGTATATAATTGGCTGTATATTTAGCTTTGTTAAAAATCAAAACTTGAAGAAATACTTTCATTTAAATATTTCTTAATGTAGAATCCTGGAAATTGAAAATATCAAAAAGATTTAATAAGCACTAAAAATTGAATAAGTTATAACCATATAAAATAAGTTTACAGAGATTATTATAAGATGATGCTGCTTGCAGATAATTTCTCCAGGTAGTTTTTTTCAAATTCTAGATTTCTCCCATATAATAAACTGTATTTCAAATGCATTGCATAACAATGTGTAGTCTCTTCATTTATTTTACTAAACTAGCAAAATTCTGATAGTTGTACCTTACACAACACATGTGAAAAAATTGTCAAGTGAATATAAACACACGGATGTTACATAAATTTAATCAAATGAAAGCAAGTTATATAACTTATAAAATTGAAAGTGTTTTGGTTCAGTATTATGAGGGTAGTTGAATATGATTAAATTTGTCATTTTGTCAAATAATGATATCAAAATGGAAAAAATTGTCTAAAAATTTCATGAACGCTGGTAACACTGGAATTCAGTATTATATCTAATGATAACCTGATGAATTAGGACTAAGAATATTCTTATATTCTTATGAATATGAGTATAAGAATATTCTTATATTCAATGAATGTAAGAAACTAATATTGAGTACTTACTATGCTAAGCACTGTGTTAAACTGTGCACACTCCATTGAGTTTAGTATTATAATTATCTCTCTTTTATATATGAAGAAATTGAACTTAAGAAAAGATTGTGTGTGCCTGCCACCACACAGCTTGCATTTGGCAGAGCTAATCGTTAAATTTTTCTTTAGTTATAGAGAATATGTTTTCTCTTCTGAAAAATTCAGAAGAATGAACTAAAAAATGACCCTTAAGTTGATCAAATAAAGACAACTATATTAAGATGTAATGGATTTTAGAAAATTATAGAACTAAAGCACAATAACATATTGTGCAGCAGAATGTAACATGTCATATGCCAAGATATATCATAAACTGTCAGTTTTTCCAAAATTAATGTATAGTTTTAAAGTAACTCCCATAAATTTCCAAAGATTTTTATTTTATACCCAGACCAATTTTTCCAGAGGTTATTTATAAAACAAAAACTGTTGGAATAACCAAGGCAAATTAGAAATAACTGATGAAGTAAAGTGGATTGCCCTATAAGATAACAGAAAAACATTAAGCTGCTTCAATAATTCATATTCTTTTTTTTTATTAATTTTTATTAACATATAATGTATTATTTGCCCCAGGGTACATGTCTGTGAATCTTTGGGCTTACACATTTCACAGCACTTAACAGCACATACCCTCCCCAATGTCCACAACCCAGCCACCCTATCCCTACCCCCCCTAACCCCCCCCCGGCCACCCTTAGTTCATTTCTTGAGTCTAGGAGTCTCTTATGGTTTGTCTCCCTCCCCATCCCTTCCTGTTTCATTTCTCTCCCCCACCCCCACAAACTCCCGCCTTGCCTCTCCAATTCTTCATATCAGAGAGATCATGTGATATTTGTCTTTCTCTGACTGACTTATTTCGCTTAGCATAATACCCTCCAGTTCCATCCATGTCGTTG
>CM053604.1:119740220-119787399 GCA_028646535.1 Procyon lotor
ACTGTTTCCCCTGAGACTTGTTCTTTGACGTGTACCTGTCAGACAGGCAGCATCAGGATCACTTGTTAGAAGGGTAGAAATTCAGGCTCCCTTCCATACTTTCTGAATTAGAGACTGTATTTTAACAGGCTCTGTGGCATTTCATAGGCACATTACGGTTTAAGAAACATTGCTTTCTTTTGCGTGTCCTTAATTTACTTTGCCATTTAGGAAGACACTTCTTCACCTGTTGACCGTTAGTATGAATTTGTTTGAAGTTGATTACCTTTTTTATATGAAACTGAAACTATGTATGACATCATGCCGGGGGGCACACAGAAATGGTTGGCAGTGTATTACTGTTGGTAAAATTATTTCATGTGGATTGCCAGATTTAACCATTTTGTCATCCTATGGAAATTTAAAGCACAGTGGCAGACACACAGTTAGCCAATACATACTTATGGGAGGTTGAGGGAGGACGGAAGGAATGACAGGTAATTATTATATTCATTTGGTATTATATTTGCCTGTGGATACCTCATTAGAGAACAATGAGAACTCACGTGCAAGTCTTCAGGTCCTGTTTGCCATCCTGCTGACTGCACTATGGATTATGACTTTATACACGAGATGGAATGTGGACCCCTGCAGCGGCGTGTGGTTCTCCCTTATGGGTTGTCATCGAGCCCCACAGGACAAAGAACTCCGCTTAGGGCTGAGGCATGTCCCTAACCACGTTACTCCCCTGCGAGGACCGGTCTGACAATTGGAGCCAGTTTCTCAGGATCACTTGTACTTTTTTCTGTTTTCTATGAAAGAATATTCCCTACCTTAATGTATCATGTGACCTTTTACAAATATGTCCTTAGCACTAACTGTTTCTTAATTCTGTAGACAACAAGACTGACATCAGTACGTTAATCTGAGAATGGTATGTTCTGGTAATTTATAAATT
The DNA here is from genome assembly GCA_028646535.1 of Procyon lotor. Classification (NCBI taxonomy): domain Eukaryota; kingdom Metazoa; phylum Chordata; class Mammalia; order Carnivora; family Procyonidae; genus Procyon; species Procyon lotor. Next base: position 119,741,158 of record CM053604.1, read on the forward strand.
GATACGAAGAGATTCTTTTATTTATCCACATTTGTTAAGTAAATACTAAGCATCCTTATAGTTCTAGTTACTCGGGATGGAATATAGGAAACAAATCAGGTTTTAGGTATATATAATGTGTAGCTAGAGTGAAAAACAATTAGAATATAGAGTCATATTTAGGAGTCTCTCTTTATTCTTTTATTTCTTTTAGGTAGATTCTGTGGGGACAAGTTGCCTGAAGTTCTTACATCTACAGACAGCAGAATGTGGATTGAGTTTCGTAGCAGCAGTAACTGGGTGGGAAAAGGCTTTGCAGCAGTCTATGAAGGCAAGTCCCACTCAGTTTTAGAGATTACTTCCCCTTACATCTCTTAGCAGAAATGTCCTTTCTTTAATGTCATTAGAATGACACTGTAACCATATTTTAATTATGAAGTTTTCTAAATCTGTGTTACAATATTCACGAGACTGATTTAAAAAAAATAAATTTAAATTTAATTAAATTTAAATTAACGTTACGTTGCAAGAAGAACCTCTTTCCTGGTACCAGGGACATGGTAACATATAAATGTATGTAGGGATGTGTGTGGATGTGTGTGAGAGGCAATGACACAAGAGCTCTTAAATTTCCATTGTTTCCATGATGGTATTAAAATGTCACGAAGAAATTATGATTTCTCTTTTGTACTGAATTTGTGTTTATTTAGTGCCTATGCTGCTGAAATTCTCTGTTACAGGAAATTGCACAGAAAGTAATTGTGCACATTTCTACAGCAGGCTTTGTCTAAATGAGGGAGTCAGCATTCAAGGGAGAATTTACTAGCTGCTTTGTTCTATACTTCTCTGAAACAACAGACTGGCATTGTGTATCCTGGCTTTAAAAAATAGGCCCTGCCCCCCTTTTTTTTTTGCCAGGTTGTGGGTAGAAGAGACCCGTCTTGTGCCCGCTCCTGCTAGCACAGGGTTTAGGTAATTTAGAAGACAGGAGATTTCTACTTCCCTTAAACTTTTAAGTAAACGGAAGCATTTTGCTGTAGAGATTAACTGGATGGCAGTGAAGGGGATTATTTGGATGGAGCCACAGATGTTGAGCACATGATGGTAGCTCACTGCCAGAGGCCTAGAGAGTTCTGTGGAGCGTCTCTCTTTATCAGCTATTTTACCTGAGCTCAAAAGACTGTAAGAATCAGTTCAGAGAAATCATACAGAATATGCTAGAATATTCTACCACACAGAATACATTTACAAAATCTCTAATGGTTTTGAGACATTAAAAAAAATACTGTTTTTTATAAGATGTAAAGAAACTGTGATAAAAAAAAATCACATATTCCAGTGCTATTATCTAATATTTATAGTTAACTGACTAGGTTTTTACCATCTAAGTATTTACAGCACTACAACCAGCCAACTTTGATTTTTTATAGTCCGGTCTTTATGTACTCAGCTACAGGCACTGAGCTAAAATGTTATCTCAGAAGAAAATGAAAACGAAATGTCAGATCTAGGTTTATTTATTTGCTTATTTTTGCCCTCAGCAATCTGCGGAGGTGAGATACGTAAAAATGAAGGACAGATTCAGTCTCCTAATTATCCTGATGACTACAGACCAATGAAGGAATGTGTGTGGAAAATAACAGTGTCAGAAGACTACTATGTTGGATTGACCTTTCAGGCCTTTGAGGTAAGGTCTTTCAGGCACTCTTCACAGAACATATCCTCCATAAATGACAGTGCCATTTAGGGGCATCCTCATTAAATAAGCAGAGAACCAGAAAATCAGCTTTTTAATCAGCGAAGAAGCAAAGGAGTGCCTATAAAAATGTAACATTAAGAGTGAAAGAGGTTTTTTTTTTTCTTCTCCTTTCCTCTTGTCACAGACATTTTCAAGAAGATTAAAGTGAGTTTACATTATCTGTGCTATTTGAATTAGAATGTTTGAAGTACTGACAATAGTTTCCTTTGACAAATGCACAGGCTTGTTTCACAAGACTGCTTGAAGAGTCCATTAAATAATAGAACTTTTATTTCTTTTCTAAACTAAGAGGTTAAAAGGTAGACCGTCATTTTTAGTGGTAGTGGTGGTCGTTGTTATGGAGAAAATTCATTTTTCACCATTATGTGGAAAACTTTATATCAGAAATAGAGATTTAAGTGTTTGTAGCTTTCGATTTCATAAAAAATATTTATCAGGGAGGAGATCAGCAGCAAGATTACATTATTAGATGAAGGCACAATAAACCAAAGGTTAGTCAGAATTCTGGAGCAAAGTCTAGGTCCAAAACTACCAAGCTGGCTAATGAGTCATTTTAGTGGGGCTGGGGGACCTGAGTTAGGGATTGGAAGCCAAGAGATGGAGGACTTTGCCATGAACTCCATAGTATGTCTAAATCAAAGAATCCGTCTAGAAGTTGAGAGCCCACCTGTGAAATGGGAAGGAATGGTGAGATAAAGGTGGTTGGTTCAGACAGTGGTCAAAGATCCAGATGCCGTAACGGAGATGACTTCCTCACTGATTCGAAGGCTGATCCTCTGTCCCAGCAATCGGAAGGCAGTAGAGAACCCCTCCAGTGCCAGGGTGTGTCGCTCCCGAGTGTGGTGAGCGTGCTGGTATCTTGGTGCCCCCAGCAGAAACCTCAGTGGAGTCCAGGCATTACCCAGATTTCCAGAGACTCTCTCACCACCACATGCAAACTGTGTAATGTATTTCTTCTGTACTTACCTCCACTCCTTTGCATGTGCCCTTTAATTACCCAGCCACACAGCCTCTTATTGTCTTCTCTTATACGATCGTGATGTTGTAGGATAGGCTGCTGATCATTTTGCATTTTCGGAAACCTTGGTTTGTTCTTGAGATTATTTGATTCATATTTGAATTTTGTTATTTTACTGGATCGGTAATATTGCAAACATTATTCAAATAGACCACCTTATTGTTAACAGTGAACTAAAACTGCGTAGGATTTACTTGGCTGTTTAGACCAAAAAAACTGTTTCAGTGAAAAATTATCTACCTAATGACTGCATTACTTGTATTTTGTGATGTTGTCCAAATGATTAAGAGATGAACAGTCTTTCAATATGTAATTCAATGTTTTATGAAATTCTCCTATTACATAAGTGATGTCAGAGAATGCATCTAAAACTGAATTCCATGCATTTAAAAACGGAGATACAATTCCTGAGGTGCAGAAGGCTTAGTTGGTTTGTAGTTTTTTCTTTAATGGTAATATATTTACAGTGGTATTCTTTAAAAATAAGATAGTGAAAGGATAGGTAGGAAAGATTTACATATCAGGCACTTAGAACCGTGCCTGACACAGAGTGGTTGCTTAATAAATACTTGTTGATTAAGCAAATGAATAAATTATTACCAAGATTTGGGATTGGGGAAAAGTCATGTCATGTTTGGCTGACGGTACATTTTATCTGTTCTCTCTAGGTTCCTGTCTTTTCTTCCTCTTGCTGTATTTTCTTATGTTTCTTCCTCCTTTGTTCTGGACATATTTAAATGTCTGGTAGGTCTCTCATCTTCCGATGACCAGAGCCAAACCTTTGATTGTCTTGTCCTACTCACTCGTTCAGTCTTCAGTCTTCCTGATTTCAGTCTTTATTATTTCGATATGTTACTCTTTACTTAAGAACTAGCCCTGATTCCACTTTTTCTCTTAAACCCTGAGGCTGATGATCAGCTAACATATTTCATTTGCTTTGTCTTTAAAAATGCCCCATCCATGACCACTTAATCCCAACTTTCTGGCCACTACTATGTTCCCACTGCTGCCCCTTCTCTTGGAACTTGATGAGAATGTCACCTCTCTGCTCTTTCCCTGCGTGCCCTGATCCACAGCAGTCAGAGTGATACTTTTACAATGTAAGTTAGATCATAACACGATGCTTAAATTATTTTGGCATGGGGGGAGCGCCTGCATGGCTCGGTCGGTTAAGTGGCCAATTTTTTTTTTTTTAAAGATTTTATTTATTTATTTGAGAGAGAGAAAGAGCATGGGGGGAGGGGTTCAGAGGGAGAAGCAGACTTCCTGCTAAGCAGGAAGCCCAATGCGGGACTCCAGGATCATGACCTGAGCTGAAGGCAGCTGCTTAGCCAACTGAGCCACCCAGACACCCAAGTGGCCAACTCTTGATTTTGGCTCAGGTCATGATCTCAGAGTTGTGAGATCGAGCCCCACATCAGGCTCCATGCTCAGCAGGGAGTCTGCTTGAGATTCTCTATCCTGCTCTCTTTCCCTTTGACTCTCCTCCTACGTATGTGCTCTCTCTCTTTCTAAAATAAATAAATCTTTAAAAAATATTCTTTTGGAGATTTTCTGTCACACCTAAAATAAAACCCAGACTTAGTGATCCTAGACCAAGACAACTCACGATTGGTCCCAAGCTCCTTTGCACTCTCTCTGAGCCAATCTCTTTGGTCTTCTTTCTCTTCCTTGGAAATACCAAGTTTACTCATCTTATAGCTTTTGTCATCGATACTCTTCTTCCTCTAAATCTTGCTTTTATTCCTCTCATTTCATTTGAATCTCTGCTTACTCATTGCTTCCTTAAAAATTCCTTGCCTGATAACTCTATTTTTTTTTCTGATGACTCTATTTAAAATATATTCTGACCTATGATTGTCTGTCTATACACCATTATTCTGTTTTATTTTCATTTCTTCCACTTACAACTACTGGAATTTATGTTATGGATCTGTTCATTTACATGGTTACTGTCTCTCTCACTAAAACATGATCACCAGAGGGTAGGGATCCTAACCTATCTTGTCGATCACCATATTTCCAACACCACTAGATACATGATTCATACACAATGAAGGTGGGGAAGAAAGAATGGATGGATTATAGGTAAGAGAGTGTGAGAATGCATGATGATTGGTCGGTAGAAATTAATATAGCCTTCCTTTATAATAAATTCCTGTGCATAAGGAGACAAGCCTGGGTTGCTACGAAGAGTTTAGATTATACAGTACCTGATATGACATAAGGCTCAATTTAGATAGATCCTCAGTTCTAAGAAGTTCAGAAGTGACAAGGAATTTAGAGATGTTCTAATATATCATCTAAATCTTCTAGATATGGGAAATGAACATAAGCAATTAACCTAGTATTCTATATGCAAGCACTAAACCAGCATCAAAATCCAGGTATAATCAATATTTATTATTCATAGATTTCTGTATCTGCAAACTTGCATACTAACTAAAATTTATTTGTAACTCCCAAATCAATACTCATTGTGTTTTCTGGGTCATTCATGGACATGCACAGAGCTGCAAAATATTTGAGTCATCTGACATGTTCATCCCCAGCTATGATGTGCTTTATGAAGAAAATGTGTGTGTTAGATAAACAGTGTTCAGGCATGCGTTATAATGCAGTTAGCTGTGAGTTGTATTAATGAATTGGCAACATATATTAAGGTGTCTTTAAACAGAAACACACATAACACAAGGTTATGAATAATTGGTTGACAAAAGATTTGTGACCAGAAGCTCACAAGAACCTAATTCTGTATTTTCTCAGAACCAATGAATCAGTATTTACTAATTCAGTGTTTTCAGCAACTTTATAGAACTTAACTACCATGAATACTGAGAATCAATTGTGTATATATTTTTAATTTGTTCTAGCGGTCATTAGGAGATTTGTTTCACTTGGTTGATTTGTATTTGTTTATATTATTTTTATTTACATAATATATTTTCAATCTTTAGCTTTTAATTTTATTTTGAAGATGTATAATTTAAAAAAAAGATCTCACCACTTCTTAGAGTTTTGTGGTTTTGTCTGACCAGTTTTATTCGTCGATATCTGTCTTTGCCTTTATTCAAAAAGTATTTTTATTTTTGTAATGATTTTATTCTCTGTTACACTCTCCCCTTTCAGATAAAAGGGGCCTGAATACAAATATGTCCATCATTTTGTTGAAATCTATCATAAAGAACTTAATAGTTATCTATTATTTATACCTTTCTGTGAATTTATGTTGTGACTTTACCTCTTCTCATGCTACTTAGATTTTAATGTGAGTACAGAAAGAAAATCTAAACAAGGGTCTTTGTTAATGAATTTCAGGTATCTTTGAGCAGCAAAGGATACTATTTGGAGGTCAGTAGAGTTCTGACACATCTGTAATTATACCGTTTGGGAACCTTTTTCTTCTCTGCTAGTTACTGACACATTGCCTCTTTAAGGCCGATACTGCAGTGGGTTGTAGATCATGTCAGAAATCATTTTGGAGTTATTTGTAAAGAAACCTCTATGTTACTGTTTTGTGTGAGCACCTTCAGTGTGCAGAAATATGGAAGAGAAAAAGTTTGGGAGACTGGAAATGTTTATAGTAACAACTTCAAAGAAATGTCAATAAAGCAGAAAAGAAGTAAAATAAACCCAGAGCTTACTTATGTTTACATTGAAATCCCCACATAAATTAATTTAAGTGGGATTAAGTTTGAGGTACTTGTCAGCCTTTCTATACACTCTGATTTGGTTGTACTTCCCTTAGGAAAATCACAAACGTTTAATACTCTTACCCATCATTACTGCAAGCTGCTCAATTGTAAACTATGTACAGAAGTTCTCATCTTGATACTTTGAGGATTGCCCGACTAAAAGTAATCTTTTAATTCCTTTAAATATTTTATATTAAGCTAAGTAGTCTTTTAAGTGGCCTAAGAAGCCAAGACAAAGAGATCTTAGTTAACGTTTTTCTGTTAACTAATAATAATTAGTTATTAGTTAATTAGTTAATAGTTAATTAGTTAATAATTAACTAAAAACAGTATATTGTTTTAGGGTGTTTGGTTAAGAATATATATTGGTTAATGATTTAAAAGAAAATTAAGTAGCTCTTCAGATTTGTGGTTTAGGCTGTATTTCTACTCTGATAGATTAGCATGTGTTCATGTAAATAAACTTGCCCAAGGTCACACAGTTCATAATTAGTAGCATTGTGACTGAAATCCATTCCATGGACTGTATGCACACTCTTGAACCCAGGTCCTGGTAGCAGAGAGAGGCATCTCTATTCTCTCATACTATTAATTCTTTCCCTTTAGAACTGTCTTCATTTTACATTTGTGTTGTTTAATCAGCATATGTTTGTCAATCAGGAACATGTCTGTTTTATTCATCACTGTTTATACACTATCAAGTGAATATTTTCTAGCAATAATAAGTTTTCAGTGAATATTTATTAAGTTTAAGAGTGAGTTAAAAGTAACTGTCATGAAAGAAAAAACTAGAATGGCAGCATTAAAAACCTAACTCACATGAAAAAAGTCCTAACCCAGACTCATGATTTTCATTGTCACGTGGTTGAATGTATATGTTTTCTCTGTTTTTGAGCTGTAATGACCCATGTGTTAATTAATACTAAATAGTAATAATAAAATAATGTTAAATAATGAAATACTAAATATAATAGTAACAAATTTTAAAATAATGATCTTTATTAAGCTTCTCTCTTTTTTTTTTTTTACAAAATTCCTGTGTTGATAGCATTACATCTTAGACTTTACTGGATTTTTCCCATTATTAAAATTAATTTATTTTTATTTTTATCATTTTAACAAGAGTATATATAAAGTATACATATGGGGAATCCACATAGATATGGAAATTCCCAAATAAATTTTTAATGATGAATGCTAATCTACATTGTTTTTTAATCACACTATATAATTTGTAGAAATTTAATCATTTGTGTCATGGATTATGTTAATTATATTTTAAAACTACATTCTAACAGTCATAGCAGAGGCTTGTTTTCGTTATTACAGTAAAATAAAAAAACATAAAATTTACTATTTTAACCATTTTTGAAGTGTACAGTCCAGTAGTGTTAACATCCCCATTATACAACTAGTTCCCCAAACTCTCTTCATCTTGCAAAACTGAAGACCTAAACAACTCCCCTTTCTCCCTACCCCCAACTCCTGGCAACCACATTTCTACTTTCTGTCACTACGAATTTGACTACTCTGGGTACCTCATGTAAGTGGAATCATCCAGTTCTTGCCTTTTTCTGACTCTTATTTCACTCAGTGTAATATCCACAAGGTTCATTCATGTTGTAGGACATGAAAGGATTTCCTTCCTTTTTAAGGCTGAAGAACATTCCATTGCATGTATATTCAGTATTTTGTTGATTCATTCATCCACTGATGGACATTTGGATTGCTTCCACCTTTGATTATTGTGAATAAGGCTGGTATGACCATGAAGTTACAAATATCTCTTTCAGACCTTGCTTTCAATTTTTTAGAGATATACCCTGAAGTGGAATTGTTGAATCAAATGGAGAACTTCTCAATCTACTTTTAGTTTTTCTTAGAGTATGGGGATCTTTTATTGAAATCATTATCTAGAAATTTCGGAGTTTTCAGAGCTTTTTACAAATAACTAGGTAGATGTTTTTGTAATATTTATTTGGAAATTTGGTTATAAAATGAAGGCAAAGTGTATGAATGGATCCTAAGCCTGGGCACGGTCCTTTCTTTCGACCACAAAACTCTGCACTAGTTTGCAGTTTTAGAATGAGAGGCTGACTACTTTAGGTTGCATTTAATTGATTTTAGTTCTTTTTTTTTTTCTTTTAATTTGACAGAGAGAGAGAGATCACAAGTAGGCAGAGAGGCAGACGGGATGGGGGGGAAGCAGGCTTCCTGCTGAGCAGAGAGCCCAATGTGGGGCTGGATCCCAGGACCCTGAGATCATGACCTGAGCCAAAAGCAGAGGCTTTAACCCACTTAGCCACCCAGGAGCCCCTAGATTTTAGTTCTTGCTAAATAAACATCACTCAGCTTTTCCATGCTCCTTTTCTAACCTGCCAGTAAAGGCATGAGCTGCACATAGTAATGAAATATAATATTAATCCCTCTGGCTAACCTTTGTACTCATTCTTCCTTTTCTGTGTGTTTGAATCTCCTTCCAATATCTTTTAAATTTCAGTTTCCTAAAAACCGTTCAGAGCTTACTGTCACTTTTGTTGTGTTCTGTATGTACAGATTGGGTCTGTTTACATTACGATAAACTTGTCGCATTTGTATATGGTTTATGCTCTGATTATCTTGAAGTCTGTAGTAAATCAGCATCATCATTATCAAAACATATTTATTATATGTGTAATTGTGCACGACATTGCATTCAGGTTCCAGATATGAACTGTGTCCATGCTGTAACTCAAGAAGAAACTGCTTTCTCTTTTTTTGTTTTTATAAATCACTGACTTTGGTGTTCTCCCTTTTCGTGGAGCGTACTGGCAAAAAACCAATGGACTTTTCCACTTTTTAGCTTCAATCAGATATATTTCTATCCATTCTGTATATTAATTTATGAAGTAATTGATATAGCCAAAGAAAATGTTACATAAATGGCATAATTAAAATAACTCAAATTTTCATTTGTACTCACCATCATTACACTTGTGTAGATGTAGTTGAAGAACTATAATTATGAATAACGACAATAGAGCAGATTCACTGTGGTCACATTGTAATTAGAATTAATGCAGTTAAGCTGAAAAATATGTAAAGATCCTTGAGGTCATTGATAAGATACCTAAGAGTGTTGTTGTAAAGGGATAATGCATTTCTAAATATTATAAATTCATATATATGAGGTACATTTTATTTTCTAGGCAGTTGAACAACTGCATTTGCTTTGTGAAAATGCAGTATAGGTTTCTGTTGAGTTATCCATAACGCAAAGTGCATGATATTTAATACGTAGGTAATATGTAATTTATGAATAGGTATCAGTAGAATTAATCCTAGAATTGACCATTTTTGTGCCTTTTATCCATGAAATATTTCTACTTTGCTTATCCTATAAAATATTTAAACCTCTAATTTTTTACTAAGTAACCAGTGAATATACAGGTACTTTAAGTTAAAATTTAAAGAGATCTATTATATATCTGTTAAAAGAACAGAGTGAGTTTTATGTTCAGGGAAATATCCATTATCCTCTTTCTTTTTAACCACTGAAGAAATACAGGTTTTTTGGTTTCTTTTTTGGTAGTGTCTATCTTGGTTTCTTCCTTGTTAATATAGTAGTTTTTGAAAGCCATTGTCTGCACCAAATAGTAATTAAAAACCCTTTCTAATTAGCCTTCTTATTTTTTATTCTAGTATGGCTTATAATATCGACCAATTTCATTTTTCTTAGTTGACCTATGAAAAGCAGCTTCTTTATTGTGTACTCTCACTTCTTTTCTTCTTATTCATTCTTCCCCTTTTCTTCCAACATGATTCCCGAGTCAGGAGCAGTTCTTTCTGTGCTGCTCAGGCAGGGGAGGGGAGCTTGCTGAGAGCTTTGTGATTTTCTACAGTTTATCACCAGATCAGTGTTGCTCATTCTTTTATCAAGTCTGCACCTGGAGAGTTTGGGATATTATTTTATGTGTCCCCTTGACTGAAGAAAGGCCTTTGGCCATCTAGAAATGTTCTCCTATTTATAGAGAACTCCAGTTTTGAAAGGAGTATATGAAAGGCTGAGAGAAGATATACTACAGCTGGTCACATTGGCCTTGTCATCCCTGGTGACTAATTAAGTTACTTGTGTCACTGCTAACTCTCCAGGGCCATCTCTCGATTTAAACAGCTGTAGTCTTAAAAATATGCTTTAAAATGAGATACTTTTTTTTTTTTTTAAAGATTTTACTTATTTATTTGAGGGAGAGAGAGAGAGATCACAAGTAGGTAGAGAGGCAGGTGGGGGGGAGGGGGAAGCAGGCTCCCTGCTGAGCAGAGAGCCCAATGCGGGGCTCGATCCCAGGACCCTAGGATCATGACCTGAGCCGAAGGCAGAGGCTTTAACCTACTGAGCCACCCAGGTGCCCCAAAATAGATACTTTTTATCTTGAACATTTTCCCATTCTTTTCCCTTAACTCCACGTACAAAGAAAACACATTTTTAGAAAAAAAAACATGATTTGTAAATCAAACTTAATGCGTACCTACTGACGGTATAATTTAAAATTATAAACTTCCCTTCCCCACTTCTCATGTCTCTCATCTTGTTTCACTTTATATTTTTCCATAGAATTTATTGGTTGCAAGTATTTTATGATGTCACTATTTATCTTGTTTGTTATCCCTTTGCTCTCTACCCATCAATAGCTTGTAAGGTCCAGGAGGGAGAGGCTCTTTGTTATTTAGCTAAAGGATGCACAACAAGCAGTGAGAAGAATACCTAGCATAGAGTGGGCACTGAATATTCATTGAAGGAGTGAATGAATCCTGATTTGTGGTTGGGAAAAGGGAAGCAGCAAATGTAGTAATTAGTTCTGGTCTAATCTGTCCTTCAAAATCTGTTGTTTTCTATTTGTCGATATGCTATCTAATTTGAAGATTATCGTTCTTAATGTATGGACAAAATTATGAAATGGATTCTTCAACCAACCGTACCAGCAGTTGTCCATTCAGATCATGGTTCCATGGAATGGAACCAGTCATATTCTCTGACATTCATTGTTTTTTAATAGAAGAATTCCATAAATGAGTGAATTATATGTTGAATGTGAGTTGACAAGATGTGACACTTTTCATGGTTTATTAATTTTAGATCTTGTGTTTTCTAGATTTAAATATCTAATAGTTAATGTATTAAGAGTTTGGGGATAATACCCATTTTCCATAGAAAAAAGTAAGAATTTTATATAGAAATTGTTTTATAATTTGAAAAACAATTTGTAAATTTTGCTTTGTTGTTTTTAGAAGTTTGGGGCCCAAACATAGATCCATGAACATGAAGCTCTTCCTAAAGTTTTATAGGCCTGAGCTTTTATTTACATTTAATTGTTTAAGGAAAGAGATTGAGTTCCTGGAGGTTGTGTGGGTTAAGAGGAGTGTGTTGGGGTAAAAAGGCTCACCTGAACAGCCATATTACCTTGAGAAAGAAATGGGCAATGTTGATTCTACACACAGTAGTTGTTCTGCAGCTATGCTGACTATGGGTAAAGAATTTCATAAACTAAGCAGTATGCAATTTTATATTACCAAATTTTCCTTTAAAAAGAGATTTATAACTTTAAACAGTGCAATATTCATCAACAGAATTTGCATCAGGCTTCTCTATGAATAAATTAATAGTTTAGTTGATGAACTAACAGCAATTTTTATGTTTCAGAACAAATTATACATTGCATATAGAATATCTTGTCCAGATTTTTTATGATAATTTTAAGTCTGGATTTCTTTTTTAGCTCTTTTTTCCCAAAGGATTAGTACTTTTTTTTTTTTTTAAGATTTTATTTATTTATTTGACACAGAAAGATCACAAGTAGGCAGAGAGGTAGGCAGAGAGAGAGGGGGAAGCAGGCTTCCTGCTGAGCAGAGAGCCCAATGCAGGGCTTGATCACAGTACCCTGAGATCATGACCTGAGTCTAAGGCAGACACCTAAGGACTTAGCCACCCAGGCGCCTGAAGGATTAGTACTTGTATTGTGTTTAATTATTATTTTTTTAAGGCAGCTAACTTCTGTTGATTGTGATGCTTGTGATACACTGTTTCATAGATTTTTGTATCTCTCTCTGTCTACCAGAAAAATAGGCTTTTTATTCATGGATGGTATAGATATTGTCATGCACACTCACAAGAAGAGCTCTCATTTGGTGTAAGTAACTTGTTATATGACAGTACCATGGCGCTGAGAACACATAATACTCTTTCTACACAAATTGTTTTATCTATTAATTAGATATTTCTTCCCATATTTTTATTGTTGAAGATTGAAAGACATGACAACTGTGCCTATGACTACCTAGAAGTTCGAGACGGAACCAATGAAAATAGCCCTTTGATAGGGCGTTTCTGTGGTTATGATAAACCTGAAGATATCAGATCTACCTCCAATACCTTGTGGATGAAATTTGTTTCTGATGGAACTGTGAATAAGGCAGGTTTTGCTGCCAATTTCTTTAAAGGTAATTTGAAGTAATCTAAAGTGTGAGATTTTCTTTGTTAGGGAACAATGCGATATTTAACATTGCTTTAAGAGGGAACTGCAGTAAAGTTATACTGGAAGTTAATCATGCTCTGTGCATAGGGATATTTGAATGCTTTTGATGTAAAAGATCACTGATAAAATACTGGAATTTGGAACTTTGTAGCACAGGGTAGGAACTCCATTAGGATATCTTACCACCCATTTTTATTAAATACTCAAAATGGCAAAATCCAGAAAGGGAATTTAAACAGGGAAAAAACATTTGCAATGTAATAAACATAAAATTCGTATCCAGAAGAAGTCATTCATTAATTTATTTCCAGGTGACAGCATTTCTAAACCACCCTGTAGAGAATAATGTTCCACAATGTTGGAAATAATGTATGATCTCCTTAGCAGACTCTTCTGATACCTAAAATACCTTTTTTGACAATTATTGATGAGCTTTAATTTTAAGTTATGTAACCAAATTTTAGTATATTTTCATCTCCTGTATTTGGTATGCATTACTGAAGTAAAAAGAACCATTTTATTTATTTATTTTTAGAGATTTATTTATTTGAGAGAGAGAGAGAGAGGGTATGGAAGGAAGAGAAAGAGAATCCTCACACAGACTTCATGCTGAGCACAGAACCTGACACAAGGCTCAATCTTCAGGACCCTGAGATCATGACCTGAGCCAAAACCAAGAGTTGGACTCTTAACTAACTCCACACAGGCACCCCCAAACAAAGCTATTTTAGTGCAAATAGCATCAAATTTGCATTTAGAAAATTCGTAGGCACTTAACATTAAGTGTGTCATTGTGAAATAAAACTATGGGGAGAGAAAACATAATTTTCTTTACGTGGATTTTTATAGAATAATGATGGATTTAGTTGTGTATGTCAAAATTCAGTTTAGAGAACAGCATAATGGATTTTCCCTGAGAATTACTTAGGTATTCACCATATGATATGAAAGGGAGAGAACCCTGGTACTTTCACTAGATACATTCAAAGTATTCATTAAAATATACACTTACATGCATTAGTTCTGTAGTATTTTATAGTAAAAGAAACATACCATCAAGATTCTATCCTGTGGTGCTTATATATTTGGTTATCAAAAATGCTTGTAGGTTGGCCCATGCAGAATTTCTCCAGAGAATATTGTTTGCTATTTTCTTTTTTTTTTAAGATTTTATTTATTTATTTGACAGAGAGAAAGAGATCACAAGTAGGCAGAGAGGCAGGCAGAGAGAGAGGGTGAAGCAGGCTCCCCGCCGAGCAGAGAGGCTGATGCGGGGCTCAATCCCGGGACCCTAAGATCATGACCTGAGCTGAAGGCAGAGGCTTTAACCCGCTGAGCCACCCAGGTGTCCTTGTTTGCTATTTTCTTAACTTACACTAAGCTATTCCTGGGGATTGAGATTAGGGAATACCTTGTCATTTATGTTGCTTTAATAGAGTATATTTTTCGTACATATATATTTTTCATATACATTTTTATGTTTCCATATACAATAAAACAGTGTATATATTTACAAAATATGGAATTTTTATATTTCCTGGATCAATATGTCTGTATAAAAACACTGAATAAAGAGGTCCAGTAGGTTTCAGCATTTTCTTTCAATTTATATTTACCGTAAGCTGTTTCTTAATGATAGCATTTCTTTAAAAGCATTTTTCAAGATATCTAGCAAACTGTACTATGAAATCAACAAGTGAAGCTATTTTTTCAATAGATTTTTCTGTTTTATTCTGCACATTCTCTATGTTGTAAGCATTTCCTTTGACCTTAAAATTAGAGAAAAAAAAAAAAGCAAACAAACAACCCACATACCTGTTGGAGATAAAGTGATCTTCAGCTGGCACTGCTGTAAGTTTCTAGTCCTTCTCTAGGTTCTTACACAATTCTTAGATTGCAGCGACGTGAATTCTGGTATCAAGGGTTTGATCTATCAAACCATCTATCAAGGGTTTGCAAGTTGTTCCTGCTCCTTTGTAGAAGAAACCAGTTGTCTTCATTTCATTCAGTTATTAAGTGTCATATTTTCAAAAAATTTTACGCCTTAGTATGTAAAACACAATACTCTCCCTGGTTGTTCTCTACCTCTCTCACCATCTTTGTAGAAGAAGACGAGTGTGCCAAACCTGACCGTGGGGGCTGTGAGCAGCGGTGTCTGAACACACTGGGAAGTTATCAGTGTGCGTGTGAGCCCGGCTACGAGCTGGGACCTGACAAGAGGAGCTGTGAAGGTAGGGTCGCGTCCACGCGCGGAGCTCCTTGAATGAACCTGCACCTCCCCTGACCCCGCCGCCCCATTCCTTTCTTTAATACCCTCTCATTCTCGTTCCCTCTGCCTCCCTCTGTCTTTTCCTTTCCTCTACAGTAACCTCTTTCCTCAACTCGTAAGACTCAGTTTGTAGTCATAGTTATCATGAAACGTTGCCTTGGTGCTTGTAGTAGAATCAGTCGTTTCCTCCTTTGATTACCAAGCTATCTTGCTTATCATATCTATGTTTCTATGTGTTTCTCCTCTCGCTCCCTCTCTCTTTCTTACTCTCTTTACCTATATCATCTTTCTATATATCTATTTCTATTTTTTATATCTGTCTAGGTCTAGCTTTTTGTCCATCCATCTACCATTTATTTTTACCTTTTCTTAACATAGTTTATGGGTACGTCTCCCTTACTAAAGTACAGAATCCTGAATCTGAATTATTTTTGTCTCTAGCATTTAGCACAAACATAAAGCAGGGGCTAAATGTGTTTTATTAATAAATGATTCATAAACAAAGAGATTTTGCTGTGTTTTCTCTATTTCCTCTACATATTTAAGGTATTTCCTACACAATGTCTTGTTGCCTTGTCTTATGACCTTCCTTCAGAATTTAAAGCTGCTTCTTTTTTTCCCCCTCATTTTCCCTGCTCCACCCTATTACAAGCCCCATACTTAAGTTACAGTATAAATGGGCTGATCTTCCTTCCTCTGTTCTTTTCCTTCTTGAGTCCTCTCTCAACATATCTGCCAAAGTCGGCTTCATAGAACTTGTAGCAGTTTAACAATACTTATAGTTACATATTTATTAAGTTTACTTTTGGTGGTTGCCACAGAAATGTAGATGTAAACTCCCCCAAAATGAACACCTTGTTCTCTACTGTATCTGTATTGCAGGACATAACAGTGGCAAAGGTGGCAGACTTATTTGCTTAATGAATAAATACCATACCCTTAACTGACCTAAATAAAAAAAGTCAGAGACTCTCTGTTTCTTAAAAGTTCAAACTTTTCTCTTTGGCAAAAGTCTCCATCCTATTAAACTACTAATCTGCTCTCTGTACGAGAATAAAAGAGACACAGTTGCGAAGGCAATGTAGTATTTTAAAACAGAGACCATTGTGTACCATTGTGTACAATAATAAAGTAGCATGACTATTAGTTCTGTGTGGTGCTGAAAAATAATTATTTTACTTTATGATAATTCACCAAAAAGTGGTAAATGTGAAAGTACAGGTCGTTTTTACAATATGTTTATGAATATTGTAATACAGACACACACACACACACACAAACATACACATGTATGTATGTACACAAAGGCAGTTAAAATAAAGAGACCAGTTACTTTAGATAACTCTTGACTCCCTCGGAATTAATTACAAACCTTGTACAATACATGTTTTCTTTCCCTAACTTGCTTTGGATTCCCTTATTTTGCTAATTTCATTAACAATAAGGAAAAGAAGTAACATATTAAATAGTACTCCTTTTAAATAGATCATTCAAAAGGGAAAGAAAATGGCCAGATTTCGTTTCTCTTGATGGCTGTTTGCAATGACGTGGATGGAACTGGAGGGTATTGTGCTAAGCGAAATAAGCCAGTCAGAGAAAGACAAGTATCACATGATCTCTCTGATATGAAGAACTTGAGAGGCAAGGCAGGAGTTTGGGGGGGTGGGGGAGAGAAATGAAACAGGAAGGGATGAGGAGGGAGACAAACCATAAGAGACTCCTAGACTCAAGAAATGAACTAAGGGTGGCGGGGGCAGGGTGGGGTGGGTAGGGATAGGGTGGCTGGGTTGTGGACATTGGGGAGGGTATGTGCTGTTAAGTGCTGTGAAATGTGTAAGCCCGAAGATTCACAGACATGTACCCTGGGGCAAATAATACGTTATATGTTAATAAAAATTAATTAAAAAAATTTAAAAATAAAAAAAAAAAGGGAAAGAAAATAGTGTTAAATGGAGTTTTGGGATAATAAAATGACCTCTTTACTTTATTTTGTTTACTAGCTCAGGTAATTCCAAGAGTTGCTTATCTAGGGGGAAAAGAATTTGAAGAAAGAAGCAGTTGATTTTGGTGTCTGTTTACAATAACATTGGACTGTCATTGTGCTTTATGCTTATCTTTCCATCAGTTCTCATAACAACAATGTGGTATAGATATTATTAGACCCATTTAAAATATAAGACAACTGACACCCAGTTTTCTTTATATTGCTTCTTCAACTTTAAAAGATTCTGAAATGTCGCACAGCCATAATTTGCTTGGGTCCAAAGCTACGAATGAGCATCTTATGAATGGGATTCTATGATTAAAATAGTTGTACTAAAAACTAAGGAACAGAGACTGCAGCTTTCTAGATTTTGAAAAATCTGGAAGATGATTCAAATTTAATGCTGAGACATTGGGTTATCAATGGAAAGGTGCTAAGAAGGGGATGAGTGTATTAGGGGAAAACCTTGTCTTTTTCTTTCCTTCTAGCGGCTTGTGGCGGACTTCTTACCAAGCTTAATGGCACTATAACCACTCCAGGCTGGCCCAAGGAGTATCCTCCGAATAAAAACTGCGTGTGGCAGGTGGTTGCACCAACCCAATACAGAATTTCTATGAAGTTTGAGTTTTTTGAATTGGAGGGCAATGAAGTAAGTTAATAATAAATATAATTTTTTCTGTTGTGTTTTGGAACCCTTTGAAGACAAACTGGTAAACTGGAAGGAAGGAAGGAAGGAAGGAAGGAAGGAAGGAAGGAAGGAAGGAAGGAAGGAAGGAAGGAAAGAAGGAAAGAAGGATTTCAGTAGCACAATCATATAGATGTTACTATAGTCTTTCTTCTCCTATTCATTTCTACAACTGCTTGTAATTCCTGTTGGCACTAGATGATATTTAAGACTATTTTTGGGAGATTGAAAAATACCTAGAAGGAGTTTTACTTAGCATATTAATATACAGCAATTTCTTGATTTATGAAAGAACTATGAAAAAATTAGTGTCAGCTTCATGTCACATAGACTTTTCTAAAAAAAAAAAAATCAGTTGGTCAAATTCAAATTCCACTGGTTAAGTCATAACAAAAATAGCCACTTAGGAGAACCTGGTATATTTTTAATCTTAACAAAGATACATTTAGTTGACACTATCTTTCCTTTATAAAACGTAACTTATTGTAATAAAGGTCCAGTTTTCTGCCACACGACTACATTTAAACAAGTGAAATCATTTAGAGAATTCCTATGTGCTAGTGCACACACATCAAATTCTAATGGAATGTCAAGCGTAGAAATGAGAAGTTTCAGAACTGTGTCCTTTGTATGGTTGGTCAACATTGGCTTAATTTCAGTCTTGTTTGAGCTTTCCTACTTTCCTTTCTGATTCTAATTTCCATATCCTTTCTTCCAGTGACTTGTTTTCTGTGCTTATTTTAAAATGAACATGACTTAAAACTTCTAAGTATGATACAATTAACTCAAAAGTTATTTTGTGTCTGATATATTTCTGTTGAACACTTGTAAAGAAGTGAAAAAACAGAAATATAGTATATTTATGCTCCTGAGCAATAATTGTTGGTGATATTTACGGATTTTATACCATTATGTTATCTTTTTATATGATCTTAGCTTCTCCCCCCCCCACTTTTCTTTATCTCTTTTTAATGACCTTTTATCCCTCTTAATTCTGCCTATTGTAGTCAAGGCCCTTATGTGGATTTTTTTAGTGCTACTAATGGCTTTGAGGTAAAAAGTAGTTGCTGACTTTTGGGTTTCCTTAAAGGAAATTAAAATCTAAAATGTGATGGAACTTATATGTTTTAGAGAATTGTACAATTTTAAAGCTCAGTGGACCTTTTGAGATCTTCCTTACATCATGTGTTAAGTTTTATGATGGCAAAAACTGCTATTTATATTTCTAACATACTTTGCCCACATGAAATAAAATTTTCCTTTAATAATTACCCGAAATGTAGAGAAATATTGAAATGAAGAAAATATTTTTATAGCATTTTTAGAGAAGTTTTTATAAGAGCAACCTTTTTGGAGGATGGTAATCTCCCTACCAGTTCTGTGATTTGACATGAACTTGGTGTTGAATGACTTCTACTCTCTCCATTTTCCCTAAAGCGATCAGCTGTGACGGATATGACATTTTGATTCATTAGTTGATAGATGTTACTAGGAAGGCTGGAAGTTTATATTCAGGAGGAAAGAAGGTAGATGGTCTGAAATAAATGGGTCATTGTATTCTGAAAGCTTTTTTCCCATGGTGGTGGTCTTTATTCCTGGGAGGATTCACAAACTCTCTAACCAAGTTTCTTAAACTTAGAATGATGTTACTATGTGAAAGGCTGTGTGGTTTGATGTCTTAGTTACTTAAAATAAAGACATTAGCAAAAACTTGACTTACAGATTAGTGGGTTAAGTTAAAACTGTACTTCATTGTTTTAATTATTATATTGATATCCAAGAGGAAAGATGGTGTCAAACAATTTATACATCGGTAACATTCTCCTACCCTATGTCAGAGCCCTCTCTAAATGAATTTTGCAGATGTAACAAAGTAGATAGAAGACTTTTTTAGATATTTCTCCTAGCAACATTTTGCTTATTTATCACCTAATTAATATTACAAGAACCAGTAATTTGAGTTGACATATTGCAAAGTTCAGATCATGCCCCAGGGTTCAATCATATGCATTGTTAAACTTTGCTAATTACACATTTATGTAATAAGGTCATTCATGCAAGATGTATTCTTTAGAATGTGCCCTGTTGGAACTTTGGAGAAGTGTATTATGGAAACATCTGTTAGAGGCCGTAAAATTGTGGAGAATACCTGGCATTCACTTAGCTTCTTCCATTTTGGTGTTGTCAGTGCATTACATATAAATCAGAGTGAGTCTACTTCATTGTAGTGTAAATTCCCCTCTCCATTCCACCACTTAGTTTTTATTTGTTTGCAGTGCTGAAGCATAGCTCAAGAGTAATTTTATAGTTCCTGGCAACTCTAAGAAATTAAGAAATATCAATTTGTTTGATAATTTTGAAGGGCAGAGTATCCTTTTTACTGTATCCTGCAGTGTCTATCTTCTTTGAAATTTCCTAAGGGTGCTCTTCTGATTAGAACGTAGTTTTTCTGGGAGGCAGCATCAGACCAAGCTAAACTTCCCTGCTATTTTCACTGAACTGCCACATATGATAAGTATAATTTTGGACAAGTTATTTAGAAATTTCAGAACCTCAGTTTTCTCTTATTTACCATAGAAAGGAACATTTCTGTTGTTAATGGTCGTTTCATAGACTAAGTGTATCAATTTCATACCACTATTGTCAGCGTTAAATAAGACGGTACAGGACAAGTTCTTTCACGATTCCTAGTGAAAATTTAAACACTGATTTTTTTTTTTAAAACCAGAAACTACTGTTTTTCTTGTAACTATCAGCACCATCATCTCAACAAATACTCATCTCAGTTCTCCTAAACTCTATTTTTTGGAAAAGGTATATGCTGTAAATACTTGTAAACAAGCCACATTGGTAAATACATCTCTTAGACATATTCAGAGCAAAATCCTCTAATCTCTTTTTCAAGCCATCTGCCTCATATTTGGACTCTTTCCCTGATTTTTTTTCTTTACCTATTAATTCCAGTTTGACTACCAGAGAAGCAAAGGGGGAAAAAACATGATAAATTTTTCAAAAACAAATGTCAATCATCTGCTGCTTTAAAATCTGATGAATGTAATAATCATGTCTTTTCTAGGTTTGCAAATACGATTATGTGGAGATTTGGAGTGGCCTTTCCTCTGAGTCTAAGTTGCATGGCAAATTTTGTGGTGCCGAAGTGCCTGATGTGATCACATCTCAGTTCAACAATATGAGAATTGAATTCAGATCTGACAATACTGTATCCAAGAAGGGCTTCAAAGCACATTTTTTCTCAGGTATCAGTATTCACATGCTGAATGTGCGTATCATGGACTTTGAAGGTGGATTGGCTTTCCTTACTATCTACTTTTTTCACAGTTTCCTGGAAATGTAACTTGGAGGGACGTAGAGTGCATGCACATTTATCCTAGGTTTAACAATTTTTTTACTTATCTGAGAATATTAATAATTGAAGACCTGATGAAATATAGCTCTCAAACACTTAATAATCAAATATTATAAAGGCTAGTACAAATAACACAAAATTATTACAATAATATTTTCATACAGTGACTTTATAAGTGTATAAGGATAATGATACCAGTCTTCCAAAAAGTGACAGGCTGTTTCAAAATGATTTATTTATTTATTGGAATATCTGATCTGATTTTAGCAACATATTTTTTATTCTTATTATTTAGCAAATACTTCTTATTGCTCTTGTGATTATATTTTCATTTATTAAGCTGATATTAAAATCATACATTGTCTCATCGCCATAGAAATGATTATAGTATGAAACCTACAAATATAGAAATTACAGTCTTACTAAGAATAATAGATTATCAGGTACATTAAGCAGTTGACACTTCGGATTGGAATTTAATATTTAGTTTAACCAACTCATAGTAAAATTTCCCTTCTCTAGAACTGAAATTTGATAAAATGTTCCCCAACTCTAAGGAAATACATGAAAACACCAGTGAAATTCCTTTAGTTTTCCAATTTTGGAGCCATTCCTTACTTATAAAGATATTATTTGAAACTCCAAAAATAGACAAAATTATAATAAACCTTAGTATAGCAATCTGCCTTTCAGACTGGCAAGCAATTTAAAGCAACTGAATTTCAATTATATTTTAATATAAGGTAATTTGGATTGAGTTAATTCAAAGTCCATTTATTCTAATCCCCATGTGTTTAAAATTAATGAGATTTACAGTGCCCAGAGTTTGTTTGGGGTTTTCAGTGTAATTGAAGTTAATGGTTCACAAGCTCCATTGAGGTCCAAGTCATACACAGACGTACACTCAAAATACAAGGGATCTTGGCTTTCTTATTCTCCTTGCCTTCCTTCCTGAGATTTAATTGCCTTTTAAAAATTCTTCTCAAGCATTAATTTAAGACTTATGTAATTCAAAGTAGCATTTTACTATCCTATTTTGATGAAAGCAAGACGTTCTTCGACTTCACTATTTTACCAATATTATATACGCTTTACAGATTTTAGGTGACCCAGTGGTTAGAAAAAAAAGGTTCTTATTTTAGAACCACCTAAATATTTATTTTAAAAATTGAAATTATAAAGTGAATAAATTTTATCATTATTAATAATATTATGGATCCTTTTACTTTATATCAGAGTTATACATTTTATTTAATATTCACTTTTTTAAAAGATACATGTTACATATATAGTGGCAGAGTATAATTAAATTGAAAGCTACTCAGAATATTTAAAATTCACTATTTGATATTATTGGCTAGGAAAAACTTTCCAAATTGTAAAGAGAGATTATGTCTTTAGAAGGATACTATTAAAATATAAAGCATGCTACTTTAGTTCTTCATATAAGAGATATGAAGGCACATAAAGAAGATGCTGTTCTTCAGCACACCCAAGGACATCGTCTTTATTCCTATCTCTATGTAGCTGTGGTTTGTAACATTATCTGAATACCTTGGCAATACTTGAGCTCATAATAACTGATTTGCTATAAATCATATTCACTGAGGCAGAACTTCACTTAGGAAGTTGTATCTGTTTTTGGTATTTATCAGTGCTATATTTAAAAAGTATAAATCAACTAGGTGACAGTACTTCCTTTTGATAGAGTCTGCCCTAAATTGGTGGAATATGGGTAGTTAAGTAAATGGAACAATGAGGTTCAAGGGGGCACATTAAATCCCAGGTGTTCATATGATAGCTGCCATTTTGAGAATTTATTATGCAGGCATGCATCGTCTCTTTAATAATCAAAATAAAGCTGTCATAGTCTCATTATTACATTCACTTGACAGATGAAGCTGCTGAGGAGTTCAGTAAACTGCTCAGTGTCGTAAAGAATTTAAACCCCAGTTTGTCTTGGTTAATCTAAGAGCTGATCATGCTCTTTGCAAAGAGCATATTAAGTGTTACGCTGAACATATTTGTGACCTGAAAAACAACAGATATATTTTTCACTTTTTTATTAGATTAATATTTTGTAAAGTCCAAGATACTTATCATTAAGTGTAAACTTCCAGTGGTTTCTTTCTGACACATTGAAAAATATCAGCAGTTTGTCAGATTCATATTTAAAATATTGTGGTTCTGGATGAGTATCAAATTTATTTTACACTTAATTTCCTAGGAGTTTCTGTTAGTGGGGAAGATGTTTGCTCAGGAAAGGGAAGACAAAACATTATCATAAAAAGCTGGTATAGTGCCATTAAGAGATCACAACGAATTCAGACTTAGTTTGCCTGATGTCCTTATGGTCATCATACAAAATTATAATTACAAAAGATCATCTATTTTAATAGGCTCTACTCACATTGAAAATGTTAATTAAAGATCTAATAATGCTTTAAGTGTAATAATATATAATTATGTGTTCATAGTCAAATAGTTCCTTATATTTATCAGAAAGTAGGCATGTAAACCATGGGGATATTGTATTTCACAAACAAAATTTAAGGGTTTTTTTGTTTGTTAAAATTTACTCTTAGGGGATTTGACAAAATACATTACTGGGTTTGAAATTTAGCATAGGAATCAAAAATCATTATGATGGCTATTCTAGTTGCTTCAGAAATCTTATTCTTGAAACACATTTATAAAAAATGTTTCAAAATCTAGACGAAGAATCTCAATATACTATTATAGTGACAGGAATTTGAAACAACCTAGTGGTATGACAAGGGGAAAATGGTAAACAAATTATAGCAAGTACACTTTGTGGAGTTTTCTACACTATAAAGATGATTTAATGATTCTGTGAGGTAAAAGTTGTATATGGTAAAACATTAATGGAAATCTAGGTATGAAACTATCTGCACAGTGCATACAGCTAAGCATGTGGGGGGAACAAATCTGAAAGTTGCTATAAAAAAATACCAAGAATGTGTACTAAGGTGGGAAGATGGTGCATTATAATTTTTCTCCAATTTCCGTCAGTTTTCAATTTAAATACAAAATAACTTTAATTCATTAATTAATGTTTGAGAGAAAGTGTATGAGTGGGAGTGGGTAGGTGGAAAGGAAAGGAAGAGAGAAAATCTTAAGCAGACTCCACACTCAGCACAGAGCCTGACTGGGGCTCCATCTCAAGATCCTGAGATTAGGACCCGAGCTGAAATCAAGAGTTGGACACTTAACCTACCGAGTCATTCAGGTGTCCCTAAAATGACTTTTGAAGAAAAACACATATCACATTTCTGTTACCCCAAATGTTTTGAGATTTGTAAACTTTACCTGATAGACTTTGAGAGTGAAGAAACTTTTAAAGTCATCTCTTTTATTAATCAGTTAATAAATAGTGAGAGAGGTTACTAATCTTAACACAAGTATTTTGTGTTGAGTTAAATTTAATAATTTTAACTTTACAGTTTATTTAATAATATCTTATTATAGACAATTGAATAAATGTGTTACTTTAGTGTATATGTTAATCAAGAGATATGAAGACTGAGTCTTAAATGCTTCTGATTTAATCAGAGTTCTAAAGATTTCAGAAGTGATTGTGAATTTATGAAAACATGCCGAGGAATATAAGATGTTCAGCTATTTTTTCCACAGTCTTGTGCTAAGAACGATTACCAAGGATTCAATAAAAAGAAGAAACAATATTTGATAATAGGTGATTCCACTTTATTTGGAAGGAAAGTTGTTCAAAAAATAATTATTTCTTCCAGCTCAGTGATACATCAAGAAAAAAGACACATGAAAATATGTTTAGATTTTTAATGTATAAAGTGAAATAAAACATTTACAGCATCATTTCCAAATACAAATATTTAATAAAATAATCACACAGAGTTTCTAGTTATTTTTGGACAGAGCTTCTCATTTTATTTATTTATTTATTTTTATTATTTTTTTAAAGATTTTATTCATTTATTTGACAGAGAGAGAGATCACAAGAAGACAGAGAGGCAGGCAGAGAGAGGGGGAAGCAGGCTCCCCGCTGAGCAGAGAGCCGGATGTGGGGCTCGTCCCAAGACCCTGAGATCATGACCTGAGCCTAAGTCAGAGGCTTTAACCCACTGAGCCACCCAGGCGCCCATAGCTTCTCATTTTAAATAAACACTCTTTGGACCTAAGAAATGGGATCAGAAGAATGACTCTCAGATGTTGAATTCTGTCACTTCCATATTTATAAATGTAAGAACCATCACAATGAATTCTGATTTCAAATCTCAACAATAAGATAATAAAATCTTTCATTAGAGGGGCACCTGGGTGGCTCAGTGGGTTAAAGCCTCTGCCTTCGGCTCAGGTCATGATCTCAGGGTCCTGGGATTGAGCCCCACACCGGGCTCTCTGCTCAGTGGGGAGCCTGCTTCCCCCTCTCTCTGCCTGCCTCTCTGCCTACTTGTGATCTCTCTCTCTGTCAAATAAATAAATAAAATCTTTAAAAAAAAATCTTTCATTAGACTTGAACAATACTATAGCTTGAACATTTAGAAGTTACTGTATTAAACAGTAGGGAGTCTACAAGGCCCACTACAAAAATGCAAGTGTCATATACTGTATTGATTTTAGGATATACTCAAAAAACAGGGCACCTGGGTGGCTCAGTCATTAAGTGTCTGCCTTCGGCTCAGGTCATGATCCCAGGGTCCTGGGATAGGGCCCCGCATCGGGCTCCCTGCTCAGCAGGAAGCCTGCTTCTCCTGCTACCATTCCCTCTGCTTGTGTTCCCTCTCTCGCTGTTTCTCTCTGTCAAATAAATAAAGTCTTAAAAAAAAAACCCAAAAACAATGTAATGAAGTAATATGAAAGCAAATAAGGAAATTAGGACAATCAAAGTAAATAAAGCTATTTGGATATGATATAAAATTGTGTGTCTGTTCAGTCTTTTACCTACATCGAAAGAGCATAAGCATTTTCTTTTCTTTTTTTTTTAAGATTTTTTTATCCATTTATATGACAGAGAGAGAGAGAGATCACAAGTAGGCAGAGAGGCAGGCAGAGAGAGAGGGGGAAGCAGGCTCCCTGCTGAGCAGAGAGCCTGATGTGAGGCTCGATCCCAGGACCCCGAGATCATGACCCAATCCAAAGGCAGAGGCTTTAACCCACTGAGCCACCCAGGAGCCCCAGCATAAGCATTTTCTAGAAGATAGTCTAGTCCAACAGTATGCTACTGTTACGTTTTTGGACTGAATGAGGCTTGTGTTTCTATTAACACTAATCACTTAATTTTACATGATAGTAAAACCAAACTTAATTTTGCATGATTGTGCATTTGGATACAAGTACACAAATCTGCACAGGTATGTGTGGTATAGTTTATTTATCTTAAGAGGTTAAACAAGGTTAACTGTATTCTACTCAGAACAAAGGTATTTTTAAATGGGTAAAAATTAAAGGAAATGTTAGGATTTCATGCATGTAAAAAATGGCGAGATTTGGCAAACTTGATGTTTTTTAAAAAAATTTAATCTTAGCATTCATCATTTAAACAGAATATAACACATGGCTTCAGCAATGAGAGTTGGACATTCTCTCTTCTTAAGGCAACTGTGGGTTGATGAGGATTAAATCGGAGTGAATATCAGAGAATTTGGAGAATAAACTTCATTTAAGAGCAGTGTCTCTCACAGATCTAGTCCTGGAGGACATAGCAAATTACTCAGTGGCAAAAATGGAACAAAACCCAGCTTTCCCGACTCCCAGTTTATTTCTGTCTGTAACAAATGTAGGAGTCAGATAAAATGATCTGTGTGATTTTTCTGCCTGAAATTCAAGTGATTTCAGCAGTCATGTTCTTCACCTTACCTGTCTTTCGCTGTGTAGAGTTACTTCCTTAAATCACTCCTCCTGTTGACTGTCTCTCTAGTGGAATGCTTGTAGGTATTGTTGGAAGAAATCCCGCCCTATATTATCCTAAGAAAACTATCAATGTTTATGTGATTAATTTCAAATAATTAAACAATTAAAACTTTCCTGTGACTTTGACAAGTTTTCATTACTAATCATATTGAAACATTTCCATGTTTTGGAAAGAGCAAATTGTCTTTGTTGTAGCTCTCAAGTTTTTTCTCAAGTTTTTATTTAAATTCCAGTTAGTTAAAATTAGTTTATTAGTGCTGTTTCCATGCGTGTGTGAGTGCATGCAGAAGTGTGAATGGGTCTGTTTATTTTATCTTTTGTCATTTCTTGTGAGTATATCTGCTCGTGTATGTTTCTGGTCTGGTGCCTGGACCCTTTACTTTTTTTTCCCTAAAGACAAGGAAGCTTTCTGCAAAGAGAAGATTTTTATTTTTGAATCTTGCAAGAATTTGATACAGGTTTCCACTTCAGTTCCATCCAGTATGTATTATTTATGGACTGATGGCTTCTGATAGTCCCAGAGATACTCTGCAGGCCTCTGATGGGAAAATGCCACCACCTTCTTTCCTAATAATGGACCTTTCCTTTATCTCATGTGAAGCAACGGAAAGCAGATATGTCCATTCCAAAGAAGGGGGCTAATTTCCATCTGCAGAAAATAAATGTCTTATTTCTACTCAGCAGAACATTGTTTCTCTAATAAAAACTATTCTTAACTTTTCGCGCCTATGGTATGAAAATACTGGGAAATGTCAAATGAGTTATTGATAGAATTCCCAAATATTAAATTTATTATGCAGACATCCTAAGAAGTAGTTAAACCTGCATCATCCTCCATTCTCTCTTTTGGATTTTTATTATTCAAGATATTTGTAGTTTATATGTCCTATGAGGAAAAAGAGAAAGAAAATGAAAACATAATCATTTTTGCTAAGAGCTTTTTTCTCTAGCTAGATTACTTTCATTCATAAGAAGTCCAGAATATGTTTGTGGACTTTGTCTTCTGTGATGTTGCTGTTTTTCATCAGCAGATCATTAGAAATCACATTCACTTTAATTAGAATAATTTATTTACTTCTATTAAAACAAATATCTAAACAAATAAAATAAAACAAATATTTTTTAAATAACGCCACTGTATTCACTACTCCCTGGATGACTTAAAATGTTAATTGAAATAGCTTTCTTTGTCTGCATGATGTAAATTGTGTGCGTATTTTTAATTATTTCCGTGTTTACTGAAATTTTCTCTTTTCATATGATTATTTGACACACGGAGGTACAGTTTTATATGTTACTTTGCTGGGCATGATAACTTTCCTCTGCTGCTTTTAGTTGCTGTTTGCATTAGTCCAGTTTTGAATTTTAGCTGAACCCTACACAGATATACATATAGAATATACATATTCTAATAGTGTCTTGTGATTACTCTTAATTTTCATGTGACATTGATTATGTTAAGCACCCTCAGATGTGGGGATGAAGGCAGGAAACACTAATCAGTGGAGAAAAAGTACTACGGATATTTAGATAATAATGACTGTATGAAATCTTCTTTTTTCTCCCTCCCTTCTTTTTCCTCTAAAGATTATTTTACAATTATTAGTTATTTTCCCAAACAACATAAATATGAATACTTAGCTACAAAAAAAAAAACTACTATGCAATGTAATCAATTTCACTTTCAACTTTATTTCTCTTTAGTTACCATTACGATAGCTGTTGTGGTAATATGAATGTTGTGATATTTACTATCATAATACATTCTGTCAAATCTAAAGAAATTAATTATTCCTAGAAATATAACCTAGTGGCTTGAGATTGCCACTAAAATGAAGTTTAAATTTAGAAATATTTTATGTACTACAATTGTTTTGATTATAAAATAACTATGGACTTAAAAATGTATCAATAATAATTTGTGTTCATGTTTATATTTTAACTTTTTTATATTGCTCATGAATGGCAATCCAAACAGGTCCAGATGAAAGGATTCAGTCCCTGCCACCATTGGTTCACTGAACACTTAATCTGTTTACCAGTCTATTGCAAATGTGCACTCATTTTCTCTGAACTAATTGGTTTACAGTTGTTAGATTTCCAGTGAACTCGCAAAAGTCTGGTTGACCTACAGTACAGCTAAAGTTCAGTCTCTTAGGTGTTGTTTTAAGATCATCAAATATTCATTATTTAAACATTTCCATAGGAAACATGTAACTATTTCAGTGTAAGTAATTCTGGCACCAGAAATTGTAAATTGGTTAGTTCCATTTAACAAAGAAAAGTATATTCACCCATGAGGATATATTTTTTCTGAAACATCCTAATTAAAACATCTATGAAAGTTACATTAATGAATTTAATTAATTAATTAATACATTTAAATCATTTAATGCTTGGCTGTCTGAATTGGAAAATATAAATGACTGACACCACCAGAGTAAGAAGTATCACCTACCATCCACCCATTTTGCATAAGTCATTCATACTTCATAAACTATAATTTTCACTGGTTTTTTAAATGTTTTATTTATTTATTGGAGAGAGAGAGAGAGAACACAAGCAGCCAGAGAGGCAGGCAGAGGCAGAGGGTGAAGCAGGCTCCCTGCTGAGCAAGGATCTCGATGATGTGGGGCTCGATTCTAGGACCCTGGGATCATGACCTGAGCTGAAGGCAGCTGCTTAACCAACTGAGCCACCCAGGCATCCCTATAATTTTCACTGTGGACACAATTAAGGGAACAGGGCTTTGAAATGATTATAAATTTCTCTAAAATTAATTTTACAAGGCTGATTCTGTATTGATTTCTTACACATGTTGATGCTCTTTTAGAGAATGGTTTTCTTTATTCTACTTTTATTTTGCTTAGGCTACATAGTAAGTAAAAAAAGTGTGATGGAGGTGTTAAAGATAGAGAACACATAAATCACAGATGTATTGATTCTGATTGATTCTTTCGAACTTTGGAACTGCCTGTATGTCTTTGGAGTATTCTGATATTGCCAATACATGGATATATCCCAGAAGCATGTGTGTGCTCTGTCATGTAATAAGTCTCCAAAAATGGAAAAATAGATGTGTCCTTAAAAATTATGATCAGATTCTTCTATAAAATGCTTTTCCTAAACCCATTTCCATAGAGTGAATACTGATTTGCTAAAAAGGCAAAAATAGCTTTAGCTATCTGTGTGCTACCGTGAGCTCACAAATTATCACTAGAAAAATCAGTTGACAGTATAAATTTTGAATTCAGTCCACCTCTGATATGGCTGTCATATGTCCTTTTCGTTCTCTGTGCTATGGGAGTGATGAAAGTCTGAGTGATGTGTCATCATCTACGTGTGTCAGGAGCAATCTGCCAGTTTTGACTTTAATGGACAAGCCAGCCATGGAATGACAGCTGAGTGACATAGTACGGTGGCTGATGCCTCTCACTCGATTGACTGCCTGCTAATCTAGTTTGGCTTTTTTCCCTGTAGTGAATTTGTTGGCTATTTCTTAAAGCTCGTATTTCCTATTCTAACCTTTACTTCTAGCACACTAAGAGCCTTTTCAGGAAATTACTTATTAATAAACTGGTCTACTGGAGTAGATTTGTTTCAAATATATAAATTAAATTACTTCTTTTGGATAATCTAATGATGCCTTTTTTCTGTCTTGGATGGTTACGAAGTATTCAGATTCATTAATGCTAACCATAACAGCAAAGTTAATAACCAAAAAAAAAAAAATCAACTGCAGTAGTCATACTGAATGATTTTTTTTTGGAAAGTGATTGTACACTTTTGGAACCTTGTTTAGCCTCTGTCTCTACACCATGGCTCATATATTGAAGGATTTCACTCTGCTTAAATGCCAGTTCTTGCATTTATTCAAACTACTCACAATTTTAAATTTACTTTTAAAGATTAGCAATAAATATTTAGGATTAGTTGGAAAATGATTCATTCATTTCCTGTCTCTACTCAAAACTCCTACTCCAGCATAGGAGTGAAAGAGGCTATAAGTTGTTATCCTAGAGTTGGTAGTCTTAGAAACTCAATTCATGGTACAAGGCTCCAAGCTAAACAAGTAGCGCGTAAAACTTAGATGCTAAAATTTAGGGGGTTTTGTTTTATGTTGGGAACAAAGAAAGCTGTGACTCAGTTTACCTTTTGCCAGTGTTAACCACAACTAAAAGACTCTCCTTTGATACCCTTTGTTTCTAAAGCTACTTACTAAACTGTGGGGTTATCTTTTTGCTAGACAAAGACGAATGCTCTAAGGATAATGGCGGGTGTCAACATGAGTGTGTCAACACCATGGGAAGCTACATGTGTCAGTGCCGTAATGGATTTGTGCTGCATGAAAATAAACATGACTGCAAGGAAGGTATGAAGGAGGGTTCTTTTCTTGACAACATCTAGAATTTCAGGTAGTTTGGGTCAAGCACTGCTTCCAAGTAAGTTAATCATATCAATGAACGATATCATTGTTGACCATTCAAATGTCAAAAAAAAAATATGTGCAGTGTTGAGAGATCCAAGGCATCCTCTTGGAAACCTCATAATACCTAAAGGTTCTGCACTTCACACTTGGGTGGCATTAGAATAACTCTGTGTAACAGACATCGAAGTGGCTATGATGCCATCTGGCAGCCAGAAAAGCACCACAGTATCCCCAGGTTCATGTAGAACAGACCCTATAATGGTCTCCATATTTAAACTTGACTTCTGCTAAATGTTTTGCACTTGGTTTAATTTCCCTCTCCAGAATATCTCATCTATGTGCTACATGAGTGATGGCACTTTAAATACCAAGAGTATCAAACTCAAATGCCTACCAGAGGAAAGACATTTGAAAGTGGTAGATACTGTGCCATTTAAAGTTCTAAGTCATGGGTTTGGCACAAAAAAAAAAAAAAAAAAAAAGAAGAAGAAGCACATTCTAATAGCACAATAGTAGTCTATCAGTTTTTGGCTCCAAGGTCTTACAATATTCTGATTTTATAAAAGCAATTATCTTTATCTTCTTAGCCAGTTTGAGGTAGATGGGAACAAGAAACAGTCACTTGGTTCTTATTTCATCCTTTGAGGGTCTGCTCCTAAATTTTCTACATAAATTGAATTTGTGCGCATTTTGAAAGAATTACTAAGGCAGATTTTGTAACTTTAGTTATTAGCACATATAGATTGGTGGGTCCCTGGCTAGAATCACAGTTAGATAGCAGCTCTTTGTATGAACATTGGAATAATACAGGATATCCTGAGCTGACCCTTATTCCATTCAGTTCCTTTCAAATATTGTCACATGTCAGGGTTATTTTTCTACTTTTTCATTGAACCAATGATGTTGCTCAGAATCATATGCAAGCAGAATTTCTTTTTCCTCTTTTTACTTTCTTATATGAGGATAAAGTCATGAGGACTCTGATATTTGTAACTTAGTACCGTATTCTGGTAAATCAACAGGCTGGGGAATAGTCCAGTTATTTTGTAGTTATGGAAGATAATTCAAAGAAAAAAGAGACAGCTTTTGTAGAGTATGCATATATCCTGTGCCTCACGAGGAAAAACTATAAGTTAGACACCTTAATTCTTTGTTTATTACAGTAAATATTTTCAAGAAAGGATTTCATAGGAAACGCTTTTAGATAGAACAATATTTATGTATCCTTAATAAAGTTCATTTTTACTGCAAGTAAAGGGGTAGGAATTCTTTTACCTCTGATATGTATGGATACCGTCTACAGTTTAATATTAAGCCTGGTGGCTTTGCCTGATAGGCTATTTCCAGATCCTGGAGATTCCGTATTTCATACGGCAAGACGAGGACAGGGATAATTGAGCTTAGAAACCCGTTAGGATCTGGATTCTGAGACTTGCTACATGATCCTTGTTTGAAAGGAGCTGAATTTCTTAGGAGTCCAAATCTCCTTATGGAAACCTTTCACAATTAAAAGAAATATCTAGCCATAAAGAATGCGATGACAAAACATTTATGTTGGACATTTTACCCTCATTGCATAGCCCTGCACTGTAACAGGTGTTTTGTCCATGTAGTAAAGAATTGATCCCAAGAGATTTCTTGGAAAATTTCAGAGAATTTCAGAAAGAATTTCAGAAAATTTCATTGTGTTTTAGAACAGGATACATAATACACAACAAATAGTTCCCAGTCTAAACTAGGATGTGTAGGGGGCTGCTTCATAAGTTACAGAGAATGGACAGAGCCTGAGGATATTAAATATTTTTTGACATTAAACATTTTTGAAGTTTGATATTTACAATGTGAAATAGCCTCCTTTAAGGTAAGGCCATTTTAATTGTGAAAAACCTGAAGGAAATTTCATAGGAATTGAATGAAATAGCCTTCAAAATCAGTTTAGAAGCTATTTCCATGGCTAGTAGCTGTTCACTTACATTTCCCCTTAGTGCTACATTTTACTTTGATAAAATTAGGGTTAATTTCTTTTAACAGCTAAAATTGTGGTTTAGGTATTCAAGTGTTTACTTTAAGGGTGAGAGAAAATGTAAATACATGATCCATAAAATGACTTAATGATGTTAATTAGCTGCAAATGATGTTTTTGCTAACGGAAAAATACGAATTGAAAATGTAATGGCATCATCCATTGATTATCATTTGTGGCATTTCATTAAATATTTTGCACATGCCAAGTGTTGATATGCTCGACTGTCAATATATGTTGCTCTGTTAAAATCTGAGCTTTCAGTTCCAGCAATTTAAACTAGTCCATTTTCTTTTAGGCATTTATCTAATTCGTTGTAAACACTTAATTTCATGTGATCAAGAAAACAAACATTGCCTGATTATGATCAGCGACGTTTGCCAGAGCAGATGACTATGATGACAGAGACTGGAGTGGTGATTAGTTAATATTCAGGAAACTCTTTCAGCAGCATAGGGGGCAAATGGGCTACTTCCTTGCTAAACCAATCCTAAGCCAGATTTCCACACTGATTGATATTATTGTTATTGGCACAGCTGAGTGTGAACAGAAGATCCACAGTCCAAGTGGCTTCATCACCAGCCCCAACTGGCCAGACAAGTACCCAAGCAGGAAGGAATGCACTTGGGAAATCAGTACCACTCCTGGCCACCGAATCAAATTAGTAAGTGAGCTCGTCCTTCTTTCTTTTCTGTTAAGCTGACGGCCCTTGTCTTTCGTGGCCTGCACATGGAAGTAAAATGAATGTTTATTGAATTGAATTGAATTGAGTTGAATTGAATTAGTGGGCAGCTGGAAAAGACTTTCTTTCTCATGCTTTCCTACTTACACTAACCAAATCCCTGATTTCCTAGATCAAGTTGACAGCAATGGCAGTCATGCAGTTCTCATATGGTGTTCTTATCCTGGATGATTTAAAAGGCATTATCAAAGTTACTGCAAAACAGTAGGCTCTGCTTCCTAACATGTTATTGTTCATAATGGTTCCAAGTGGGGAAAATAAAGAAAGGAACAGAAAATCATCGGAAAGTCAGCCAGAAAGAAATAAAATAACTGTTCATAAGCACAACATAGTCCTGGTTGTGTCAATTCTATATACCTCTATATACCTCGGAAACGCATGTATTTCTTATAAAAATATGTTGTCTTGTAATGACAAGTCATTTTTTCATAATATCATTGCCTTCCCTAGACAGATACTGGTATCCTTGGACCTCCCCTAAATTCAAATATGAATGTGAGGTTTGTCCTTCCTTCTGTGTTCCTTGTTTTGCATTTTGTCCTGATCATCCTGTAATAGATATCAAGTTTCATTACAGGCTGCAGAGTACAGGAAGAGTATAATGTAAGGAAATAATCATAAGAATATAGAAATTTTAACAATTTCTCATAACATGCTGTTGTCAAAAGCAGGGGGGAATGCCAGCCAGCAAGGCTCAAGACAGTCTAGTGGCGCCATAATTAGGGGCAAGACATTGTCTTGAGAAGGAGGCTACCAGTCTACATATGGTAGCTTCCTGGACCAGTCCATCCATAGGTTAATTTTAAAACTTTATTTTTAACCTTTCTTTTCAATGAATTTGGTGGGGCAGGGGAGAAGCATTACTTATATGTGGCATTATAATAATAAAATTAGAGAAAGTCACCAAGACATTCATAGCCATATTATGGAGTTTCTTGCAATCACCGTATTTGTAAAATATCAGTAAATGACTTTCCAAACAGAGATATCAGTTTATTTTTAACACTCTTTGGAAAAATGCTAGATGGTAAGGTGACAGTATTGTGGGACCATGATTATTTGCCAGTCCTGTCCAAGGTCCCGATTGAGAGGAGCATTCTGAAGCTAATGGGCTGCATTCTTTTCAACAGTGCGGTTAGCTAAAGAAATTGGAAAATAGATTTTCTGAAGACATTGTGTTTTGTAGATCTATATTTTGTCTGCTATTGCATTTCTTCTGTCTGAAGACAGATTCCTTTTGTATTTTGTGTGGGGGTATGTCTGTGCAGTATC
Source organism: Procyon lotor (assembly GCA_028646535.1). Classification (NCBI taxonomy): domain Eukaryota; kingdom Metazoa; phylum Chordata; class Mammalia; order Carnivora; family Procyonidae; genus Procyon; species Procyon lotor. The sequence goes on from CM053604.1 coordinate 119,776,802, forward strand.
ACTTTTTAAGAATATTTTCATTAGGTATAAAATTCTAGGATGACAATTTTATTTTCTTGTCTATACTTTAGACACTGACTCCATTATTTTTTGGCTTTTATGGTTTCTCATAAGCCTGTTATAAATCCTATATTTATTCCTTTTTTTTCCCTATTGCTATCTTCAACATTTTTTAATCTGAAGTTTGAATATAATGTATCTAGGTGTGTGTGTGTGTGCTTAGAAGTTTTATGAGATTTATTCTTCTCAAAATTCTCTGAATTTCTTGCATCTGTATTATGATGTTTGTTAGGAATTTATGAAAATTCTCTGCCATTATTTCTTCACAAAATTCTTTTTTACTATTGTCTCTCCTTTCCTTTAGGGATTCAAATTACACATATGCTAGGTTGTTTTATATTATGCCATAACTCTTGGAGGCTCTGTTAATTTTTTGTCACTCTTCTTGAGTCTAAGCTTGCATAAATTCCTGTGGACCTATCTTCAAGTTCAGTAATTTTTCTTTGGCTGTGTTGAGTCTCCTTGATGAGCTTATTAATACATTCTTTATCCCTCTGACCATGTTTTTTATTTCTAGCATTTTCATTTGACTCATTATAGCTTTCATGTTTATTAGTTTGCTTGGGTTGCCAAACCAAAATACCATCAACTGATTGAGTGGCTAAAACCAAAAAAATTATTTTCTTACAGTTTTGGAGGCTAGAAGTTCAAGATCAAGGTGCTGTCAGAGTGGTGTCTGGTAATGTCCCATCTCCTGGCTTGTAGATGGCTACTTTGTTGTTGTATACTCACACGGCCTTTTTTCTGCATGTGCACAGACAGACTAAGGTCTGGTGTCTTCCATCTACTTCTTAACTGGATTATTTGGTTTTCAGGTGGTTGAATTAAATAAGTTCAGTCTAGGTTTTAGATAGTAACCATTTATCAGATATGCAATTTACAAATATCTTCTCCCATTCTATAAGCTACTTTAAAATTTTGTTGATCTTTTTCTTCACTGTGCAGAAACTTTTTATTTTGATGAAGTCCCAACAGTTCAGTCTTGCTTTTGTTTTCCTTGCCTCTGGAGACATGTCTAGCAAAAAGTGGCTGTGGACAATGTCAAAGAGGTTTCTGCTTGTGTTCTCCTCTAGGATTTTGATGGATTTCTGTTTTGCTCTTAGGTCTTTATCCATTTTGGATTTATTTTTGTGTATAGTTTAAGTGATCCTTTACTAGCATCTTCAGCTAATAATCATAGTTACTTTATTTTTTTAAGGAGAGAGTACGCGGACAGGGGTTGGGGCAGAGGAAGAGGGAGAGAGAGAATCTCAGGCAGGCTCCATGCCCAGCAGAGAGCCTGTTGTGGTGCTTGATCTCATGATCCTCAGATCATGACCTGAGCTGAAATCAAGAGTCAGATACTTAATTGACGGAGCCACCTGGGTGCCCCAATCATAGTTACTTTAACTTCCATCTCATAGTTAAAACATAGGGGTTGTGTCTCTGTCTGTTCTGTTCAATATTTTCTGTTTTAGTAGCGTGTTTTTTCATTTTGTGTGTCTTGTAATTTTTTATTACATACTGGCACTATGTGGATGATAGTAGAGACTTTATGTCTGGAAGTTGACATATGTCTTCTGAGACTATTAGCACGGGTATGTGTATGGGGGTAGATGATGTTGAGGAAATATCTAGTTAGTAAAGCTGAGTTTGGGTTTTCTTGTTCCTATGATGACCTTCAGTGCACCATTGGCCTTGAATTCCTTTTTTCTTAAATTGGAGGCTAGGATTTCAACAGCATTTCTCAATGTTTCTACTTTATCTTTAGCTTCCCTGTTCATCTCCACCATGAGTTATTTCCTTCTCCACACTTTGCCCTCCCCAGTGGTAGACTGCAGTTTCTCCTTACTGGGTGCTTATTGCTCTGGTGGTGAGGGCAAGGGGTTCACTATTGTCTTAGTACAGCTTCCACTGCAGGCCCTGATGATTTAGGTCTTGGAGATGTAGTCCTCAGTAGTCCTGTGTCTTTCTTCTGTGGCAACCAAACTCCATCTTATATCTCTGATTGCTTTTCCATGAGAATTTCTTGTCCTTTGCTTAGTGGTAACAGGCCTCTACTGTTCTTGCTGTAGGAACCTGTGACGTGGTTCTCCAGAGGCAAACTTGGTTTATTGTGGGGTGGTGTTGTTGTTTTGTCTTTCACCTGGCTACGGTGGGTCTGTATCTTTGCCCCGGTGGTGACAGGGTTTTCTTTTCCTCTCCAAGGATCTTAAGGTTTGTTTTCTAGGGAAGGGTTGCATTAGGGCTTCATATTTTTCTCACAACAGGGACCACTTTGCTCCTCCAAGCCTGCAACACTGAGGAAGACGCTTGGCCTTCTCCTGATCAGCCCATATTTTTTTTTCATGAGCAGGAGATTGGGGTCCAAGGACAAGAGCCTGAGAGTAGGTTCTAACACCCCCTGTGTCTGCAGCTCCCAAGGGCTCTGTACTTTTACTCTAGTCCACACCTGACTTCTACCAGTTTATTAAAAATTATAGCTGACTACTTCTTGCCTGGATGTATGGCACCCAACACATCTCTTCCTTCCATGGTCTGCGACTGGTAAACTGGTGCTTGTGTCTCATTTCTCCTTGGAGGAGGCTGAGATTCGGTGCATTTCATATTACTTGGTTGACTAGTGACTTTAACTCTTTGATATGTTCAGCAAAGTTGTGATTTTTAAAGTTTACATGAGTTTTTCTTATTGTTAGGGTAGAAGCAACACTAGTTCAGCTGTCTATATCCAAGGGGAAGTAGAACTCCTGATATACCCCAATTTAAAAAATGACAATATTTTATTCTTTCTTAGTTTTATATCTTTCAGCTCATTGAACTCACTTTCTAATGCTAGGATGGTCTGTTCTTTCAAAAATCGCAAGCTTTAATTTTCATGCAAATATTCCCCTTGAAGGTCAGGATATAAAACATGTCTGTCAACAGTGGTCATGCTTACAAATATCCTAAGAAGGAAATTCTTAAGAAGGAAACAAAAGCTTCGGGCAAATATTGATCTTTAAGTATTTTATTTTTTATCTTTGTGGAAGTCGTTGCTGTCTTAAAGCCCTAGGCTTTCTCAAATAATAGCATGCATCAAAATTAATTGGGAGGTTTGTTAAAACACACATCACTGCACCCCAAAGTTTCTAAATTGAAATATAATACTGATTCCGACTTTCTTAACCCATTAGTCATGTTCATATAAAACTTGACTCTCAATACACCCTAAGAGTTAGGATCATTAGAAAGTGTATCATAACATCAGCTACCAACTTCAAGTAATGTTTTAGTTCTGTATTTTTTAATTCTTACCATTTCAGTGTTGTTGCTTACGTCTACTGTCATTGTCTCCCTGCTGGTTATGTAGCTGCTAACTAATCTTATCTACTTAAAGACTGAAATCACTGTTTATAGCAGATATCAACCTATAGACATCTGGCCAACCCTGTTTATAATTTCAGTTGAAACCATTCAGTCCCCTTCCTATCTAGTTAGACACTTATTGTATAGCAAATGTTATCAAAAAGATACATTTTTGTGGTTTCTTTTTAGAAGATAGATGCATTTTTCCTGGTTTCTTTGGGATTCTTAATTTTCATGGAAGAACTTGAATCCAAGCTGAATTTGGAAAATAGATTCCAAGGAAACTTGGAAAATTATTAAATCTTTTAATACCCTTAGGCTAAGAGCTGCTGATAGATACTTAGGTACAACCTAGACTTTCTATGTGCCAGGGCAAAGAGAGCAAGCAAAGAAAACATTTGATCTCACTTTATAGACCATGGAGCTTTCTTTACAACTTATATATTGTTACCCCTGTTTACATAGGATCCATGGAAAAATAAGGAAATGATTTTTAAATATTTCACTTATTCATATCAAAGCAATGAAAAGGAAATTGTTCTTAAAGACAGTTTCATGATCTATAAAGAAAACCACACTGTGAATTTTAAGAAGCTTACAGTTATCCTTTACCTTGATAGAGTTGTGTTGGGTGACATGCAAGGTAGTAGTTTGTGGGTGAAACAAGCCTTTCACTATGTCTCAGCTACCATATTTTAGATAACTTGGCTTATTTGTTAGACTACAAATATCATGATTATTTAGACAGTATTGCAGTAATGGAGGTAAATGACTTATAATAAAATTCAGTGTCCTTTGAGCGATATGAGCATTTTTGTGCATAGTATTTACTTACCGTAAGTATATTCAGTTCACAAGATGATTATCCATATCTAATGTCTATTATTTGTATAGTAATGTAAGGACTGAACTGTAAGTGGTCAGCTTATTATGGATTTACAGAAATTTAAGACTTTTGGCTGTATCTATTTTATGCACTGTTTTAGTTATCTATTGCTTCATATTAAACTAACCCAAAACCTCGTGGCTTAAAACAAACACCATTTTATTATATCCCATGGTTTGTGGAGAAGGAAGGTCATGATTTCAGTAGTGCTCTCCTGAAAGTTCTTCTGTTACCCATGGCCTTGATTGAAGTCAGTGGTATTCACTGGGGTATGGTCTGATTTGGAGGGTGAAGGTGGCTTTAATTGTATGCCTCTCATCTTGGTGGAGAGGGCTAAAAGGTATCTCAGCTGGGACAACCAGAACACTTAGCCAGGACCATTTAGCCTGGTGGTCTCAGAACTGTACTCTTTCTATGATAGTGATGGATCCCCAAAGAGAGTATTTCAAGAGGCCCAGGAGGACACCACAGAAGCCTCTCAATGTTACCTCCTCACACCCTGTTGGTTAAGGAAATTACAAATTCTGGCCCAGATTCAAGAGGAAGAGAATTAGGTTTCATCTCTCAATGGGGAAGTAGCAGAGAATACGGAGCCATCTTTAAATATGTAAGATGGCACATATTCCGAAAGTAAAGGTAACACCAATGAGTTTCTGCTTATTCTCTCCTGATATATTTGCTCTGGGTAAAGTCCAGAATGTGTAGCCAGAATAGAATTAGGCTGTAGTATACCATCTGATATACAAGAGGAAGTCTTTAAGGGTGATTTTTTAAAAAATGACGCAGCAGATACTGTCTAGAAATATGAAACAACAATTTGAATGTAATAATATCTTAAATTATGTCTACACTGCATAACAAACATTAATTTTTGTCCCTAGATCATGAGTTTACTATTATAAAGCTAAATATAAAAAATAAATAGAATTATATCTATGAATGATTATATCAGTTCTTGAAGGTATTTTTGTATATTCTTTCATACACTTTTTTGATGCATGCTCTGATCTTTATAAAACCTTGGAATGCTATCTTTATATAAATGTAATAAAGTAGAGAGCTGGGATCCAGAGATCCTGGGAGAGTCCTTTTAAAGGGGCCTATTCCAGGATAGGCTCTCTCTCATGTAATTCCATAAATAAAAATAGAAGTGTTCTCCAGTTTTCCACTTCTTAGGAGTGTTCTCAAAATAATAAGAGGCAGCTTGACTGGGCCCCTCTCATACCTTACAAAACTGTACTCGGACTAAACAGCATTAAGAACTAATGTGTGTATGGTGCCTAAAGGTTTCAAAGTAGTATCATGTATATTATCTCAGGTTGGTATTACAAATGACATTTAGGGATAAGGAAGCTGTCCTAGACAGCTAAGTAAGTTGGCAAGTTTATAAAGCTGATAGGAGTCTAAATACCTTCAGTCCCAAGATATTTTCTCTCTACATTTTATCTTATTTTTTTTAATTTTAGCATCCTGCATCCATAATTGCTGTGTATGTGTGCATATATAATAATTTAAATGGAAAATATTAATAAGACAAAATTCTCATAATTAAGTAAAATGAATACCTAATAGAGACATACGGAGGCATTGGGAATGTATATTTGTGTGTGTGTGTGTATGTGTGTGTATTTTAAGATTTTTACAGTAAATTTATTTGAGAAAGAGAGTGTGTGCACTAGCAGGGGGGAGGGACAGAGGGAGAAGCAGACCCCCCACTGAGCAGGAAGCCTGATGCGAGGCCCTGAGATCATGACACCAGCCAAAGGCAGATGCTTAACTGGTTGAGCCACCCAGGTGCCTCTAGGAACATATACTTTGAACTTAAAGTGACTTGTGTCTAAACCTAACTAGCTATGTTATCTTGAGAAAAATATTAATCATTTTAATTCTCAGTTTCTTCTTTTGGAAATTGGAGCTAATATTCAGGAATTTTGTTTGTGCATTAAATGAGCTTGCATATAAAATGTTTGGCATAATAGCTTTTTAAAAGCTGATAAACATAACATAGTATATCCAAATAGTAATTATAATTATGATAATGATTAATAAGAATTATATACCATTTTATTGGATAATTCAACCACGATCAAGTTTTTTGTAGCCTTTTGAAACTCAATCCAAACAAGTAAAAATATAGCTAATGATTGTTATCAGAAAACTTTCTTTAAAGGGCCAAAGAGGAAGTATTATGGACTTTGTAGACCATGTGGTCTGTGTTGCTACAATTTAATTCTGCTGTTTGAGTGTGAAAGCATCCATGGACAATACACAAATGAATGCACATGGTTGTGTTCCAATAAAAGTTTAATTCCAAAAACAGCCTAAGGCCAGACTCGTCCCGCAGGCTTTAGTTAGTTAAGACAAAGAGTTTGAAATCATGGAGTCATAAGTGTCGGTGGTCATTTTCCCTGAAATCACAGAGGGTGAAAACATTTAGCTCTTCCTTTTCGTAGTAGACAAAATAATGTGCCTCATCTCCCCAAAGATGTCCATGTCCTAATCCCCAGAACCTAGGCACATGTTACTTTATGCGGCACAAGGAACTCTGTGGTTAGAGTAAAGATCTTGAAATGGAGAGATTATTAATTATTTGGGTGGACACAGGGGTGCTTACAAGAAGGAAATAAGAGATCAGAGGGGAGAGAAGATATTAGACTGTTGGTTTTGAGGATGGAGCAAAGGGACTTAAGCCAATGAATGAGGGCAGCCTTGAGGAGATGGGCAAAATGCAAAGAAACAGATCCTCACCTCCCTTTGAAGGTCCAGCACTGCTTGCCCATTTTAGATTTGCAACCACCATAGCTCTAGGAGAATAAATGTGTGTCATTTAAGCCACTCAATTTGTGGTAATTTGCTACAGCAGCAGTAGGAAGCTAATACGTTTGCTTTGTTTCTCTGTGTTTGTGTATGTGTGTGTTATGAGATTCTGACTGTGTGTTAATAGCTTTAAAGTAGAAAGAAATGCTGATTGAAAGATATTTGGGGGGAGAAAGTCTTCTTATTAGAAAAGAGATGAAGTTCTGAATGAATAAGGACAATGATCTCTCTCTCTCTTTTTTAATATTTATTTATTTATTTTTATTAACATATAATGTATTATTTGCCCCAGGGTACATGTCTGTGAATCGTCAGGCTTACACATTTCACAGCACTTACTATAGCACATACCCTACCCCCCCGCCTCCCAGCCACCCTTAGTTCGTTTCATGAGTCTAGGAGTCTCTTATGGTTTGTCTCCCTCCCCATCCCTTCATGTTTCATTTCTCTTCCCCACCCCCCACAAACCCCTGCCTTGCCTCTCAAATTCCTCATATCAGAGAGATCATGTGATACTTTTCTTTCTCTGACTGACTTATTTCCCTTAGCATAATACCCTCCAGTTCCATCCACATCATTGCAAATGGCCAGATTTCATTTCTCTTGATGGCTGCATAGTGTTCCATCGTATATATACCACATCTTCTTTAAAGGATCTCTTTTATTCCTGATTTCATCCTGTCTTGGTTTTGAGAGACACAACTGATGATTAAATTTACGGTACTTTTAAAGTATTTTTAAATATTAAAACATTAAAACCAAAACACAACAAAAACAAACCAACAGAACAGAAACTGAGTTCCAGGCATAGGAGCATCCAGCAATAGGCCAATATGCTTATGTCATGTTTATTTGATTTATCATATCCTGGAGTTTTGCTATGCTCCATAGTTGCAACTTGTGGCTTCATATATGGGATATTTACAAAACAAAAACACCTACAACTGTTACATAATTCTCCACCATAAATCCACAAAAAGTGTGTTCGATCGCAGCCTTAGAGGACTCATTCAAAAAGGTCTTTTGAATCAGAAGATTGAGGTCTTTTTAAAAGCCGATATTCCACTGGGCCATGTTTCCCGGTGGCCTCTAATCCTTCCAATATCGTGTGGGAAACCAAATGCTAGCTCTCACTGAAGACAGGAAACGGGAAAGGATGGCTGAGCTGGGAGCTCTAAATCTTATCTCACAGCTGCTCAGATGGCATCAGTCTCTTTCAATCTCTTACTTTTAATGGTCACCCTGGCGAAATTTTGTTTCTGCATTAAATACTATCATCTTATTTTCTTGTCCTTTGTGAATACGTGGGGTGACTCTGAATGGTCTTATCCTTTAGCCAGCGCCTGTATTTTCAATAAAAGCACCTCTACAGATGTTCACGTGAGGCTGCAGATGCATATGGCAGCATGGCTGGTGGCCAGCTAGGTAGATTAGACGTGCTTGGGTGTTCCAGAAACACATAGTTATTCTTTCCGTAGCCTAAAATGAGAATTCAGTTTTATTGTCTTACTGCTTTTGAATGGGACTCCTTAATCTCTGAGTTTGCCTTGTGGGAAATGCATTAGTATTTCTGACTAGAGCTCATGATCATTTGCTCTTTTTTTGTTTTTTTTAAAGCCTAGGTTAGTAACCTTAAAAATCACAGAAATATAATCATGGAATGAGTAAGGTTTAAATGTTTGAATACTACAACGTCTATAAAGTTTTAGTGTAAACACTTAAGAAAAATATTTTAAAGCCCCCAAAAAGAGGACAGTGTTTCTGCAGAAACTGGACTTTCAAATAGCTCCATACAGTAGCTTTGCTAGCTGCCCTATTACCATTGTGAAGTTGAAGGATGTTTTGGGAAGTGAGGTGTCTTTGTGGGGCACAGTCCTATAGCATCGGTTCCTGGTGGCTTGAAATCTCCATATTCTGCATTATTTGGATAAAGACATTCATGGCTCAGCACGTGTCATAAAATAAAGTAATAAACTACGTATCTCGTTGTATCTTTGAGAATTCTACAACAATATTATTTTAAAGATTTTTCCCAATTTTCCGTGGGCCCTTATCACACATTATAGGAAATATTTTTTTTTTTTCTTGAGGCAACATCGCTATATATGGAGGTCTTTAGATGTGGATACCTCTGTGATATTAAGGGTCAGATACAGGAGATGTCAGCATGCAAGTTAGTCATGCTTTCGCTTGTGTGTGGTGGAGCATTCGGGTGAGACCGACTTCTGGAAAAGGACCACCCAATCTGTGCAGATGACCTAACAAGTTGCTACCAATTCCAAGAGGAAAATTCACTAAGACCTTAATGAATGAGAATTGTTGGCATCACTTGAGAATATGTCAGCAGCAGAACCTTTGCCTAATTTGACCCTCCCGGAGTCAGTCTGATTCCATTAGCAGTCTGACAAAACGTGGGAGCCAGTTGGCTCCAGACCAGGCGTCAGTGTGCCCCCAGCCCACGAACGCACTGCCACTCGGTGCCGTTGCTCTCCTCTGTACAACAGATGTTGTGACTCACTCCAGACATCCTGCATTTCATTAGGGAGTGAAGTAGTCACTTAGTTATCTCATTCACTTGGTTTTCAGTGGACGGAACATGTGTGGTCTGTAAATTCTGATCCCATTTTAATTGCTACTTAGAGGATGTGCTTACTTAGAATGCTATCACTCCCATCATTCTCACCGTTTTCTCTTCTACACAGTAAGTTTCTCTGCTCTTTGTATTTATAGATGAATGACTCTAAATCACATTCAGAAGAGACAATTGTTCAACATGCAATGGTTTTCAGATGTTGGTATTCTCCTGAAACAATGCTTTCATTTTTTTCTCAAGATAACATTGACCTTACAATTCAGAAGCTTCGTTTCATAGTTAATAAAGAATTCTGTGGCTGGGTGATGGACACTGGGGAGGGGATGTGCTATGGTGGGTGCTGTGAAATGTGTAAGCCTGATGATTCACAGACCTGTACCCCCGGGGGCAAATAATACATTGTATGTTACTAAAAAAAAAAAAAAAGAATTCTGAGTGCATTTAAGCCAATTGTCTCCTATTGGTTTCTTAAGTTACAAACTGATACTTAGTGTCTATTTGCGTAATGGTAATAGAAGCCAACTGAGTTCCAGCTCACCAGAGGCAGAAACCCTGAAGTGTTGACCTGCCATGTTCACAGCGTTTCCATCTGTGGGGGTGGCCGTTTACAAGGAATAGGTAGATAGGTAAATGAATGGACCTCCAGCCAACCACCCATTCAAGGTCTTCTATATCCCTTCCAGTCCACTCTGCAGGTGGATTGCAGAGATAAACAGCAACAAACTTCAGTGATCACATGCTTTGAATGTTTTACTTCACGGTAAATGCACTCTGCTAAAGTCTCCTTGTTCACTATTTTTCTGCACTGTTTTTTCTTTGTTTCCTGTAAGATTCTTTATGTAGTATTCATCTCTTTCGCACTACCCAATGTCTTTGGTAGAATGAAGGGAACATTTCTTTTTTACTCATAATGGTTAT
>CM053604.1:119787899-119820958 GCA_028646535.1 Procyon lotor
TACATTAGAAATTATAAGTTATTGATTAAAGAAATTGAAGAAGGCAAATATATGGAAAAATATTTTGTGCCTGTGAATTGGAAGAATTAATATTGTTAAAATGTCCATACTACCCAAAGCAATCTACGGGTTCAATTCAGTCTGTATCAATGAATATAAAAGGAAAAATTCCAATGGATCCTCACAGAAATGGTGTGATACTTTTAAAAGGAAAATTCTTTTTTGAAGTCATCTGAGACCCGTTAGGGGAGCCAGAACTGGAGGGGCCAAATGCTCAGAGAGACAAAAACCTATGTTTTGCTTCTCTAACATTTTGTTCCAGGCCTTACCTCATTCTTGAGTCTGGGTGAGAGGCTATGAATCTGTGTAGAGGATTACTGTTATCTTGGCCAAGATATTCTTGAGATGAAATGTTGAATGAATAATTTGAGCAAATACCTAATTACAGAACACAGACTGTAGGGAAATTAGAAATTCAGAAAGAACAATTATTTTTTGAGAACATAACAAGAAATCCATATCCTAAAAGAAGTTATATGTTGGAGGAGAAATGACAACAAAAAATATAGTTATTAAAATAAGATTAAATAATAGGAAAATATGATAATTGTTCATGGAAGGTAATTGACAAAAAACACAATTAACAGCTTTGTTTTAGTAGATTCAGTTAATTATATATCAGAAGCTGAAAATTCAAATGGGAACCCAGAAGTGAAGTGTATTTGAATCATTTTTCAGTTCTAGCTTTTTACAAAGGGCTGCCTTAACTTCAAGGTAACAGTATTTTGAAATTGATAATTGTATAGAGCATCCTTTCTTCCCCATACATGTTTTCCTGTCCTTTTGATTTTTTAATGAGATCAAGATTTTGCTTGATAGAATATGAGAAGAGTATTCTAAATAACAGAGATTGTAAAATACTTGTTAGCATGTTGTTCATGAAGAATGAGGATAAATTTCATTTTATGCTATAGTTTCCTTCAAGAAATCCCGCGGAGAGTGACAAAATAAATCACTTTGGAACCATATTGTGGTTGAATATATAGATTTTGTCATCAGATAATGTACTTTTAAAAGCACTATAGTAGAGGTTTTGAAAATTATACTGAGTGCCCCTCCCTGGGTGCCACCGAATTACTTTTCATGCTGATTGCATTTATTCTTATACTGATTTTTTTTTTTTTCTAATGTAAGGTTTTGTGATTCTTGAAAGCAGTCAGTGGATATTACTATTTTTTTCCCTGTACCCACAAGAATTGCACAATAAAAACTTCCAATATTTAGAATTGCCTTGAATTGAATTGAGATGGGATTGAATTAAATTGGGTTGAATTACCTGTTGTACCAGAAAGGCTCTATTCAGAAGATGAGCATCTGTCACTCTAGGATCGGGGATATTTTCTGAGCAACACTAGTATGAAATTAATACTGTGTAACTGATAAGAATGGACTTGACACTAATAACCATGAACCTGGAAAATGCTATCCTTTTACCTTCATAAACATGCTTAGTTTAGTTACATTACAGATATGTTAAATTACTTTTGTAAATAAATAAACAAGAAACTTCTTTCTTTTTTCTATTTGCCTCTTTTTTTTTAGGTTATAACTGGGCAAATTTGGGATAAAACCATGAGCTCATTTTACAGCATGCTAATAAATTTGATTTTCTGTGATAATGAGAAAAATTTATATTTCCATTTTTAAGTAAATGATTTTCTCAACTGGCTTTAAGCAGTGTGAATAAAAAAGTTTTTTCACTTAGAAAGGGCTCGTTTATCAATTTCTATTTAATTAGTAAATGTAAAAAGAGTTGTTTAATAAAGAATAAAGTTAAATTATCATTTTTACTTCCATTTTTTCCCAAATGAGATTGGTTTTTCTTTCTTTAATATTCCTGGCAAAAATAGATCAAGTTCTCAGTGGAAACCTTGCAAAATTGAATAGATAGGAAGTTTGGAATGAACATAATTTAACCTTCAGCAAACCTGAAACTAGCATGTCAGAGATTTTTAGAACTAAATCTATTCATTTGTATTAAGTTGTATGGAATAAATTCTCATTTTGGGGGGGGTTATGATGAAGGGAAAGAACTGAAGTAGTGTCTGGAGATCAAGAACTCTAAGAGAAGAGAGATTCCTAATAATAAAAAGAAAGTAATCAATACAATTTTGGGGAGCAAACAAGTTTTACCGAATTAACCAAATGAACTCTGTATTTGAGTATCACAGAGAGGTGACCACACACAAGTTTATCATGGAAACAAATTGATGTTGGACGAAAAAAAAACCGCAACTGATAATAGCGCCTGCTTTTTATAAGTGTATGATCAAGCATGAGGGTGGTTTCTTGCAGCAAGTAGAAACCTAGCTGCGTATTTTAAGTGGGATAACTGTTGGTGTAATTGTGACCGGAGGGGTGGGCTCCTCACCGGCCGCTAGGCAGACCTCCCTGAACTGCGTAAAACTGATCTGCAGGGGGACCTGACACCTGTGTCTTATCCAAAGGGCAAAAAGCCGGGAGACTGACTACTTGTTGAGCTTTTGAGTTCAAGAGCACATGGCCGTTGCAGATGGGACTTCCATGGCCATTAGTTCCACTTGAGTCCTTTGAAACCAGAGACTATATCCCAGAACACTGCTGCTGAAAATCTTCACCTATCCATGACCCAGCTGCCAAGCTGAAAACAGTAGCAGAAAGATGACTTCTATCTTATTTTTGCCTTCCAAATTTCAGTAAATTGCTTCTAATTAGCAAAATTTAATTACATTCAAAACATCAACTTGCAGTGAACCCTAGCAAATGTAATTTTTAATATTACAGCTCTGGCAGTTTAGTAATTTATGAAAGAACGTGGGAATAGAACACCTGTCCACCATACCCAATACGTTTGCAATTGGCATCTAGGTTAGTTACCTATTGCTGCATAACAAATTATTTTAAAATGAGGTGGCTTAAAACAAACAGTTGTTATCTTGTAGTGGCTGTGATTCAGGAATCAGGTGAGGCTCCCAGGGTACCTCTACCTCAGGGTCCCTCGTGATAGTCCAATCAGGGTGTTGACTGGGCCTGTGATCTCATCTGAAAGCTGGACTGAAGTAGAAACCACTTCTAGGCCCCCTTATGTGGTTGCTGGTGAGATTCAGTTACTGGCTGTCAGCCAAGCTGTCCCTCGCTCAGTTCTTAGCCATGTGTGTCTCTGAATAGGGCAGCTCTGTACATGCTGGCTGGCTTCTCTGAGTGAGCAAGAGAGTGAGAGAGCATAGTCAAAACATAACTTAGAGCCTTTTTGTAACTTAATCTCAGAAGTGACATAATCACTTTTGCCATATTCCTTCATTAGAAGCTAGTGATGAGGTCTAGCCTACAGTCACGAAGAAGAGATTTAACAGGTAAGGATCAATGGAAGCTACCTTAGAAGTTGTCTCTCTTAGTATCTTATGTCCTTGATTCATTTGATCCCATTCTTTTTTTGTGTGTCATATTTTATTATTTTCCTGGGAGACAAGACAAATGAAATTATCCATTTTTTTTCTTATTTTCAACTTGCTGTGTTAATTATGCTATGCCTTAATCCAAAACATTCATGGTATAAATATTAAGTTTCCAAAAATTACTTTCTCATCTATGATGATCTCGAGTAATGAGTCATTTAATATTAAGAATTACATGCATACACCACCACATTTGCATTAACGTGATATAATTCTAAGCAGTTAGTGGTATTTCTCTTCCTAAGTATCACTCTTAGTCTCCTTTTCAAATCTGCATGGTAATTTTTTCTTTTAAAATTTAGAACAAAACAATTAGAGGAAACAAGAATTTCAATAAGCTTGAAAACAATGTGTATAAATTAACGAAAACCACATGCTAATTATTTTTGGGAAACTAGTGAAATCTCATTTTGAATTTTTAATTTGTGACTTTTGCCTCTATAACATCACCATAAATTTTCTAGAAAACCTTCCAAACACAAAAAGCTGCTAAAATAAAAATGGTTTGATTTCCTTTCAGTAATTGACACTTTTCTTTTTTTAAAATATTTATTGGTTTATTTTGGAGAGAGAGAAAAAGAGCACACACGTGGGAGGAGCAGAGGGAGAAGGAGAGAGCGAGAATCCAAAGTAGATAGTGCACTGAGTGTGGAGCCCTCCTCGGGGCTGGATCTCTTGACCCTGAAATCCTGACCTGAGGAGAAACCAAGAGTCAGACACTTAACTGACTGAGCCAACCAACTGCCTTGATACTTATCTTTTTATTTCAACTGAGGCATTAGTTATATTTCTACTGGCATTTGTCTAATGGAGTCATCCTCTTGGTGTGCATCCAGGAAAAAACTGAAAGTAAAACAAAAACACGTGTGAAGGCATTGTTTAGAGTTGGCTTAGTCATTAGAGGTGTTTACCCTGTTTTGGATCTGGAAAAAGTCATAGTAGTTGCTTTTTAATTTTCTTTCCTATTTGCTTCTTAGAGTTCACAAAAGAAAACTTTTTTTTAGTAGTAAACACATGCTGTTACCGTCTAGAATAGATTTAAAGCCAGAATCCTGGTGTTGCTGAGGTTTTTCCACCTTTTCTTATAATGTTCTTTATAATGTTTCTGAGCTAAATAGAAACAAGAGGAATATTGCACTTGTTATCTCAGGATCTGCCACCAAGTAATATTTCTTGTTATAAGACTATTTTACTTCAGCAGTTTTTGATACTATAAAAGACAAACAAACAAATAAACAAACCCTGAAACCCTAAGTGATTTGATGACGATAGTAAGAAAGCATCTTAGTCTCGAAAAATATTGGGCCCCAGGTTCCAACAGCTGGGGGTACTAGTGGGTAGGGAGAAAGGAGATTCCTTTCCAGGCAACTGCTTTTTTTTTTTTTTTTTGCTTTGTTCAAGCAATTGTGCTTGTTTGTTTGCTTTTGTGCTAGTTGCTTCTGTGAAAGTCCTAGCATATCTGCAATCTTCTAGTACTTCCAAGATGATATCTTGAAGTGGATTAACTAGGGAAAATATATGCTTAAAGCTGCAACAAGTCAAATATTAATTTTCTAACAACTTAAAGGTGTTGAGAATATTTTAGTATATTTTGTAAAATTTTCCTCAGCAGATATCACATTCTTTTTTTAGTTACTCTGATCTTTAAGGATAGGGTATTATGGACTAATTAAATTATGTAAACTTTGCATCCTGTACAACTTTTACATTTCTAGGTGAAGAGGCAGATGTTTAATCTTAGGTGCTAGGTGACACCGGTCTATTAAGATGACTTTTTAAAAAGCTATTATCCCATTTCCATACTCTCTTCACCTGAGTTATGCCAATTTAATTGAGAGAAAAGATCTAGAAACTCTCATACTTCAGTGATGTCACCCAAGAAACTATGTGTTTCGTAATCATGTCTATCTTGGTGCATAGAGGACAGCTGCAAGGGAAAATGCAGTCAGCGTGCAACATGCAAGGTCTGCTCCTCCCCCCGTCCTCCCTTTCTCACACCCAGATTAATTTGTCCTTTCTTTGTAATAGAATTAGCTCCTTTCCATGCTCCATTATATATGTCTTCCCCATAGTCTTTTATTTTTACTACCAATCACTATTTTATTTATTTTGCTTTATTTAATGTATCTTTGTAAGCAGCTGTATTTTTTCTGAATTAAGTTCAAATAAAACTTTATATGTAAGAGTCAGAAAAATTGTTAACCTCAGTTATATATTTTCTTAGTATAAGTGGCTTCAAATTTTCAGAGCAGAGATAGAACACTTGGCTATAATGGTTGGAAATTGACATGCTCATTACATTATTTAAACCAAACAGATACTGCATTAAAATCAGTACATGCAAACGTAATTAAGTGAAATCTACATAAATGTATATATATTTATATATGTTATACTTGTGTGTGCACATGGGTGTGTGTGCATGCAGTAATAGGAAACATCTAGAAGTTGGGAGAAGTAAAGTCAGGGCAGAGCTGGGACAGCACCATCACTGAATACAAATTTTTTTAAAATTTTTATTTATTTATTTTTATTAACATATAGTGTGTTATTTGCCCAGGGTATACGTCTGTGAATTATTAGGCTTACACATTTCACAGCACTTACCATTACACATACCCTACCCAATGTCCATAACCCAGCCACCCAATCCCTACCCCCATACCTCCCAGCCACCCTTAGTTCGTTTCATGAGTTTAGGAGTCTCTTATGACTTGTCTCCTTCTGGATCCCATCTTGTTTCATTTCCCTCCCCCACCTCCTCAAGACCCCCCATCCTGCCTCTCAAATTCTTCATATCAGAGAAATCATATGATAATTGTCTCTCTCCGACTGACTTATTTCGCTTAGCATAATACCCTCATTCCTTTTCATGGCTGCATAGTATTCCATTGTGTGTATAAATGACAAGATTTCGTTCCTTTTGATGGCTGCATAGTATTCCAGTGTGTGTGTGTGTGTGTGTGTGTGTGTGTGTGTGTGTGTGTGTGTGTGTAGATACCACATCTTTATCCATTCATCTTTTTGATGGACATCTAGGTTTTTTCCAAAGTTTGGCTATTGTGGACATTGCTGCTATAAACAACTGAATACTCTTTTTGTGTGAGCAGAGCTGGAAAAGAGTGAGAACAAGAGAATTTTAATGAGATATGGAACTTTTGAAAGATACATGGGTAAAGAGGATCTATTTTAACTTTTGCTGTGCATTTTTTAAAGTATAATTTTTCCATCTGCTACATTTTTAAGAGATTATCTTCTTGTCTAAGGCTTTTGAGTATGAATTTGTATTTCTTTGGGAGGCAATGTTTTGTTAAAATAAAACTTAATATGGGAGAAGAAAGGTCCAAATATATATACACTGTTTTAAAATAATTGCTATCTGGAAAGAATGTTAATTTACCATCTACTCAGGGGATTTATAAGATGCTCAATTTGGTCCAAAAGTACAAGAAAAAAAAGTAAAGTTTGTGATGAAATTTATTTGTCTTCGAATGATGTAGAGCTTGAGATAAAGGTTTGATTACAAGGGCTATATTAAGAAAGTGTTCCCATGCGGTGCCTGGGTGGCTCAGTTGTTAGGTGTCTGACTTGGTTTCCTCTTGGGTCATGATCTTGGGGTTCTGAGATTGAACCCCACGTTGGCTCAGCACTCAGTGCAGCACTTATTTGTCCCTCTCCTTCTGCTCCTCCTGCCCCAACCTCTCTCTCTCACCCTTTTGAAAACATAAATGATAATCTTAAACAAACAAACAAACGAACAAACAAAAAAAACCCAAAAATGTGTTGTCAGGAGAAACCCAAGAAAGAGAGCAGGAAAAGTTAAGAAAAGAAGCCCAGGAATGGATCTAACTTCAGGAGGTTATGGAATGTAAATTACATATAAGAGTGATTCTCATCTTGAGTCAAGGTTGCTGGATGTTCATGCTGGCCTAGTTGATTAGTCATAAGCTAAGGGCCATCCTAAGGGGGTGATGTTGGGGAAGTAAACTCCCAAGTACTTCTGGTTCTGGATTTTCTGGCTTCACTTGTGGGTAAAGTTGGTCAATAGCCCAGGGCCAGTTCTTGGAACACAGTTGCAGATATGAGCCATTGGAAACAAAAAACAAACAGTAGTCACAAAGGAAGGGCTAACAGAATGGTAAAGGATCCAAGATGATTCAGACAGAGCAATGGCAGTGACCATTACAGTATTCTACATCTTTAAACATCTGATGAAACCCTAAGCTAATCCCTTTTAAATGGTTGTAATGGATGTTAGTCAATAAAAATGAGTATTTTTTAAGTTCCTACTGTTTAGAACGCATTGTACAGGGAATGCAACATATAGACAGAAAAAGGCCACATATTAAAATGATATAGATATAGATATGTAAGAAATATTGAAAATGTGTTAATATAAATGATTTAACAAAACAATAAGGCATAACTGGTATAGTTTTGGAATAGAATTGTGCTGTTTATTTTGCATTATTAATGCAATTAATAATTGCATTAAATATTATAAATGCAATTTATATTGCGTTATTTGCATTATGTTTTCCTTTGTTTTGCTCTATTGTTAGATCCATAAATGTTAACATTTTAGCACATTGGATTTCTCTTTCTTTGTGTGTGTGTGTATGTGTAATTCAGAGGTAAGTTGCACACAATACATTATTCCTAAATATTTCAGATTCCTTAGAACAAATGCATTTTGCTATAAAGATCATAGTGCCATTATATTATTTAGAAAATTTAATATTAATACAATGCTTTTATTTTACATAATCAACATTCAAATTTTCCCTATTATTCCTATTAAAATAGTTGATTATCCCTAAAGAAATGCCTATACCTATTCCCATATCCATATCTATCATTTATCTATCTATATCTGTCTAACTATCTACCTATCTATCATCAATCATCTATATATCTGCATTTATGTTAGGTATAATAGCTACCCCTATTATAACAGATGGTCTATCATAGCCAGTTTTTATTAAGCTAAACCAATTAAATTGTATTAATAATGACTCATTGTATTTATTTGTCCAAACATATTTTAAATTTTATGTAAATTCCTCATGATAATTTACTTTTCACTTAATATTTTATTTTCAGAAAAGTTTAGTGTTATCTCCAACTACTGATGAATTAGAATCAGTCATTTGATTATTTTTTTCCTAAAATTAATTTCTAGTTGAAGAATTTTAAAAATAATATTATTTCCTTAAAAGTATGCATTAGTTTACTAAAAATCATGCCATAATCCTCCATTATATATTATTAAGCTTTTCCTGTGTACCAGGCATTATTTTAAGATCTTTAATTATATTAATTTCCTTAATCCTCAGAAAAATCCTACAGGACAAATACTATTATATTATCCATTTTTACAAATGGAAAAACTGTCACAGTTAATGTAAAAAGCACTAACCACTTCATTCATTCTCTATCTTCCACAGTCTTTCACAAACTATAATTTAGCTATTTTGCCTCAAATATTCATTTAATGTAGCACTATTTCCTTTTTACCTGAGAACTTGCACGTAATGAAGGTCCATAGCTGCATTAATCTTATGGTTATTAACATATTAAAGTTTCCTTAAGATTTGTCTGTAAATAATCTTGAGGCAAGTGCTACAGAAAATTAGAACATATTTTAAAATTTTGCATTTCAAAACAACAAACCAAGTGAAATCCAACTGTGAGTTGTCAGATAATTTTTCTTTGATTATGGACTCACCATATTGCGATGTGGTTGGTATAAGGAAGAAAGTCAGTGATAAAATCCTTAATATTGTCACAGGTAATCATCAAGTGCACTTAATTTCTCAATAGTGGAAACAATATCGAAAATACCGTATGATTTCACTTATTTGTGGAATCTCAAAAGGACAAATGAGTAACAGAATCAGAGCTATAAATAAAGAAAATAAGCCAATGATTGCTAGAAGGAAAGAGGTGGAAGGATGAGCAAAATGGGAGAAGGAGAGAAGGAGATACCAGCTTCCACTTATGGAATGAGTAAGTCATGGGAGTCAAAGGCACAGCATAAGGAACCCAGTCAATGATATCGGAAGAGCATTTTATGGTGACAGATGGTAACTAGACTTGGGGTGAGCATAGCATAACCTATGAAGTTGTCACTACCCTATACATCTGAAACTAATGTAACATTGTGTGTCAACTACTCAAAAAATTAAAAATAAAATAATAATAAAGTTATTTTATAACATGTTTTAAGACACTTTATAACATGTTTTAGGACACTTGCTTCTTTCGGCTGGAGTTATCTATGTCCACCATCTCTGATTCCTATTAATGTGGATTTTTAAGAATTGACTTAAACAGATATGAGGTAGATGTACTAGTATACTCATTAGTGTATCAGTGTGATAAAATCATAATGCCCCTGGAAGTCCTCAGGTCTTTTGCATTTTCATCTAAAACTCGGGAATCCAGCAGACCTATTCAATTTTCTATTTTCATCTAAAACTAGTTCTATTTTCATCTAAAACTATTTTTCTAGTTGCCCATCTTCATGTGGTGCTGCTAATGTCCATATTTACATAGCCAGTTCACATTGCTTCATTGTGCCTCTAATCTAAGTATTGAACTGCTAATTAGCTACTTCAAAAACACCTTGAACTCAAGAGATCCAAACTGAAGTCAAGATTCAGTGCACTCTGGGGGTGTCTGGGTGGCTCAGTTGGTCAAGCATCTGACTCTTGATATCAGTTCAGGTTTATGATCTCAGGGTTGTGAGTTTGAGCCCCACATTGGGCTCCACACTGGGCATGGAGCCTACTTAAAAAAAAAAAAAAAGATTCAGTGTATTCTGTTTTCATGATGATATTTCATGTCCAGTTGTATAAGCCTTAGTCCTAGGTGTAATATTAGAAATCTTTCTGCTTTACATATTCACTTCAGTACCAAGTCTTGTCAATGTTAATTTCTAAACATCTTTACATCTGTCTGCTTCTATCCGTCACTATTGCTACTGAATGTGTGTAGGTTATGGTCATGTCTTCCCTGACCTTCTGTAATAGCTTACTATAGGCCAGTCATCAAAACTCTCCACAAATACTTACTTATTTAAGCCTTATCCTATGAGACCAGTATTCTGATCATCCTGATTTCATCTATGAGGCAGTCTGCTTAATATCACAGAACCAGTAAGTAGAATAGTGTTGGAATTTGAATAGGTCTGCTGGATTCCCGAGTATGTCCTCAAGCACAACAGTATAGAATGTGAATCGGAGAAACAAATATTTTATCGTCCTTGAATTTTACAAAAAAACCCCAAAACAGATTGTTAATATTTTAATTGAAGTTATCTTGAGACTTTACTCCAACTTTGCAAAATGGAAAATAATTCTTTTTTTCATATTGCAGTTCCTTGAATTATGACCTTGAGCAAGATGGAGAATATAACATTGAAATCTTAGCTCACTAAAATTCTTTCCACAGGGAGTTAAGATAATGTGATCCAGATCTTTTTTCCTTCTAAAACCTGACATTTGGCTTAACACAGGGGACGAGTTTGGAGAAACTTGAGGAATAAAGATTTGAACATGTTCTTAGCCGGTGCCTGTCCTGTATCAGCTCCCACAAGTCAGCCTTGGGCAAGAACTGCGTCCCGGTCTGTTTACGGTAGGATCCTCTGACAAGTGCCTGAAGCACAGCTCTTCTATCCTTGTTGATTATAGGAGGATCTTTGTGATTTAAATTCCAGATACACCGGAGGCTGACTTGACATCCTGTTTTGAAAACTGAGGAGACTGACCAGCATTACCTTTCAAAGTCCATTTGAAATTTACACAGAGATAGACTCCAAGACATTCTGCAGATTTATTTAATCGGGCTCTTTACTTAAAAATGACTTTATATTCCTAGGCTATGTTCTATGTTAGGATATGAAGGATGAGTTCAAAATCAAAATCTTCGTAATTGGGTTGACACCATGCCCAGAGTTACAAAGCCTTGAAATCCATCAATTTCCTGGAAAAAACATTTTATTTTTCTCTCCAGGGTAAGGGGTATTTTGAAAAACAAAATTGACAATTTATACTCTCTTTCCTGATGTCATGTCTTCATCTCTTACTGGATGATATTGAGTCAGTTGATCCTGATGCCTAACATCTTTTGAAAGCTGCTAGTTGGGAGATCATCTTTTAACAACTCTTCCAAATGCTGGCTGTTGGCTTTCCTTCAGTGCCAAAGTCTGCTGAATCATGGCGCAGCACGAAATAGTTCTCTTTACTGTCAGTTGTGATGGCATCCAGTAGCACCTCCTGCTCTCTCATATTCTCCAGCATTTCCTAGGTTACTAGGTTCTAATGCCTTCTCAGTTTACAGTTTCTACGTAACTCAGAGGACATAACAACACTTGGTTAGCTCCCCAGTGGTGTTCTTACAAAAGCCATGAGAAACAAAAGGGACAGCCTGATTCTATCGCTTTGGAGCTTAGTTGTTGTTGACTCTAGATACACTGACTTCCAGCTCAGAAGGAAGTTTCATCCTTACTGATGTTACCATCTACAACTACAAAGCCGTAACATAGTAAGTAGGAATAGTTTGTGTGTAAGTCTATGGTAATCTTCAACTCTCATTTTTAAGCTTAGGCTTTTCTGTTTTCATTGCTCAGGGCCCCAACCTGGATAAAGATGTTAATCTATGATCCATGATATTTATGGGTAGAGAAGATTTCAGGAAACTAGACTGTTCCCTCACCTCATTTCTACTCTTGCCCAGGCGGTTGTGATGACTTGATATAAGATTTTTCAATAATGTTTCCAAATTTGGAAAGAGGCAGGCTTGAGGATTGCCCTGTCTGATTCCCTTTCTGTTTGTTGGTAGAAATGTTAGTTTTGTAGAGATCAGTGAAAAGCATATACATAAAAGTAGCACTGCCTTTTTAGATAGGAGCAGAACTGGCTTTTTATAGAGAAGTGTTAGCTTCAGAAAGCACAAGAAAGGAGTCCCCAAAACTTCTAGGCTACTCCCCATCCTGGAGATAGGAAACATCACTCGTGGGTGGAGTGATCCCCGGGAAGAAAACTATTCAGTAGGAGAACAGGGTGCAGAACTACATCCCACCAATGATCATGTAAGAGCTCCAGTTCAGTTATCTGCATTTCCTCTCAATGAATATAACATAATACTGAGCCCTAAAACTGTTGAGGCCAGAGAAGGCTAACTGTTCTCTGATAATCTGGAGATGGAGTCACATAAAATTGAAAATACTGGCACACTCTGTAAGAATAATTAGAGATTCTGGACAGAGTTTCTCAAGTTAAGCATGAGCAATAGTGAGAAATGATCTGGCAAAATATCATCCTACCAAAATAACATGCTACAGAACAAATGAAATTGCAAAGAGGAGAATAGGCCCAGCTGAACATTAAATTCCTGAAATAGAAGAAAATATTGAAATAATCACAGTAAAAGCAGAGAGGGAAAAAATATTAAAGTAGAAGGGGATCATAATGTGGAAGACAAATGAGATAATCTAGCATAAAACAATTGATGTCTCTGAAATAGATAACACATATAAAAGGGAAAATATTAAGTGACACAGCATAGGAAAATTTCTCTGAAATAAAGCAATGACTGAATTTGCAACTTAAATGGGCACACACTGAATCTTATCTCAATAAAGTTATAGGATATCATAAGAATGAAAATATAACTATTCAACCATACAGTCTGAATAAAGCAAGAGGCTTGAAAAATAAAAAAAAAATCAGTTTTTCCTCAGACATCTTCACATAGTCATCAATGCCAAAGAAGAATAGAAATGTGTCTATGTAGATCATCTAGATAAAGATCTATCAGAACAGGAACTAGATCTCCCTTATTCACTACTATATCCACAGCACCCGTAGCAATTTATGGTACATAGTATGTGCTCAGTAAATACCTGTTTAATAAATGAATATAAATTCCTGAGAAAAGTTGGGTAGTTATTGAATATTATGATCAGTCAACTTACCACTCATATATAAAGGCACACTCTGAAATACGAAACAACTCAGGGACTGCATCCTTCAGTAAATATTCCTATAGAAAGTTCAGTTGAATAAGAGATTGAAATAAGAAGGCTGGGAATGAAGGATGTGTGATATTGTATCATTTTTATGAAAACAACACATTCTTCATTCTAAAAGAGCTGGAGGGAAGGGTAGAGGGGGGAAGGCAGCATTCACTTGCTCTGGGAATTGAAATAAATTGGAATACAGAACCAAAAGAGAAGGGTTTCTAGAATGAAAGATTAGAAGAGTGTGGAAGTTTGACAGAATTGTCCCAGAGGGTACCAGAGGATATGGAAGGATATGGAAGGATTATGGAAGATCTCAAGGTACAAACTGCACTCTTTATTTTTGTTGCTGTTGGTGGATTGTCTTTATTGGATGCAGGATCTTCCTGAAATTAGCCACACTGTGCCTTAAATGTATGTATTCATGTGTCTGTGTAAAGTTAGCATGTGAGATTCATGAAGTCTGGGGTTGTTACCTCTTCAAAGCACCTAAAGCAATGGCTTAGTGCCTACTTTGGGGGAAAGTAGGTAGTTGTTCAGGACTTACTTGTTGAATGAATGACATTTTAGTTACTTCACTATAATCAAGTGTTCTTATCATCAGAGAATACCATTACAAAGCTGGCGATTACATTTATTACTAAATATTTCAAGAAGCCAGTTTTTATTTTGGTTATTTCTATTTACCATATTCCTCATATTCAGGTAACTATTTTCTCTATTCACTACTTCATTTCCCTATTATTTCTGTCACTTCTCAGAATTTTTATAAGCACTTTTTCTGCCAATCTGTTTATATCAGAAACAGTTT
Organism: Procyon lotor; assembly: GCA_028646535.1. Lineage (NCBI taxonomy): Eukaryota > Metazoa > Chordata > Mammalia > Carnivora > Procyonidae > Procyon > Procyon lotor. Next base: position 119,802,229 of record CM053604.1, read on the forward strand.
TTCAGAAGCGTATTTCTACATACATTTTTATCATTTTCCAGGTTTAAGGCACCTCACAGATAATTCAGTTTGGCAATTTCATTTTAGAGAAAGGAAGAAACAATTCACATTTCTAAATCACTTGCCCAAAGTCCCATAGATTCCAATTTAAAATGCTTCCCACTCTACTATTTTAGTTCTTTGCTTTATTGGCTTTCTTGAATATTAAGTTATTACAGTATATAATAACATATCAATATCATTTCAAAATATATCCAAATGAGATCATTTTATTTGAATATTTGCTTTCAACATGAAAACATATAGGGACTTCAATTCTTTAAACATGAGCTTCTCACTTCTCTAATATTTGGGTATGCGTGTCATAATTATATATTTGTTGAGTAAAAACACTCATGGCTCATCTGAAGTCTTCTGAACATTCTGCCAAATCTCAGGACCTATTATCAAGTCTTTGTTTACACAATTAAGTTCCTGAAATCTGCCACAGTTCTGTGTCCACGTTTCCTTTACCACCCACTTATGATCTACAGTGGGTAGGAGAGGAAAGAAGAAAATAGGTGCTCTGTCTACACAGCTCTGTCTAGTTTTAATGCTGTTTTAAGAACACATATTTAACATCAGACCATTTTCCAGAATATAGGCTTCTTAGCACATTCCATATGTAAGGAGAAACAGTAGACCATGATGCTGACAAGGAGAAATAAGATTTTGCAAGTGTAACACCAATGTATCATTTGGTCTTGGAAGTGTTTAAAGAGATTTAGTTCTAATTTCTACCTTGTTGGATCTGAAGTTTGTAAGATCTCTCATACGAACAAGAGAAGTCTAATCCAATGTAATGATTGCTATTGTTACAATAATTGTTACTTACAAAATTAAACTTGGATGGATTTCAACATATTTCTTTCTTTTGTGAAACTGAGTTTCTTAAACTTTAAGTAACAAAGCTCAATATCACATTTATCTATTTTTATTCTAGATGGGAGGAGTGACTTAATTCCTAGGGATTTTTATGCTGGTTAAAACTAATGCAGACTGTGTGTGTGTGTGTTTGTGTGTTTGTGTGTGTGTGTGTGTGTGTGTGTGTGTATGTGTGTGTGTATGATGTTCTTTCCTCCAGGTCCTCCTTTTATATTTACTTAGCAAAAGCTTAAAACTTAGAACTTACTGGGGTGCTTGGATGGCTCGGTGGGTTAAGCCTCAGCCATTAGCTCAGGTCATGATCTCAGGTTCCTGGAATCGAGTCCCACATCAGGCTCTCTACTCAGTGGGGAGCCTGCTTCTCTCTCCCTCTGCCTGCCTCTCTGCCTATTTGTGATCTCTCTTTCTCTGTCAAATAAATAAATAAAATATTAAAAAAAAAACAACTTAGAACTCACTTCATCTACTCATACTGAGTGTGTCACTCTTACTTTTTCCCAGTTTCCCTGTCTGTAAGGAACTGGTAATTCTAAATTTCCTAAGAATAAATAAAAATCATGCTTTATCAATAAAATAAATTTCATGATCAAAGCAAAACCATAATGACTATAATAAGGATTAGTTCTAAAAGCATATCACTTCATTATAATTACAGTCCATCTCCTTTACTAAAATATAAATAAACATAGATTGATTTAATTGGATAGAAACATATTAAGGAGCTAGCATAAGTGTATTATATAATACAGATGCAAACAGTGTCAAGCTCAGTTTTGGAATGTCTTTATAAACTCAATTATTAGTTATTAATTCTTAATGAAGAAAATGTGAATCTTGCACAAAGTGTGATGACTGGGCACAAGTGTTTGAGAATCAGACAATAATAATAATAATAATAATAATATAATAATAATAATTTGCAACTCTTAAAAACTGGTTAATTGGGTAATATCACTGTCCTCCCCAGATATATCTTCCAGAGATAAGTTGACTGGTTCTTGTCACTATTAATCTTTTAAGAAATTAAAACCATTTGCTAGAATTATAGGGGAATCTGGCATTAGTTTATTTGGAGACTTTATCTTTTAATTATGTGACCACCAGTGTGTGAGTTCTAATAAATTTAGCTTTCTCACCTAATCTATTTGAATGTATTCTTACAAATTTCAACTCCCAAAATGATTCCCCAATGATGGGCACAGGTATTTAAAAAAAATGCTTCAAAGACATAATATGTCAAATAGAATATTATTGTGTAAATATGACACATTATTTGGCTAGCTTCACAGAAGCAATGATGTATTAACAGGCAAAAATATCAGATTTGTTGACATTTTGGTCACAGTAAAGCTTTGTTTCAATTTCTGTAGAAAAATACCAGCATATAGAAATACGCTGACGTTCGAACTGAAACAAACAGATATTTACTGGGAAGCAAATACCTGCAAAGCCCCACAACATCATACAGAGGCCTGAATAAAATTAAAGACAAAACTTCTGTTCAAGGAGCTTACAAAATAGGATGGAAATATAAAAATAAAAGATGAGAAAATGAACCGATTGTATACAACCAAAGAGAAGTAAATAAGAGGGAGTGTGGTACTGCTCTCTGTATCCGGTACATGGATAATAAATGAGATAAAAATAAAGAGAAAGGAACAATCTTTTTCAGACTTGGGTGGTCATGGGTTTTGAGCAAGTTTTTCAATCATAAAAAGGAATTGAATAGGTTCCTAAGTAGAAGAGAGGTATTCCAAAAGGATGAAATGTTATGATCCAAAGTGCTGAGGTTACATAGTGGCTATTATTCATGGGAAGATAATAAAGAAAGACATTAAGGAACACGGAGAAATTGTGTGGGCTGGAAGGATTCTTTGAGACCACGGCTGGCAGGCAGGGCCAGACTGGTAGTTATTTCTCTCAAACTCTGCCTGAGAATATTAAATTGGCATAGACCTACCCATAGTTTTAAATAAGTACATGTTAGAGTTAATACTGTTCGGGGTTCAAATTTTAGAAGAGTGTTCTGTGGTTATTGATTCACAAAGCATAGCACATTTGATATATATTGTTTGCTACTGTATTAATGTGTGGGACAATTGAATACTTCAAAGTACGATATTCGAAATGTTATTATTCCCATATGTTAGCTGGCTCATAAATCTATGTGAAAAGTTATTACAAATCCAATTCAGTATTGTATTACATGTGCTTTTAAAATGAGTTTGGTATATATTTCTTCCCTAGGCATTAGAGACTCGGTTTTTATGCAGGGCAAGACCCACTCTCTAATATGAGGTTATGTACCCCAGCAGATTTCTACAGTAAGCAATTTACAGATGTTTCAAATTTTCAAATACTAAGTAAATTAATTTAGTTTATCTAACTTTCTTACATGCAAATTTATGCTTGATGGCCAAATGACCAGAAAAACTACCACTTATCAACAGAAGAGCTTCATAAAAATTAGAGTGTAGCAGAGATACAGTTTTGCAACATATCCACTTTATTTCATTGCTGGCACAGCTAGTTGGGTTAGAAGTTGCTAGGGTATTTTTTTTCCCCTATTACTAATAGTTTGCTAAGACTCAAGAAGGAACATGGTGAGTAGCCATACCTAAGTGCAATTTCTTCCAAATGAAATAAGCTCTGTAAGAAACACGCCAGAGAATCATGTGAGAGTTTGTTCAGTTGGTTCTACAGCATTGTTGGATTCCTTCTTTTCTCCATTCCTGAAGAGGATAAAACTCAGAAAACTCACACAGTCCATTTCAGATTTGATTCCATTTGTTGTAGTTTAAGTCCTCTGTGCTCATGACGCATATCCATTTCTTGCTTCAGAGAAACTAGGCTTAAAAATCCTCATAATATGCTTGGCTTCCTACAGCTCTTTTTAAAAGTGCTTTGGAGGAGTCATTTGAACATTTTCAAGATCCACTTTGGCCTGTCATGGATGAGACTGTCTTGCAAAGCACCATTCCCAGCAATTGTAGAACAGGACCTTTTGGAAGGATTTCAACATGGGTTACCTTATGACGTAAATTTTTTTTTGGTACTTTTTGATTCACATGCAGACCAAATTCTTTTAGGTGTGCATGTATCTAAAAATAAGAGGGACACCTGGGTGGCTCAGTCAGTTAAGCATCTGCCTTTGGCTCAGGTCATGATCCCAGGGTCCCAGCATTGGGCTCCCTGCTCAGCAGAGACGCTGATTCTCCCTCTGTTTGCTGCTCCCTTTGCAGGTACTCTCTCTCTCTCTCTGACAAATAAATGAAATCTTTAAAAAAATAAAAGTAAGAATACAAGATCTGGACAATAATGCCATATGGTTCACTGACTATTTTAAACAGATTTGATATTGGAGAATTCAGGTACTAAAAGACAAAAAGCTTCACAGATGGAGAGCAAAGTTTCTTGCTAAGCATTCCTGCCATTTTGGCTGAAGAAGTCTTATTACTTCAGGAGCAGAAGTAAGAGACAGAAGGAGCACAAGCAATTTCAAGCTCTATGTTAGGTAGCTGGAATGGCTAGGGAACACTGGCAAGTCTGAAAGCAGCCAACATTTCTATCTTGGCTTCACGACTTTTTTTTTTTTCCTATAACTGAACCAAACCAAACTAATGTTCAACCAAATAATCAAATCTGTGTTTTTGTGTATTTGGGTATTTTTGGTGAGGACTGGCAATTACAAGCAACCAAGAGTATCACCTTGTCTATACTGAGCACATATCTCACTGAAGTCTTATTTTCGGAAGCTCTGTTTGAGAGAAGACTCTCCCTCTAGGAAATAGAGATTTGCTCTTATGGTATCAGGGGTCCCGGACTCTCTCAGTGGTGAAATAAAAGGCTTACACTTCAGGGAAAAGGGAGTTAAAATCATTTTAGTGTATTATTCTGTATACTCTCTCTCCCTCTCTCTCTCTCTCTCTCTCTCTCTCTCTCTATATATATATATATATACACACACACATATATATACACATATTGTATAAAATACAGTAATACTCTGCATTATCCCCTCATCCAAATAGGTAAAAGTTCTAACACAATAATTTAAAAGTTGACTGATAGGCTTTTTTGAAAAATCTTCAAAGTAACAAAAATTAATTACTCAGAATTGGTAAAATGCTATACTTGATTAGGACAACCAACTATGAAGTGCATTATATTTATTATAAGGAAAATAAGGATGTTTATTTAAATATTGATTGATATGACTATGCAGGCTTGAATTACAATAAATGAAGAAAAAAAATCACAACACGATCCAAGCACACCCTTAGCTGTATAACAATGAAACATTTATTCTGAAGGGCACAGGGAATGGGCTCTGGGGTCTTTATGATATTAATAATGCCCTAAAAATCAGAAGCCGGTGGGATGAACGACCTTTCCCTAAAGCAATTCTTAGTGTTTGGTGTGTATTCCTTTAGATATTTTGAAAATATGTGAACAACTAGAAGAAGAATATGCAAACCATGTGGGAACAAGGAAGCTATTGAACGAAATGTTTCAGACTGTGTTCATCTGTGCCCATCTGTTCTTATTAGAAGAAATGGGATGTTCTCAAGCTCTTTAAAGTTAAATGAGATTGGAAAATGTTACATTATGTGCTAGAATTATTGGTTACTGGAGGCAATATTCAGATTGTTCCCCTCTTGCCTTCTTGGGTTTGCTACCTCCTCCCATTTTGTTCTCATGCTCTCATAACTCCTGAGGGCTTGAGGCCACCAGATCATCATTGGGAAAAGTGTTGAGATACAAATTGGATTTACAGCTACCTACTGGCTTTCTTGATATGCTAACAATCATTTAGTAATAGAAGATTCTTTCAACCTATAAAAGCCTGAAGTTATAACATCTGTTATACACAAAACTAGTTTTAAGACCTGACATTTATTGAAAAAGAGAACATGGGATTATATTTGCTTGAGATTTTACTCTGTTACATTCTCTCTACTCACCAAAATCCTCAGTGAAAAATAGAACAAAACAAATTGTGTGCTTCTGTCACTATTTAATTTCAGAACTACTTTGGGTCAAGATGAGTGGTTCGTTGGGCTCCTTTGTTTCATGTTTCTCTAAACAACAAAAGAAAATAGAACTAAACTGTATTTGTTTCACTGAAAAATGTGCTTTACTTAAAGGCATACAATTGGCAAATTATAGAAACTACCTCTTTTACACTTTTTTTTAAAAGATTTTATTTATTTATTGACAGAGAGAGAGATCACAAGTAGGCAGAGAGGCAGGCAGAGAGAGAGGGGGAAGCAGGCTCCGTGCTGAGCAGAGAGCCTGATGTGGGGCTTGATCCCAGGACCCCGAGATCATGACCTGAGCCTAAGGCAGAGGCTTTAACCCACTGAGCCACCCAGGCTCCCCTCTTCTACACTTTTTAACTGATGCCTTGTATCTCATTAAAGTCCAGATTTTCACTAAAAGATATTTGGTGGCCATCATCCTCCTGAAGCCCACATTTCTTCTATGCTTTAACCCACATCATTCCATTTTTGACCCTCTGTTACCCCACTACCAACTCAGGGATTCTCATTGATTTTTACTCCTCCTTCTGGTCCACATTTCATCAAATCACCACCTCCTGTTTATTTGACTGTCTAAACAGTTTTTTTGAATCAGTCCCTAGTTTTTTATCCCTCTTAAAACAGCCCTAGTCTAGACTCTCACCATCATTTGTTTGGATTATTGTCACAATTTTCTCCATATTCTCCCTTCTAGATTCCATGCACTTCAGAGCCACTGACGGGCCAAATTTAAAACAAAAAAACTCACCATGCAACTCCATCTTAGAGTCTTTTGGTTGGTCCTCATTTCCTGGAGGGTAAATATCAAACTCCTGAGTGTGGTGTGTATGACCCTCTGTGAAGAACTTGATCCGCAGCTTTAGAATTTCTAGACTTGATAGAAATTTTTTCCTTGGGAGCCTCTCTTTTTATGTGCTATTATCTATGTGCTAGCATGATGATAAGATCATCTTCTACTGCTCCAGACGAGACTAGAGATGTAACCTACCCTGACTTCAAAAAAGTGACTATTTGAGTAAAATTTAATGATACACTACCAGAAAGGCCATGTATCTTATGGCAAACATCTAGTAACACTTGTTGGCTTTTATATAAAATTGTACTTTTCTCACCATTTCTTCTCATTTGTTGAAGGCTACACTATTATGACAGATATAGCTATATATATGAATGCCTCTTTAAATCCTAGTCCATGGGCATCTGGGTGGATCAGTCAGTTAAGCATCTGCCTTCTGCTCATGTTATGATCTCAGGGTCCTGGAATCCAGCCCTGTGTCAGCCTCCCTGATCAGTAGCGAATCTGCTTTTCTCTTTCTCTGCCTCACCCCCTTGCTCATGCTCACTCAGTCTCTCTCTCAAGTAAGTAAATAAAATCTTAAAAAGAAAACCGTAGTCCAGTCACAAATATACGTAAGAAGCTAAATAAATGGATAGAAGACATTATTCAGTTATATGAATATTGTCATACTGAAAAACTAAGAAATCAGTGGCTCTGGCTACAAGAAAAATAATTCACAGGGCATCTGGGTGGCTCAGTCGATGAAGTGTGTGGTTCTTGATCTCAGCATAGGTCTTGATCTCAGGGTCATGACTTAAAACCCCATACTTAGTGTGGAGCCTACTTAAAAAAAAGAATCACAATAAAAAGCTATTTCTACTGATCCTCTACTCAGATAGTCTACCCACTATGGTCTTTAAGACCATAACTAGCATATTCTTTTTCTGGAGTATACATATAACATTTTTAAATGTGAAGAAATATAGATAATATACATACCTAGGAGAATTGTTTGAACATGAAAGGTTTTGTGTGTGGAGAGTTTATATTTTATGTTATTTTACGAATTTCTCTACAACACAGTTCTTGATTTAAGCTTCATGACTGGAGCAGCTACTATAGGATTGGTATTGAGATGAACGATAGATAATGGCTCCCTTCAAGGAGCAGTGGAGGAGAAAGACAGATATTTTTTGAGGATTCTCAAATCAGTGTGTCATAAATATAAACTTCTTTTTTTCTAGTTAGTACTCCTCACCACACTATGTTAAATCCCTCTTTCTGAACTCATAAGATGATATGAGATGATATCAAAACTTTTTGATAACTTCGTTATAGAATGTTTGTTTAAAAATCTAACCTCATGGGGCACCTGGGTAGCTCAGTGGGTTAAAGCCTCTGCCTTCGGTTCAGGTCATGATCTCAGGGTCCTGGAATCGAGCCCTGCATCATCGCGCTCTCTGCTCAGCAGGGAGTCTGCTTCCCCCCAACCCCACTCCTCCTGCCTCTCTGCCTACTTGTGATCTCTCTCTTTCTCTGTGTCAAATAAATAAATAACAAATAAAATCTTTAAAAAAAATCTAGCCTCTTATGTTTTCGGATTACATATCTTCATACCTACCAGCCATAAGATTGATTTGTCTCCTAGTGTTTTTTTTTTTTTAAAGATTTAATTTATTTGACAGAGAGAAACACAGCGAGAGAGGGAACACAAGCAGAGGGAATGGTAGCGGGAGAAGCAGGCTTCCTGCAGAGCAGAGAGCCCGATGCGGGGCTTGATCCCAGGCCGCTGGGATCTGACCTGGGCCGAAGGCAGACACTTAACGACTGAGCCACCCAGGCGCCCCTGTCTCCTAGTGTTTTGAAGGCGGGACCTTCCAGTGGGCTCTAAATCACCTCCTTCACATTTCCCTCATCTAGCTTTGGTGTTTGAGGATGAAGATACGTAGGTGGAGTGGGAAACTGCATTGGCTATGGGGCTTCATGTCCTCAATCTTATTCTGGTTCCAGCTCATTCAATCTGCCCCGGATGACGCTGTTGATGGCGATCTCCTCATTGGTAATGTCCACAACTTTCTTGGGGGGTTTGTTCTGTTTCATTTTAGCCCATTTATTCATTAAAGGCCCATTCAGAGAGGAGCAAATGTGTCTTCCTTCACTCATGGTTCCATGCTCTCCATTTAGGGCATTCTCTTACCTGGAAAGGTGAATAGTTTCTGCAGGGTTGATCTGTGCTTCATTATACACAATCACAAGAACTACTTAGATTCCTTCAGCATAATAGGGAAATTGGAAAAGATGTGCCAAGAGAAAATTTCCAATTGTATAAAAAATATATATCATATCAAATAACAGTTCCTATGTTCAAAAGAGATTAGGAAATGATGAGTAAATTAAGATTAGTTTATCTCATTGTAATTCTCCACAGAGCTTTTATTATAATTTATGTATTGTGAGTCTTCGAGAGAGAGATAAGTAATTATTTTATATCTACTTGATTACTGTACTGCAGAACATACTTTAAGAAAAGTTGTTTAAAGTAAATTCTGAATCTCATATGAGGATAAAAAAAACTTAGAAGATTAAATTACATGGAAAACATATTTTTATCATCAAAAGAGAAAATATTTTAGCACAGGATATTTTCTTTATACGTCATTTTATAATTTAACAAAGTTTCAAATAAAAATTTATTTACCAACTCTCCTGGATTAGCACCATATAATTGATTTCAAATTTCAAATGCAAGTCAGCATTAATACTGAAGTTTTCCTGAATAAATATTAATTTCAGGTTTCCCAATACATAATTCCATCAATTTGTTTAATTCTGGAAAAGAGCTGTTCCCATAAGATGTAAATTTGAGATAGAGCTAATCTAAATCTTTAGAGAATTTAATGTAATTGCTTTTGGATTGAAATTTGATATTTTTGATTGTTTTAAAAAAAATGTTAATCCACAAACTAGAGATTTTTCTAAGAACGTATTTACATTTAACGTCAAAAAGCAATTGGATTATGCCACAAAAAAACCCTTATTTTCTATGGATGTTAATCTGAAATTAATGTTCTTAGGATTAAAAATGAATCTTGAAAAAGAAATGATTAAAAAAAAACACAGCTTCTTAAACATTCCCTGCTGAGTCTGCTGTAACAGTCCACCATCTTTGAGTCCTAACACAGCTTTTCTCTTTTCCAAAAGCTTTTCTTTTAAAATAAAAAATAATAAAACAAATCTGTAGCTATTTTTCCTACTGAATGCAAACTTTGGAACTTAGATGTTGTGTCAGTACCTCAAAAAAAAGTTGGTTTTACATTTAAAATGTGTGAAATTATTCTGGATCTTGGGGAAATAAAAATTTAAGTTTCTCTTCTGTTGTTGATGGCTTCTTTCTCCCCCATTTTTAAAAGATATATTTATTTATTTACTGGGATGAGGGGCAGAGAGAGAGGGAGGGAGAATCTTTCTTTTCTTTTCTTTTCTTTTCTTTTTTTTTTTATTAACATATAATGTATTATTTGCCCCAGGGTACATGTCTGTGAATTGTCATGCTTACACATTTCACTTACCATAGCACATACCCAAGGGAGGGAGAATCTTAAGCAGGCTTTGTGCTGAGCACAGAGCCCAACACTGGGATCGATCCCAAGACCCTGAGATCAGGACCTGAGCCGAAACCAACGGTTGGAGGTTTAATTGCACCACCCAGGTGCCCCAGTTATTGATTGCTTCTTAATCTTTTTTGATACATATATTACTCAAAGAATGATATGGCAATTATTAATCTAGAAAATAAAACTTTCATGGTGACAGGTAACACTGGGAAAATTATTGCAGCGGGCATAGCAAGGACAGTAGAATCTGACCCTGCTTGCATACTAACTTTGGAATTGGACAATGTATGATTACGAATATAATAATTTCATTGAGGTTTTCAGGGTTGGTTAAACTTTACAGGGCTATTGTAAAGATGAGATGTCAATTTTCAGTCTTTTGGGTGTGGGGAAATAATGAAAATATTCATTGTGGAAGTATTCATCAAGGAAATATTAGCTGAGTTCAACTGTGAAGGATGAATAGACTTAGATAGTTGCCTGTGGAGAGAAAAGCATCATGGAAGAAGTTACAACATGAGGTAAGTACACACATCAATTAATGTGGTTTTAGGACAGTGGCAGATATACTACTGGGGAATGTTGTGTGTGGGCTACAGATTACACAGGGCCAGGAATGCTATTCTAAGGCATATAGACATCATTTTGAAGACAATGAGGGTATTTTACAAGTTGTAAGAAAGCGTGCCATGAATGATACGTATATATTTTAGCTAGGTAGCACCGTAGACCATGTTGGCAGTGTATTAGACCAGAAACTACTAGAAGCGCTGTCATAGTAGGCTCAGTTAGAGATGATGGTGGCCTGAATGATGGTGGTGATTTTGTACATGGAAAGGAAAGTATTTTGCTTAGCATAGTTTGGTGGCAGGGAGCAGAAACCCACTCCTGATTACTAAAGACTAAATTAACTAGAATTCTTATAAGAAAGTAGATTGAGTTTATAGAAGTTGGAAGCTCCTAAGATCTGGTACTGGATATAAGAAAACTGTGATTCTCTCGCACATCTCTGTCTGGTTACCTGTGTCTTTCAGTATCTTTTCGCTGAGTCTTTTTTCATTCGTGTTTAACCTCTTCTAATTTTATTCGACCAGTGAGGTGAGTCGCCTTATTCTAAAGGATTGTTCTTTATGAGTAATAAGTTGGGTAGTTTCTCTAAGAGGGAGACATCATTTCAGGAAGAAAGTTGGGACCAAGAAAACAATTGGCTTCCCAGTTTAGAGGAAATAATCTAGAAAGTAATAGAATGAGAAGGACTTGATGATAAACTAGATGTTGGGTGGTGTTAAGATAATTAACATTGGGGAGATATGAAGAGTTCCTTCTGAGACCGTGAACTCTCTGAAGAATGGGACAGTGTCTGTCATGTCTACAATCTTGTTTCCAATATAAGCAATGACCAACACAAAATATTTGTTTAGTGAGATAACAGGTTATCCAATTTGGTTAATGTGGAAGAACAAGTGTGTTTCTGAAAATGGATGGGGCTATGACTTCAGACCCATACATGGCCTTGAAGGCTGTGGATGAGCAGGAACAATCCTGCTCTCCAAACTTATTAGTAGGAAGGCCATGGTTTTGCAGCCCTCACAGGTGGAGGTACAGATCTTCCTAGTGGAGCAAATACACAAATGAGAATTTTGAAGGCTGAAGTACAGCTGGGTTGCATGAGAACAGTAATTGAACAGGAGTCCGTTGGTCCTGAGGGATGGGCATGCACTGTTCAGGAGCTACTAGCTCAATCAAGGGGAAGGCAGGGGGCACTTGCAGGATCCCAAGGCAGTGCTAGCCATGTGGGTATAACTTGACATGGAGGCACAATAGGAGTTTATGAATCAGGGCCCAAAAGATGGTGAGGTGTGCCTGGTCAGGGCAAGCCAGAAGATTCTCCTGTGGAGATCTGTATTGATTCTGAAACACAAATTGGACATCCTACCTTGTTACAGGGGAGAAAAATCAATTGAATCGACTGGTGCCTGATTCCCTCTGAATTATCAGAACATCAGTGGCACTCATCTGAACCACAGAATTTGATCTGGTAAAGGGAATGCTTAGAGGTTGTCTTGAGGCTGAAATGATCTCAAGCTATTTTCAACCTTTAACTGGTAAGACTCTCAAGGATTCAGGTATAGAATATGAGTGTCCTTTGGGCCACTTTGGGTCTGGGCAGGACATCATTTAATTAATAAGAAGTACTTAAATAAGGCATTAACTAAATAATAATAGATGTGTGTATCTATATATCAACATCAAAGATATGTATCACTGTTAAAAACATGAAAGAAAGCACGGAGTGTAAGCAAAATTATACAAAAATTTTTTAAAGGAGGGAAAGAAATTTTCAGGATTTATTTCAAATGAAAGTTCTTTGCAATAAGCTACATTTACTGGAAATATAGAGAAATGTGGCTCCTCTGTACAAAAGCTATTGGCCTCCCAATTTTTACTTAACTTGTTTTAATCTGCGCTTAATGCTTCTACAGGGCAGAACCTAGTGAATTTTTGAAAGTGCTGACATAAATAAATCATAGCTTGACTTGAAATTTTGATAAAGTATATAATTTATGTCAACCCCAGTTTTTTTTTCTATTTGAACTACTAGATTTACAGTTTTTAATAAAATGACACATATTATAAATGCTATATCCTGACCCCATTTGAGATTTTTTGATTATCTACAGGAGCACAGACAGGGAGATTTCTCTTCCTCCTCCTGCCACCTACCTCCCTGAGAGACCTTGTGTGGCCTTTCCTTAATTGTAGGCTATATTTTGCTACCCTGTCCACCTGCCGTTATTGAAGTGGAAGAGTCAAATGTGATAGATTTGTTGTGACAAAGAGGCCATGTAACTCGATAGAAAAAAATCGAATTAGATTAGGAATCAAAGTGCTTGAATTCTACCTCCGACTCTGTTACGGAGACACTGTTACTGTATCAGATGCTCGGATGCTGAGATTCTGCAACTGTGTTTTCTGAAAAGGATACGACTCTTGAGTTTCAGTTACTCTATCTGTAAAAGAGTAAGATAGGATTGATTGGCTTCTGCATCCTTTTCTGACTGTAACACAACTGAATTCCATCCTCTTCTATGTAGATCTTGTAGGAGTTCATTTCCATAGGGTGGTTTCAATAATTCTGGTAATATTTTCCAGTTTTGTATAGCCCTAGTATATTTCTTGAGCTTTTATCATTAGCCCTGTTATTTGGGGTTAACTGGTTATTCATATAAAATGCAAATGGCCTTTGAATTTCCCAACAGAGCAACTGTAGGGTACTAAGCAAGGAAGAGATACCATCGAAGAGCATCTCAGAGATGTTTCGGGGTCCAGAGGAAGATGTCCAGTGTTCCTCATGTTCTGCATTTCTTTCTCCCATAACATGGTCATGCCACGTGCTCTGCTTGTCCAATTGTCTCTCTGAACCTTCTCATTGTCCCTGCTTGGTTGGGAGGGGATGAGATGGGAACTTGAAAGTCCTCTCTAATCACAACTCTTGCAAGAGAAATCCCACAAGTCAAATAGTCATCCCAAAATCCCAATCCCACTAAGCAAATAGTCATCACAAAACTCAGTATTAGATTCTGCACACCTTCTAGGGAAACAAAGACACAGTATTGGTTAGTCTTATCTTTGAGAAGTGCACATTTTAATAGATGTAACATATTTTAACAGATGTAATTGTTACTTTTAACAGAGGCTTCTAAATTTTTTTTAAAATATTAAATGTCTTTAGTCAGTATAGGTCTACTTTGATATAATTCATTTTATGTAAGGGCTTTCTCCATTATATTCCATCAGCCTTTTTTGTTTATTTATGTCACCCTGATGACCCCTAAAGTAAACAGAATTTGTGACCCTGGTAGAGTATAATGTAAACAAATAATGCTATGTGCTTATTATTTGCTACAGTGGTGTGATGGTGTGGTTGGGCAGGAAATGATAGGGAACAAGTCTCAAAGGCTTTTCTACTCTCTTTCAGGACTGTACAGCAGACCACCAGTTTATTCTTATGAGAACTTGATGTATACAAGCAACAAAAAATGGTTTTCAAAACTCGAGTGTAATGTTACTAAAAGAAAAGAGAACTTGAATTTGTAGGAAACATATTTTAAATTACATTTTGGTATGCCTTCATCCTGGTCATTTTTGGACTCAGTCTTTTATATTTAAGTTTTTTAATCCCCTCGTCAGGACACTTTTGGCACCAGGCAATGCGATGGACAATGAGTTAAAAGGCAGAGATTGTAAATCCTATGTCCTGGGTTAATGCCTCCAAAAAGATGGTTTAAAAATAGAACATGCTTACCGAGTTATATTACTATGTTAATCCTAAGGCTGCCGGATTTCTATTTTGTTTACAACTGTGTAACCCCAATTCTTTTGACACTTGACTTAAAAAAAAAACGTCGCTCCCAGTCATGATTCATATTCCAAGTTCCAGCCTGGCGCAGAGTTTGTAGCTAATGTGATTTGGTCTGCAGAAATGTGTTTCACAGCAGAAGTGATGATAACACAGCCTTGGCTACAGTGGAGCGTGAAGCGAATTGGCTGTCCCATTGTATTTGTCATCCTTTGTGGTCTCTGATAAGATGTCTGTTTCAGGTTGCCCATGGGGGTGAGAATACCTGCACAGTATTCGGGGCCCATTTCCAGGAGGAAGAGTTGCTATGTTGGCAAGTGCTGTGGGAGCTGTGATAAGAAGGTTCCCCTGCAGAACCTTCTCCTCTACTAGCCATTCTTGCTTTCAAAAGAGCAGAGATGCTCGTCTGAAAAGGCACCATTATTTCTTGCTTTACAGAAAAATTTTTCTGAAGGATAAAGGCCTTTACAAGCTTGTAGGGAAAACTGGCAGTTTTGTACATTTTGTGTTTGGAGGTCACTCGAACCAATCAAAATTAGGCCTTTAGAAACTCTTTCCAATCCCCCTCAGCAAGGAGCATAGAACCAGGGCAACAAACCAGTGGCTCTTGCCATGAAGTGAGTTTACAAGGTCTCCCTGGTGCTGCCATTTGTACATGGGCTCTGAGCCTGATTTATTGATTTAGAAACCATTGTTTATTTATAATTTTTGCTAATTTTCTAAATTCGGACATGTTCCCCCAAATATGTATTGCGTTACTTCAGTATGCTTTTGAAGTGTAACTGCTGACAGCCCTCTCCTGCTTACTTGGGGACGACTGTACACATGGCATCATTAGGTCAGTAGCTATTCAGGCCTGAATTTTTCTGGATTAGGCCTCTTCTTTGGTTATTTATATATTAGGATAAGAGTCCCCAATAACAGGCAGCATGTCACAAATTCTGAGCGTTGATTAAAAAAAAAAAAAAGATTAGGAAATGATCCAGAAGCTATGCTGAGGTAATGCAGCATCACTTATCTTCACTTGTACACATGAAATATGATGCCTTTAATTATGTATCTTTTTAGCCTCATAGCTGGCAAGAGATTTGAGTAATGTAAATAAAAGACCCGAATTGTGGGGTGTGTCATGGATTTAACTGATGATTTCACAAAGGGAGGGTCATTTACCAAATATGTTGTCATTATAATTAAGAGCAGAAAGTCCGAGGGAAAATATTTGTAACAAGTAGGAGGAAAGGATATTATGTGCAGTACATTAGAAGCTCCTGTAAAACAATAATAAAAATTTAAAAGTCATTAAGTAAGGAACAGCACAGGAGAAAGATCACAAAAGTGAAAGGAAACTGAAACCATAATGGAGTAACACTTTTCACACCTCATTATTAGTAACAACAAGGTTGTAACTTCCATTGCTCACCTGTAACCATAGCTGCTCCTTCTTAGCACAAGGAATTATGTTTCTCAACTCCTTGGCAATTAGATGGGACACGTGATGAGTGCCAATGGATGGCAAGAGGAAGTATGATGTTACTATTGGATCTAGACATTTAAAAATAGTTTCTCTTCTCCTTCTGTGACAACCTTCTAGAACATTTGTTCCAAATGGCTTAGTGACAAGGTTAGAGGAGAAAATTTTAGTGATAGACAAAATTCTGTTTGTGTTAAACCACTGTGATTTAGGAATTATGTACTTATTTAATTTTTCTTGGCACCATAACACTATTTTGATTGATACAAAAATAAGTTGGTGACATCCAATAGTGTTAGCTGTGTGGAGAAATGGGCCCCAACTGCTGATGGAGGTGTAAATTGGTCTATTCTGGAGAAATTTAGCAATTTGTATCAAAACATAAAATCAGCATGCCAATTAACCAAAAATTTCCCTTCTATGTTTCTATCCAACAAAGATATTTTGACAGAGGTGAAGAAAGATGCTCCTTGTGGAAATTTTTTAAACAAACTATTAAAATGAGCTAAACATCTATAAATAGCAGAATAGCTTATCCAGACAATGATATGAGGCAGTCTAAACAAAGTACACTTACATTTACTACCACAATAAAATACCCTTGGTGTATTAGAGTGAACAAACAAGCTATAAAGCAATAGCAAGTTTTTATAGTTTTCTCCACCATACCCAGCTATACATAGAAGAGAACATAATCTAAAAAATTTTCAAATCTCTGATAAATGGACAAATGTGAGAACTAGGAAAAGAGTCAAGTGACTAAACTTTTGGACAGTTCCGGTTTAATCTGAATAGGCAAGAGAGGGGGAAGACCCTTGGGATTTATATTACATATTGGGTTACTCAGATTTGTTATGATTAGCATATAGTACTTTGTAATTTAAAAACTCATCCCTGGTAAAATACTTATATATTTGTAGGATTTTTGAAGTGATTCATACCTTAGATTTTAATATTCATAGCAGATGGGTGACTCTAGACAACAGATGCAAGGTATTTGGTAATTGTGACTAGTCTCACTTCCTGGGAATAAACAAACTAAATCATTTATTTGTAAAACCAAAACAAATAAAAGCAGCTATTAAATGGAACACAGTTCTAGCTCAAGATGTTACGGGCATATGTGCTTATATCTTGTCCTCTTCCAAACTCCAGTGAAATGACTCAAAGGATAAAAGAAAAGTAAAAAATAATTCGGTATGAATGTTAAAATAAGATTGGATGCCTTGTAGAAGGGAGAAATAATAAGTGACTCTATTAGGGGTAGAATATCCCAAGAAGGGTGGAAGGGGAAAGAATTCTCAGAACACCGTTCACGTTTATTGAGGCTGAGGAGAATATGAGGAGCGAGATAGTTCATAAAACACACATTGATGTGACCTATATCTCCAAAATAGGCATAGCTCACTGTAGGCCTCACTCAACTAAAATTTAAGTAAAGAAGCGTGCCATGTGAAGCTTAGAGGCTGCTTGGACTGGCCCTCAGACATAAGAATCCTTAGAGAGGAGTCTTCACTGACAACCTTGGAGGATCCCATTCCTTCAACAAAATGAAACAAAACACCCCCAAAACCAAAAAACCAAAAACACTTGACTCCTGGGAAGCAAGCCTTATTTATAATGAAAATCACTATAGAGGATTTATGTCCAATAAATGTTACTAAATGATTGGAATGTGTATGGATTAATGTAGAAATAATAAGTTATTTGGTGTGTAAAAGAAATAAATAAGAAATAACTGTATGACATTCTTTAGGTATATTATTTTATATATTTTTTTCTACTTTATACAAGATAGTGTTACCTGATGGTAGGATTAGTCAGTCATCTAAAGTCTAATCTACTTCCACAGGCTTATTTAAAATACTTTCAGAATTTTCCTCAAGTGATTATTGGGGTCTGAAAAAGTAGCTTTCTATAAAACCCTCTCAATTTACTAGTAGGTCACTAGAAATTACTTATTTTATCATTTATTTGAAAAGAAAGAAGAATATATGGCATATGTTCCCATCTCATCAGATTCCTGGACAAATTGCACTTTAATAGATATTAAAAGGCTTTCTAAGGGTTACAGTTAATTGCTTTAGAATCATTAGTTAATTCATTTCTTCTTTATGGATCAATCAGAGCATTTAATATACCAGTCTGCATTGTGAATATTCAGGTAGTTGATAAGAAATATCATTTTCCCATGTTATTCAGTCATGGAACACTTCTTTCTAAAATCTCTTATTATCATCTCATGGCATTTTGAGTTTCACAAAGTTGTTTAAAAAGTTGCATTAGCATTTTCTTAAAAGTACCAGACTGTGTAAAAAATGGAGTCTTTTACAATATGATTTAGTTTGTTTTTATATCCTTTGACCCTTTGTAAAAGAAATTATATTCTAGTATGAAATGTAGAGTTAGTATTAAATCAAGGAAATTGTATTGCAAATTATTTCTAGTTAACATTCATTGTCATACCACAATGACATAAAAGAAAATCTTTTTTCTTGTGATGAGAACTTTTTTTATTGTTGTTTTTTTTTGCATTTTTTT
>CM053604.1:119821458-119851749 GCA_028646535.1 Procyon lotor
AAAGGAAGAAGAAGGAGAATTGATTCCAGGGTCTGGTTCATGAAAACATAAGTCTCACAGAGGGCAGTGAGGAGTCTTGAAATACATAAAATGTTTGTGAAGAGGCATTTGAAAATGGTAGGTTAATCCACTTCTACTCTGCTGCCCTCTCCTGCTTGCCCCTCCTAGAACAGACTAGAAGAAAATTTCTTGGGCTGGAGAAAATGAAAGGAGCGAAAGGAGAAGCAATGCTTTCCATCACTGACCTATACCGTTCTTTAATGTAATTCATTATATTATCAGAAGAAAGGAGCAAAATACAGGAATCTACAATGATGCTGAAAAATATGATATAATGGGGAGACCACCTGCAGGTGTTTGAGACTGGCTATATAAATTTGTGTGACCCAATATAAAAATGAAAATGTGTGATTAAATTGCTAAACCATAAAGCTTTTTCTTTTCTTCTGCAAGCTTTCTTTCTATTTATTATGGCATTTTTTATTTGATGTTTAATGTTCTAAGTAAGGAAAAGTTAAAAATTTAAATTATCACCACAAATTTTATTGGTCATTTTTAAGTTGTTCAATGCCAGTTTTAAATGCAAGTATAAGGACATTTAACTCAGGTGGAATCACCAAAATTATACAGTTCATATTTTGTAGCTCATTTGTGCATATACATTTAGTTCTTACCAGAAGAATGGAAATGCTACACAAAACCATCTCACTAATTTTTATTTCACTTCTTGGTACACATGCAGTCAACCAATATTCTACCTTCCACTTGCTGATGAACAAGGAAGTACTGAAAGGAAAAGAAACTGAGTTTCTCCATCTTTCTCTTTCCTTCCACATCATCATTTTCAATCTAATAGGGGAAGTAACAGGAGTAAGAAAGGATATGGTAAGATTCATTGCTGGGATTTGTATTTCCTAGAATGTTATTGCCTTCTTGCCTTGGAAATAAATTATGGTTCAAAGAAAAGCATGGCCTCCCAAGGCAGTCAGAACCTCCTCTTCACCTTAATTATTCAGTTGTAGATTTAAAAATCTCATCTTTACTCATTTTGAGTCTTACTAAACTCCTACACAACATGGTCCATTGTGCTCATAGACATCACAAACACCGTATGTAGATGGTGGGCAAGGAATGGTGGACACATGTATTATACATATCTGTTCAGCTTACATACATGCTCTCTTGGTCCTTTGGTATTATAAAACACAAATGCAAAGATAAAATTATTCCCTGTATGGCTGAATAATATTTCATTTTAAACACATATACCATATCTTCTTTATCCATTCATCTGTCAATGGAAATGGGCTACTTCCATTGTTAGCTATTATAAGTAATGCTGCAATAAACATAGGAGTGCATCTATCCCTTCAGTTAGTGTTTTTATACTCTCTGGGTAAATACTCAGTGGTGTGATTAGTAGATCATAGGTTAGTTCTATTTTAAATTTTTGAGGAACCTTCATACTGTCTTCCACAGTGGCTGCCACAGTTTGCATTCCTACCAGGAGTGCATGAGGGTTCCTTTTTCTCCATATCTTCCCCAGCACTTGCTGTTTCTTGAGTTTTTGATTTTAGCCATTCTGACAAGTGTGAGGTGATATCTCATTGTGCTTTTAATTTGTATTTCCCTGATGATGAGTGATGTTGAGCGTCTTTTCATGTGGCTATTGGTCATCTGGAGCTCTTCTTTGGAGAAATGTCTGTTCATGTCTTCTGCCCATTTTTAACTGGATGTGTGTGTGTGTGTTTGTGTGTGTGTGTGTGTGTGTTTATTGAGTTGTAAAAGTTCTTTATATATATTAGATATTAACCCTTTATCAGAAATGTTGTTTGCAAGTATCTTCTGCCATTCAGTAGGTTGACTTTTAGTTGTGTTGGTTGTTTGCTGTGTAGAAGGTTTTTATTTTGAGGTAGTCTCAATAGCTTATTTTACTTTTGTTTCCCTTGCCTCAGGAGACATATCTAGAAGGATGTTGCTATGACATCCTCTGACAATGTCAGAGAAGTTGTTGTCTGTACTCTTCTAGGATTTTTATTAAATTTTGCCATTTGCAACAACATGGATGGATCTAGAGAGTATAATACTGAGCAAAATGACTCAGTCAGAGAAAGATAAATATCCTATGATTTCACTCATATGTGGAATTTAAGAAACAAAACAAATGACCAAAGGAAAAAAAATGAGACAAACCAAAAAACAGACTCTTAACTATACAGAATGAACAGAAGGTTACCAGAGAGGAGTGAGTAGGGGAATGTGTGAAATACATGAAGGGGATTAAGAGTATACTTATCGTTTCTTTTTTTTAAGATTTTATTTATTTATTTGACAGAGAGAGAGATCACATGTAGGCAGTGAGGCAGGTAGAGAGAGAGGGGGAAGCAGGCTCCCTGCTGAGCAGAGAGTCTGATGCGGGGCTCGATCCCAGGACCCTGAGATCATGACCTGAGCCAAAGGCAGAGGCTTTAACCCACTAAGCCACCCAGGCACCCCAAGAGTATACTTATCTTGATGAGCACTAGGTAATATATGTAACCTGTGAATCACTATATTGCACACTTGAAAATAATACCCTACTGTATGTTAACTACACTGGAATTTTAAAGAAAGAGAGAAAATTATTAGTTTCAAGACAGCAATAGCAGAACATTAGACCAAGGAGGAACCCCTTGAGAATATGGAGACCTGTGCAACTGCCCAGGTCACACACTACATAGCCAGTCCTGACTTGGCTGTTCTGTTCAACAACCTTATTTGCGATCCCAGGTGACAAGTTTTAATCACCAAATATATGAGTGAAAACATATCCCTAGAGTACGAGACAGGGCTATTGACTCAGCCTAGCCTTCAATTTCCCTAAATGAGTGCCACATACGAGGACAGGTTTCACATTTGAAAATGTTTCCATTTGAGAAGGATAAATTAGAGTACTCTTTAAATATAACGGGATATAACCAACAAAATTTCAGGATTTAGTGGAAAAACTGTTTGGGCATATGCACTTCCCATTGTCCATTCCCCCAGCCATTTAATTACATATGTAGCTACCTAGTCTTCCAAAGCATTAGTCCACACACTGCTGCTATGTAGCTATACTTTTCTGATCGATGAAGAGATGATATTAAGTATAGTGGATTTCTATATTAGTGTTGCCCACTCTTGGGATTGGGAAAGTTAATTTGAAAAAGCAGTAAGGGAAGTAAGGGAAAGAGTTAAAAGTGTGGGGTCTGGAGCTAGACTGTCCAGGATGTGAATCTTGGTTCTATTCCTTGTCAGTTAGATGATATTGAGTCAATTATTTTACCTCTCTGTGCCTCAATTTCCTCTTTTGAAAAATGGCAGCAATAATAATACCCGTCTCATAGGATCGCTATATTAAATGAGCTATATAATTCAAGCACTTAATGTCTGACACATGAGAAACACTCATATGGATTAATTAGTATTTTTAATAGTTTGGTTATGAATTTAGTTACTTAATAGTTTGGATCATTATAGAAGAACCAAATTTAAAAGCAATACTGAATATAGAATTATGTCTGAGTTGATTGTTTTTGGCTTAACTCTATGAAATAAGACATGCTTTGTATATTTCAAAAAGTATATAGCTCAAAAATACAAGAATTCTATAGGTAATTTGCAGCTTATTTTCAAATTATGGTATGCTATTGTTAACAAATCCAATAAAAACCAATAAACTGTAAAAACCATGAAACTAAATAAACTTTGTTATTTAAAATGTGAATTCACTTTAAAAAATTCTCTGGACCTTCAGGTCAAAACTAAATCAATATCCTTTATTTGGAGAAGTAGCAGATGTAAGAGAAGCAAGCAGAGAAAATTACTGAAAGAATACCCAATGACATCTATTACCTAGTTTCTACTGATGCACAGAGATGGATTTAAACTTGTTGCTTTAAGTCTCTGCTTCTTGTCACTGATTGCCCTTCAGAGTTATGTTAGAATGACCCTTTTCTCTTGCTTTTCTGTGCTGATTGCCTCTGACTTACTTCTATTGCTGCTGATGTCACATTGGTAAATGACAAAAAAACAGTTCCAGGACTGTGGACTTTACAATCATTTCTATTGCTATGTGTTTATTTTTATTAGTCATTCTCTAATTAACTTTCCAGCATATCCATGAGAATTAGTTGTAGTTTAATCACAGGGTGGCTTTCTCAGGCTTACTCACCACTAATTTTGGTATCTAAGCTCTTGGAGAGAGGCTCCAGTTGGCTGACCAGCTTTGTGCTTTTCCTTGAGATGAGAGTGAACAACGTAGTAGGCGTACCTTTGCATAAAGATGACGATTCATATTAGGATACCCTGGTTGAGCATGTTCAATGAGGAAAATGTTATTAAAATGACTGACAGCAGCATCTTGGGGCTATAGATAGGGTTAATATAGAATGTAGGAAGTCATAATGATACTTCTGCGTGGGTACTGCTTTTATTTTTTCTATCAGGCATAAAATGAATCCTAGGAATATATAGATGTGTGAAAAATAAACATTTCTGTGTTTAAAAGGAGGAGAAGACCTTCTATGGGATATTTTGATGTGATATTTAACTTAGATTTCTCTTCATATCATTTGGCTGTTTCTTTGATTTGGAATACTTCTTTTTGGTGTGATTTTCCTGGAGAGGACCTGTGAGATAGGCTATTTTACCCCTTTCATTGAAATGCATAAGATAGGAAATCATATTTCTGTTGAGAAGCCAACAGCTATCTTGCCCCCGCACACACACAGTAACCTCGGAAACGTATTCTTCTACTGTAGCAATTATTTTAAACAATAACTAGTTTCAGTGAATTAAATTCTTTTTTCCCCTTTCCTACTGGCATTTAGCTGCAGCTTAGCAGTATCAGAAAAACACCTTATTTCAGGCAGTTGGACTGTCTATTTCTTATCTCATGGAGGGCACAAACAAGAGCTAAAGATCATAAGATTTCTTTTTCTTTCTGTTTCCATCTGCTAGGTTTTTGCTTTGTGATTCATCCTTTGTAGTTAGCTTAAAAGCATAACAATGATAATTTGTAAAACTTTGGTAGGATAAACTAAGGAAAGTTCATCCCAAAATGTTCAAGTTTACCATTTCTCCTCAGGTTACACGGTTTGAAAAAACACAGCAGGTTCTAATATCCATGAAATAAGAATCTTATGAACAGAGGAAACCCATTTCTAAGGGCAGTTGGAAACTGCTTGCCTGAGTCGCTTCTGCTTAGAATCAAAGATGCCATGTGGTGACACATTTCTGGAGAACAAGATCCTTCTGTTTGTGGAAATTCACACTGTTTGACTATTTTCATTCCAAAGAAAAATCCAAAATGGGAGATAGTTTGATCTTACCATTTAGTGTAGTACTCAGAAAGGTACTCTCCTTATGTCCCAGGGAATTCTGGAAGAAGTCAGCAGGATTGGTCGAAATGACAATGGGTCTGGGAAAGCTCTGCTTTATAAAACTTCTTCCTCTAACTAAGGAGCCAGATGGTGTTTACATGAGTCAACTCCTACCCAATTGGCATTCTCAGCCACATTTAAAGTAGAAAGATGAAGATGGGAGAAATTACCAGAATATGCTTTTGAGGACAAAAATTAAATATATCACAGCTTATGATGAAGCAATTTTAAGATAATGTTTCTGAGCGTGTGTATCTTGTGCCATCTTTACCGTAGAAAGTGTTTAGGATATATAAAAGATTTTGTATGTATATAATGACATTTACATATACTATATATGAAATGTAATGACAGTTATATATGTGTGTGTATCTGTATCATCTATATCTACATCTATATCATCTATCTCTATCTCTATCTCTATCTCTATCTCTATCTCTATCTCTACCTATACCTATACCTATACCTATACCTATATCTATAAATAAGTATACACTTGACCCTAGAACAACATGGTTTTGAACTGTGCAGGTCTACTTACGGATGGATTTTTTTTTTTCTGCAAAAACTTCTTTATTTCCATTCGGTCTTGGGCTTGAGAGAGGGCTCCAGGTTGGTGAAAAAGCTGCCTGGTGGCTGGAAAGAGAGCCTCAGGCCAAAGTCCTGGCACTGGAGGGATGCCAGAGGGGCCCCTCCTAGGCCACAGGGCTCTGGAGGCTCCTAGTCCTGCTTGAGGGTGAGCCTTTGGAAGAAATACTCGCCCAGCCCAGCCTGAGGGCCAGCCAGCCTGCGGTTAATCAGGTGGTCGCCGTCCTCTGGACGACTTTCGCCTCCTCATCAAGAAGTGGTTTTCCAGGAAGTCACAGAGCTGGGGGTCTGCACGGGTGAAACCCAGGGCACGTAAAGGGCCTGCTTCAGGTTCTTCTCTAGGACTATGGTGGCTTTGACGGTGAACAGGGTTTTACCCCACTCATCTTGGACGAGGGCGCAACCCAGAAGCTAATTTTGCATCTTCTAGGGGCGCTAGTGTCCTGGTGCTTCCCCTTGGCCAACTAACAGAAGTGGCCTGTGCCATCCAGAGCCACATCATCCTGGTGGGAATAGAAGCCCGGAAAGAGGAAGGTGTAGGAGGCTCACAGATGCATGTTGACCAGGCAGATTGGCAGCCTCCACCTCAGTGGAGTAATGGTGAGGAATCTGGGGACTCGTGGCTGATCAGCAATAGGGAGCTAAGCTCAGAAAAAATGGTGTTGGCTGGTGCCTGAGGAAGGAGATGGCTGAGAAGATGATTCCCAAGGATTTCATTGGAAAAGAAATTAGAGAGTTTTAAGAGGCTGGAAAAAAAGGCCTCCCTAGGTCTGTTTTGTCCAAAGACTGTTGAAGCAAGAGACAGACTTCTGGGCACACTGCCCATATAAGGAGTATATAGGGAGTACCTGTACATATATTTTTCTCTTTCTTATGATTTTCTTACATTTTATTTTCTCCAGGATACTTTACTGTAAGAACACAGTATATAATGCATAGAACATACAAAATGTATGTTACTTGACTTTATGTCATGGGTAAAGCTTTTGGTCAACAGTAGGCTATTAATAGTTAAGTCTTTGGGCAGTCAAAGTTATATATAGATTTTGACTTTGCTGGGGTTGGCATCTCTAAGCCCTCCTAGTTCAAGGGTCAACTATACATATGTGATCACATTAAAAATAATCTCTAATTATAAAGAAAATTTATCTTTGAAGATATTTCAGTGGCATTGCTATTGAAGAAAACATGGTGTTGACGTTCACCATGTTGAAAAGGAACATACTTACATTGTCAGTTGAAACCAACTGAAATATAAATGTTCAGAGAGGGCAAAGGATGATTCTGGAATATGTTGAAAGCTTACAGAATGAAGATGTTTTATAAAAAGCTTTTTGAAGGAAGCAAAATTTGAACTAGTATTTAAAAAAAGATGGAATATGGTAAGGATATTAGAAAGGTCTTATATACTTAAGAGAGGGTTTGAAAATTATGCTTAGGAAATGTTATTAACACAATTATATTGGACAGGATGTCTGTGTTAGTCTCTTCTTCATGCCTAGAAGCTCTCATTTATTAAAAATACCTGGAAATTAGATCTTGCCTTAGGTCACTGGAGTAGCTAACTTTTTTGTCAATTAGACAAAGCCAACCATAATAGAATAACTGCCACTTAAGAAAGAGGGGAAAAAAAAAACCCTCATACATTTCGGTTAGATTTTATTGGTGAAGCATATGAACATAGGAAGCTTGAGACTGTGAGCTTTTTGGGATGACAGTTGACAACTTATTGTATACTGACTTTCCTTTTTTATTTTGTCATTTTGTCATAATTTATGTGTAGGACAATAGACTATAAAAATAAGCTATGTGAGGTTCAGAAATGTAAGACTCACATAAGAAATTAAATTTGTTCTTCATATTTAGGGTTTTTCTAGTGATAGTATATTTTAAGAAACATAAAATTGTCAACTTTTCTTATGTATTGAAATTAACTAGTTTCCATTTCTAAATTTCTTTTGAATCACATTTTATTTCAAACTTTCCTTCATAAATTACACTTAAGCTGTGTACTTTCTGTTAAACTTTGCATTTTGAAAAGTTCAGATTCTTAAAATCTGAAGTTAAATTCTTAAAATTAAAATGTGTCTGTATTTTTAAAATAAGTAAAAATACTTTTCAACTAAAATTTTAAAATAGGTGTATATTCAAAATAAAAAATAGTTTATTGGATTCATCATATGCAATATATATTCTGTGTATTTTATAGAAATAAATTACATATATTATGTATTTTCATAGTTTAGATTATTAGCCACTAAATATATATGTAATAAGTAACACATAGGCAGAAATACAACTTATTGCAGCATTCTATTAGAAAGCCCACATGAATTTTCGTTATTTTTTAAACTGAAATCTTGACTTCAGTATAAGGGATCGATTCATTCTTTTCAAATAAAAAACATCCAAGGATCCTTCACTTGGGATTTTATGAATTAAACAAAAGGATTTGTAGAGGGGCACCTGGGTGGCTCAGTGGGTTAAAGCCTCTGCCTTCAGCTCGGGTCATGGTTTCAGGGTCCTGGGATCGAACCCCACATCGGGCTCTCTGCTCAGCAGGGAGCCTGCTTCTCTCTCTCCCACTTCCCCTGCTTGTGTTCCCTCTCTCGCTCTATCTCTCTGTCAATTAAATAAATAAAATCTTTAAAAAAAAAAAAAAGGATTTGTAGAGAATGGCTAATCCTAAAGTCTGCATTGAGAATGTGCATTTTGCTTTGAGTAGTTTAAATATAATTCACATTCAGCAAACTACAATTAGTCTACATTCATGTATGGATATTTATGTCCCCTTTCCACCTACCCCATCCTTCACAAAGATTACTAAATAATTAAATAAAAAACAAAACAGTAGCTGGAGGGGTGCCTGGGTGGTTCAGGAGTTTACACATGTGACTTGATTTTGGCTAAGGTCATGATCACATGTGTGGCTTTGTGCTCAGTAGAGAGTCAGTTGAGATTTTCTCCCTCTCCTCTTCCCTCACTTTCTCTCTCTCTTCTCTTGCATGCACACACTTTCTCTCTCAAATAAAGAAATCTTTAAAAAAAAAGCAGTAGTTGATTATGGTTACAATTATTTTTTTCTGGTCGAGATTACATTATTTCTTTTTTTTTTTTTAAAGACTATATTTATTTATTTATTTGACAGAGAGAGAGAGAGAGAGATCACAAGCAGGCAGAGAGGCAGGCAGAGGGAGGGGGGAAGCAGGCTCCCTGCTGAGCAGAAAACCCCATGGCAGGGCTAGATCCCAGGACCCTGAGATCATGACCTGTGCCGAAGGCAGAGGCTTAACCCATTGAGCCACCCAGGAGCCCCAAGATTACATTATTTCTTTAAAAATATGTATCTTAAGATTCAGTGTAATCTGTTCATCCTATGTAGTGAATCTTATGTTTTTCCTTATTTGGTTGCAAAAAATACTTTATCATTCTCTGCAGAAAGTTTCAGACTTAATCATTTGATTGGTAAAGAGTCTCTGTTTTTCTCCTGTGAATCTGTATGACATTAGCTGCTCCTTTGCCCTATCTATCTAGAAAAGAATGTGCAATGTTTTCTCTCTCTCTTATTCCAGGGGCCTCCGTTCTCAATTTGAACATATACCCTCACAGGGAAGGATGTTACAAAAATGAGAAATGAGAAAATATTTACAGAAAACTAAGCTGAGGTACAGAGTAGGCTAGTTGTTATGGTCTGAATGTTTATGTCCTCCCCAAATTCATATGTTGAAATCCTAATGGCCAACGTGATGATATTAGGAAGTAAGGCCTGTGGGAGATGATTGGATCATGAGGGAGGAGTATTTGTGAATGAGACTAATGCCTCTATGAAAGAGGCCCTAGAGAGTTCCCTTATCCCCTCCTCCATGATACACTCAGACCAGGAAAAGGTCCCTCCACCAAACCAGGCTGGCTCCCTGATCACTGACTTCCACCCTCTAGAACTATGAGAAAAAACTTTTTGTTTTTTTATAATCTGCCTTCTGTGGTGTTTTGTCATAGCTGTCCCAAAAGATTAAGATAGTACATAAAAGAAAAATTTTAGTGAAAAAATTCTGATGGTGTGATGAGACTAGATCTTGAGAGTTGTATCTATTAAAATGAAGAAAAATGAAAGGATTTTGAATGAAAGTAATATTCTGAAAACTTCGGGAAGATTAATATTGTAAAGATGTAGGTTGCATTGAAAGATGAGGGAAGGATAATTTTGCAAGAACACAGAGGACACATAATGGGTATCTGATCTAGATTAGTGTTTATGAGACATCGAAAATTCCATGCCTGATCTCAATAAAGTTGATATTAATAATATTCAATATTCTAGGTCATTTTCAAATAAACAAAGTATAATAAAATACATAGAGTATTAAGATTATGTGCTAATTTCAGATATTTTTGTATGTCTAGAAGATGTTAATGGATATCTGTGTATTTTATAGATATCGTTAGCCAGTTTTTCTTTTAAGCAATTAACAATCCATTTATGGAATATATTATGTCTGATAAACTGTGCTAGACTTTGGGTATATAAAGACTAATAAGACACATCCTCTGTCCTTTAGCAGCATATGAGGTAAAGTGACAAAGAGACAAGCATACTGATGGTTATCAGCATAGCACAGTATGGCAAAGACTATGATCCATATATGCGGAGGAAGGTCATAAGACAGGCTTTGGCTGGTGATGGTCAGGTGGTCATGGTATCAAAACTCATGAAAATGAAAGGCTTTTCATCACATTAAGCAGTTGGGACATTCTGGACAGAAATAGTAGTCTATGCAGTAGCACAATGCCAAGAAAATCCATGTCCTTTTATGGAACATAATATGTGATCTAGGGAGAGACATTATTAGACTTCACAGGTAAGTAGAGACATTGAGCAGTGCTACATTCAGCTTATGTCCTGAAATGTGTTAGAAGTCATTAAAACTTTTATTTATGAGAGTGACTCATCAGCTGTATGATTTAGAAAAGTCACCATAGAGACAATTTAGAGTATCATAAGAGAATGGAATACTTGAGACAGGGGGATCATTTTGGAGGTTGTTGCATAATCAGAGCAAAATTTAATATGATCCGGAATAAAGAAAATCTGAGACTGTTGTTAATAAAAGACTCATTTGAGATGGAATTATTGCAACTTGAAAATTGATCAGAAGCAATAGGCTGAAGAATAGGAGGAAATCAAGAATGATTTCTATAATTCTCATTTGACAATTCCTTGTCTGAATGTTCTGTGAGATGTAGTATACAGGAGAAAAACAAATTTTGAGAAAGTATATTGGTAAATCAGTTTGAATGTAGTGGTTTGAATACCAATGACACAACCAAGTAGGGATATTCAATGGATAGTTAGATTAATGGATCTAGAACTTGAGAGAGAGCTAGATCTTTGTTAACCCAAGTGTAGTCTTTGTAATAGCAACATCAGCATCACCTGAATGCTATTAGAAATGCAGAATATGTAAAGAGAACTCATATGTAGAGAAGCTTCATTTAAACAAGATCCCCACATGATTTAAATGTGCATTAAAGTTGGAAAAGCATTGAATTAGAATCCACACCCATGCACAGACACACATTTACGCACCTACATGTACATATGTTATTGAGATTTAGGTGATAGTAGGAGTTATGGAAATAAATTTATTCATTCAAGTAAAATGTGTAAATTGAGAATCAAAGACTGGAAAAAATATAAAACTACAGAAAAAACAACATTTAAAGGGGGATAGGAGAAGATGAACCCCCAGAATAAAACTGAGGTATATTTCAAGATGAAGAAAAACTAGGGGTGGCTCAGTGGGTTAAAGCCTCTGCCTTGGGCTCAAGTCATGATCTCAGGGTCCTGGGATCAAGTCCCGCATCGGGCTCTCTGCTCAGCGAGGATCCTGCTTCCCCCTCTCTCTCTGCTTGCCTCTCTGCCTACTTGTGATCTCTCTCTCTCTTTGTCAAATAAATAAATAAAATCTTTTTAAAAAAGGATGAAGAAAAACTAAAAAATGGGTGTATTAAAGAAACTAAAGAGTAAAGGGATTCCAAGTAAAAAAGATTGCTCTATGGATTAAATATAATTAAGAGGAAGCCTTAAAACCATTTATTGGATTGGGCATTATGTAGGTTATTGATGACCTTTGAAAGTTCTTATTAAGTGAAGTGATCTGGGTGCAGGATGGATTTCAGTGTAAATTTAAGGAAGATGAGGATATAGAGGAAGCATGTATAGACCGCTCTTTCAAAACAAATGGAAGGAAGGAGCAATAGCTAGAATGTGCATAACGTGGAAGGAAAGTTTTTAAAAATTATTAGTGAATGAGAAAGACTTAGGCTTATATGCTGAAAGCTAATGTGGAGGAATCCATGAAGATATGCAGGCTGCAGGAAATAGTTGAGGAAGCAAAGCTGAACAATTAATTTTGTAACACTGAAAAAATAGAAGTATTTGAGGGAAAAGAAAAAAGAAGCAAAGCTCCAGAAGGTGGCTGGGAGTAAGCAGGGAATAAGGAAATGAGTTCTCAACTCTGCCTGCACTTTAGAATCACTGGGAGCTTTAAGAATATACTAAAGCCTGCATCTTCCCAGACAAAATATACCTGAATCAGAATTTCTAGAGGTGTGGTCTGGGCACTTCCTGGAATTTTAAAAAAACTTTCAGATAATTGTAATCTGCATCCAAGTTTGAAAACCAGTAGGTGGGCATTGACACTAAAGAAAGAGAAAAATGATACTTGAATAATTGGTCAAGTCAAAATCACCAGATCAGTGAAGTGACAGGTTTTATATCTAGACTGCCTTTTCTCCCCAAGTAGAAGAAAGCATTAACATACCTTTTCCCTAAGAAAAAGGGATATGAAACATGATAGAGATGCCCATAAGTTTGTATTTTGGGAAAAGACAGGAAGTTTGTAATACTTCACCAGAAAGCCTCTGTTTTCTGTCGTAAGTAGGAAATTTGGTAATCCAGGGCAGAAGTGCTAGTATTAGGCCTCTGACGATACAAATGGAGTTAATATAGTTTTTGTGGATAATGGAATGAAAAGAACTGGCTGGAGACATGTAGACAGATTTTTAAGTACTTTCATGGCTGAGCTGAAGTTCATGAATGTATTATGAAAGTCACCTGAGTATGGAAGGAGTGAATATGGAAATTGACTTCTTCCAGTGTTGAACATTTTTGTTTCCACTAAAAAACTTTAGTGGTTTTTTGAATTGTGTGACAAGGAGAACAGGGGTAGGAAGGAGTTGAACAAGTTGAACAAGAAAGTAGCCAAGTAAAGAAACTTAGAGTCAAAGCTATAAAAGTAAATATCAAGGTAGTATTATGGATAAGCATAAATTGAAGGTAAAGAGAAATTTGATTGTGGTTAAGTATGTATTTTGGGAATAATTGAATAAGAAAAGTAGGTGACTAAGAAATTTTATTCGTATAAGTGGAGGTTAGAAAAAATAGACCAAGTAGAACAGTTCTGGCTAATATAAGGTCTCCTCTTGCCCAGGAATATAAAAGTTTGGTGAAATGAGGGTTAAAATCAACAGAGAGAAAATATTCAAGAAATCACAGGCGAGCTGCTTGGTAAGTTTGTCTGTATGGATTCTGAGAGGTGTCAGTTGGATTGGACCAAAGGGGAAGATGGAGTCAAATTGTCAAAATTCTTAATCAACATAAAGAAGAGGGTGTTAGAAGATTCAGGCATATGCATTTATATTACCTTACTCATGACTTATTTAAGGATAAGTCACTCAAATTCTTAGCTATTACTACAATTCCTAGAGGATCTTATACCAAATATCTCAATAATGTAGGATTATTTGTAGTGTAACTCTGAATCTAGTATGCAAATTGTCCCTCGGAAAAAAGTTCCATCTTGTGAATTAGCTATTAACATTAATGGGCCAATGCTCAGTGAGTCCCAGAGCAGTGTTAAGTAAGAGTGGTGAGCCATCTCAGAAGATAAGCACCAGGATGGCCCTTCTACATTATTTTGGTGACCTTATCCAGAGTCTAAATGTGATAGCAAGTAGCTGTGCATATGTTTATTTATTTTAATTTTTACATTTGGTTTCTTCTGATTTATTGCATTCACTTTTTGTCTAAAGGACCAACAGGTTTATATTTTCCTGTTATTTTGTATTTCTATTTTGCTCTGATATTTTCCAAAGATTTTCTTCTTATGCTTATTTACCATTCCCTAGATTCTCATTCCCCAAACAGTTATCTTTTTATCTTTCCCCCTTCATTTTCTTTTTCTTTGGTTTATATTTCAAAATAGAAAGACTAGGGCTAATCTATAATACATTAATTTAAAGGTCCTAAAAATTGATAAAACATGTCCTAGTAAGCACAAGAAATAAACAAAGTACATTATGAGAAAAATAGTATGATGACTTTTAATATCTCATATTAGAAGAAAAATACAAATGAAAATTATAATATAATGTCATTATTTATTAATTTGATAAAGGTAAAAAGAAGTTTGAGAACACATTGTATTGAGGAAGTTATGGAAAAATAAGCACTTATTTCATTCCGTAACTTGGAATGGAATGTAAATTGGCAAACTTGGGGTTCTTTGTGAATGCATTAGATATGAAAAAAATTATTAAAAAATGTTAAGCAGGAAAAATTAACATAAAAATGTTAAAAACATTTCTGAGTCAAATACACTTTGACTTGGAAATTTCCCTTCTAAGAATTTTTTTCTTGAGATTCATATGCATATTTGTGAAATACAATTGTTTTGTAATACCAGAATATAGGAAAGTGTCCATTGGTATGATGTATTTGAAAATCAATTGTTATATATCATACATAAGATAATAATGCTTATAAAAATGAGATTCTTTGTGTATGGATATAATAGGAGATTTTGTTAGATCAAAAAAATAAAGAATTAGAACTGTGTTTGCATTTTCCACCATTGTTTTGTTTTTAAAAGACTGCATATATGTGTATGGAATATTGTTAATCAAATTTACAAAATTGGTCATTGAGACTTCTATTATAAAGTAGACTTGAGTGACTTAGGGAAATTGATGGAAGAGAGAATAGAGAACTTAGTAGATTTCCAAATACAAAGGGTTATTGAAAAATTGGTATAGAATTCACTATTTACTTATTACTATGTGTTTCGTGAAATCAATGTTTTGTATTTTATTTGCCTTTTTGAAACTGAGACCTTTGAAGAAAAAAGAAAAGAATACAGTCTATTACATCTGTTAGAAATTCTAAAATTTTAAGAGGATGTATTGATCAATTTTAGTTTGAAATAATGAATTAGATATTGAACACACATTAAATTCTTTCTAAAAAACACAGTTTATATTTATTATAATATCTATATTACCTTTAAAAAATAACCTTGGATGAGATTTTCAAAATAGAAGTTGGTTACTATTATGCTTATCATTTTTTTTTCTAATAAGCAAAGAAAAGAGAAATGGGTTCACCATTAAGATAATTCAATAACGATAGACCAACCAAAAACTAACTGTGCAGCATGAGTTGTGAATAGGTTTATCCAATTTTTTAAAACTAAATATATTGGAAACCTCCCAAAACTTTATATTTTCTTTTTTTATTTAAACATAGCTAGTTCTCTGTTTTAATACATAGTAAACACTGTATTTTTACCTTTAAGGGTGATTTATAGATTCAAATGTTTCCTTGGAAAGCATTGAATCTGATCTAAATAAAGTCATATAACAAACCTTAATGTAAAAACTTAATGTTGCAAACTGTCTTCATTCCTCTAAGACATTAAACATGGTATGCTTAAAATCACCATTAAGTCTATTTTAGATGTCAGTAAAATGGTATAGATAATAAAATGCAGTAAAATCACCACTTGCTTCCATTATTACTGGTTAGGCAGTGGGAGAAACACGTTTTGGTTTTGCCACCTGATAAGACAAATAAGAATTAAAGATCTAGCCAATTGGGTAGATAAACTTTTTGAAACAATGTGATTTGAAACTCAAACTCAAGGTTCACTCTCTGCACTTTGATGTGATAAAAGCTCAGTATCTCACTCTGGCAGAGCAAGTCATCACAGAGAAGGAGGGAATTATTATGCCTCCTTTCTTACAAGCTCCATAGCTAGAGGGTGAATGGTGATAAAAATTCCTTTTACTTAGTGCCCTGGAATTCATTTTTGTATGGGCTATTTTAGACGTTATTATAATTTTTTTAAATTTATAACATATTTGTTGAGATATAATTCATCGAACATAACATCTGCCTTGTAAAATGTAGAATTCAGTGGTTTTTAGTATATTCCTGGAGTTGTGTAACCATCACCACGAACTAATTTGAAAATACTCTCATCACCCAAAATAAAAATTACATACTCTTTCAGGGACTTCACCTTTTTCTTGCCCCCCCGTTCCCCCAACCCATGGCAACCATAAATCTACTTTCTGTCTCTAAGCATTTGTTTGCTCTGTATAATTAATATAAAGGGGATCACACAATATGTCAGCTTTTGTGACTGGCATCATTTACCTAACATAATATTTTTGAGGTTCATCCATGTTGAAGCTGATGTCAGTACATCATTCTTTTTTACTGCCAAACATGTATTTCACTTGGTATGGATACACCACATTTTGTTTACCATTCATGAATCAATGGATGATTGGACTGTTTCTACTTTTTGGTTATTATGAATAATGTTGGTATTCGTGTATTATTTTTGTGGGGTACGTGTTTTTACTTTTTGGGTATATACCTAAGAGTGCACTTTCTGGGTCATGTGGTAAGTGTATCGTTAACATTTTGAAGAACAAATAGATTGTTTTCAAAGTTGTGGCATCATATCTCAGGCTCATCAGCAATATAGGAAAGTATCAAATTCTCCATTTCCTCTTTAACTCTTGTTATTGGCTGACTTTTTATTTTAGCAATCCTACTAAATATGAAGAGGTATTTCATTGTTATTTTGATTTGCATTTCTCTAATGACTAAAATGTTGAACATCTTCATGTGCATTTATTGGACCTGTGTATATCTTCTTTGGAGAAATATCTGTTCAGGTCTTCCATAAATCTTTCAACACGGTTATTTGTCTTTTAATCACTGAGTTGTAATACTTCTTTAGATATTCTGATAGAGCCCCTATCATAAGGATGACTTACAAATATTTTCTTCCATTCTGAGTATTTTCCTTCCTTCCTTCCTTCCTTCCTTCCTTCCTTCCTTCCTTCCTTCCTTCCTTCCTTCCTTCCTTCCTTCTTTCTTTCTTTCTTTCTTTCTTTCTTCTCTCTTTTTTACACTATCCTTTGAAGTCCCAAAGATTTTACTTTTGGTGAAATCCAATTCATATATATTTCTTCTTTTTTCCCTTGTGCTTTAGTGTAATTTCTAAGAAACAGAGGTTATGTATGTTTACTGCACTCTTTTCTTCCAAGTTTTATAGTTTTAGCTTCTACATTTAACTCTATATTCCACTGTGAGCTAATTAGGGTGCAAAGTAGGGAGTCTGACTTTATTCTTTTGCATGTGGCTATTCAGCTGTCCTAGCACCATTTTTTTGAAAAGAGTGTTCTTTCACTATTGAATGTCTTGGCCACCTTGTCAAAAATCAATTTGTTACAAGGGTATATTTTTGGACTTTCAGTTCAATTCCACTAATCAATATGACTGACCTTATGCCAGTACCACACTGTCTTGATAATTGTAGTATGCTTTAAAATGGGGAACTGTGATCCTCCAACAATTTTTCTTTTTCAGTATGTTTTTGGCTATTCCAGATCATTTGGATGTCCATATGAATTTTAGGATCAGCTTGTCAGCTGATCCTTCTGTAAAGAAGTCAGCTGTAATTTTGATAAATGCTGCATTGATCATTTGGGGCAATTTTAATAATATTAAATCTTTAGATCTGACTTACCATTCATTTATATCTTTGATTTTTTTCAACAACATTTTATAGTTTTTAGTGTACAAACTTGCACTTCTTTTGTTAAATTTGTTCCTGAATATTTTATTCTTTTATATTCTGTATTAAATGGAATTGTTTCCTGAATTTGGATTATTCATTGCTAGTGTATAAAGATATAATTAATTTTTGTATAATCATACTGTCTCCATAAACTTTTTGAGCTTTTTTCTTCACTCTAATAGTTTTTACTGGATTGCTTAGGTTTTTCTAAGATGTCGTCTGTGAAAGAGATAGTTTTATTTCTTTCTATCCAATATATATCTTTTATTTCCTTTTCTTTACTCATTTTCTTAGAATAGTTTTACATATAGCCTGCTTATAAATCATACTTAAAATACAATATTTATATTGTTAACTATAATTATTAGACAAAAATTCCTGGAATCATCACTTTTTTTTTTTAAAGATTTTATTTAATTGACAGAGAGAAACACAGCGAGAGAGGGAACACAAGCAGAGGGAATGGTAGCAGGAGAAGCAGGCTTCCCGCCGAGCAGGGAGCCCGATGCAGGGCTCCATCCCAAGACCCGGGGATCATGACCTGAGCCGAAGGCAGACACTTAATGACTGAGCCACCCAGGCGCCCCTGGAATCATCTCTTAAATATGGCTTTGGACAAAAATATTTTGCATCCTTGATTTTTAACAGAACACAATGAAATACAATGTTGAAATTAGTGTATTTATGCATAGAAAAGTTATTTTGGTTATCTATGGAAACATTCTTTTTATCACATCCATAAAAAATATGAAAATTTTGGACAGTTAAGTAATTCATGAGAATAACAAAAGAATTTGAAGGAAAAAACTTATAATGAACCGAAAATGGGTGACCTGAATTTCTGCAGAAATATTTATTTTTAAAGGGGTTATGGCAAAAGGAAATATGTAAAGTATCAGAATAAATAAAGTTATAAATGTCAACTGAGACCTCATGACTAGTTACATGAACAAAGACTGTGATGACTGTGTACATTTTATTTCTGAATTATCACTTATTCATAGTCGTACATGTATCTACATTAATTTATTACTTCCTTTCTCCTCCTTCCCTGATTAATGTATGTATCATTATTGGTTATTAACTTTACAATGTAATTTTTAGAAAATGGAATATTATAGTAGGACTTTGATGCAATATGAGGAAAAAGTCTCATCTCCTAGTGGTAGATGCCACACTGCTGCCCAGTGTCATATGATTGCCCAATGTTAAACTTTTCTGATAATAATGTAAGGGACAGACATTAAGTTGTTGATTGTCAAAGCATCCATATCAAAGATGTCCACCTGGAATAAACATATTGCCAGTTGTATGTCACAGCTACTAGAAAAATAATTAGGTAATGAACCAGGCTACCTACCCATGAAGTTCCTCTTTTAGAAAGCCCTGAGTAGCCTAGAGAACTGACTTCTTTAGTGACTGTTTCTCTTTTCCCACTAAGTGCCACTCTTACATATTAAATTTGCCAGCAAAACAAAACAAAAGAAACAAACAAACAAAAACCAGTGAATCTGTGAAACCCTAAGCACATCATCTTTGGACACTAATGAAGACAGAGCTCCAGGTCCACACTCTCTCCCTCTTTCTTTAACCATGTAAGAATTTGCTGTGTGGCCCACAGGTATGCTGTATACCCTTTAGGACTTGTAATAAATCTTATTCTTCAAAGATCTCTGACCATTTTCTTGAAGTGTATCCTTCAATTATAATGAGAACCACAAGGCCCCATCTAGCCACAACACTGGTCCTGTGGTGGTGGTGGGGAGATCCATGGGGCTTGCTCTGAGTGAATATGGACCCAGGTGAGTGCCTCTGGCACTACTAGCTAAGAGCATCACTATCAGTAGTGTTTCATGTAACTAAACTAGAGGTGGGTAATTCCTGGGTTGCTTCAGAAGGTTCTGGTTGGAGTACTGGGTTCTGCTTGATTCTACAAACTTTTCCTTTCATGGTTACCATTTGATCTCCTGAGCAATCTGTATCATATTCTCTTACACCCATGCAAAATTAAAATGTGGGCAAGGATTTTCTTCCCTTTCTTTACTTTTCTTCCTCCCTTTTCCTTCCTTTAATTTATCAAAGAAGAAAATTTTTTTCTTACTCTTCTAAGTGACTTTCTGGCTTGTTTCATTGTCCAAAATTGAATTGACTGGGTGCCTTTGGCTGCAAAGGAATTTCAAAAATAAAGTAACTCACATATTTAACCTCTTTAATGAGAAACAAACAAGAAAAAATAAGGTAAAGAAAAGCTACTGAGTAAGCTACCAAAGAGTCTGTCATAGTTGGTTCTTGAAATAACAAATAATGGACTATTATTGTCCATTATTTGTTAATGTG
This sequence comes from Procyon lotor, assembly GCA_028646535.1. NCBI lineage: Eukaryota > Metazoa > Chordata > Mammalia > Carnivora > Procyonidae > Procyon > Procyon lotor. Next base: position 119,841,725 of record CM053604.1, read on the forward strand.
TTCAGCTAAATAAGGTAGTAGTGTGGAAATTAATGTCATATTGAGGAAGAGCTGTTAAAAATGTTTGTTCTGGGTGTCCAATATATTTTAGGTATGTCATTAAAATAAAATATAGTTTTTTTATGAAAATGCATAAAATATGTAAAATGTCTGGTACAATGTCTACCACATAATGGCTCAACAAAAGTCAGCCAACTTTTAACAACATTTTTGTAATATGTCTTTTAAATTTTTCCACCCAAAGTGATTTTATCAGATCAAGCTTGGTTATTAAAAAAAAAGACAAAACTGAAAATTCCTTTACTCATTGAAAATTGTCCTTTTGTGTTTAATATGAAGAAAAATTACTTTGGCCATTATTTTAATTACATGTATAATCTTTCTCACTCTCTCTCTTGTCTCTATGTCATATTTTTCATTCTATACTTTCCCTAATGTCTGAGAAATAAAGCATGTCTGTATTTGTATTTATTTAGATATCAATATGTTTAAAATCATAATTTCCAACAGTGAATGATTTATCCAGCTTTTTACTTGTTTTAAATATCTTAAAACATTTACTATTTTTCAAACAGTACACGTAAATTGATCATAAATCTGTTTTAATTTAATATAAAATTTATTTCTACACATAGTTTTGATTGCCTTCTATATTTATTAAACACACAAACACACACACATGAACATACACAATACTGGAAGATAGAAAGAATCTTTTACACCAACTACATATCAATTTATATGTTATAAAACAGACCATTGACTCAGAAAGGTGAAGTATTTTGGCCACCACCTCAGTGGAGGCAGTGTTGGCTTAGATCACACATCTCCGTATAAGAATAAAGCTTTGGTTTTGTTTTTCAGCCTTTGAAATATGAGAGGGAAAACATCCAGAATTTCTTACTCTATATACAAAAGTTCTTTTTCATCAGTGGTCTGTATGCAAGGTACACTTTTTATATATAAATCATTAAATGAGATATATAGCAAATAAAAAAAATACTGGATTTTAGCCATTATAAATAACAAAATAATTCAGAAAAATTCAAAGCAAAAACAGTAAGAAAAACAAAATAAAATAGGATACATCAGATTGGCTAGAATAATGTTTGCTTGTTAATATAGTGTAGTGGTAAAGTCATGTGACTTTAATAAAAGTACCTGGGTTCAAAATCCTCCCAGTTGCTGTGATAATTTATATAATGCCCTGAGCCTCAGTTTTTATCACCTATAAGGTGGTGATAAGAAGAGCATCTATGTCATGCCATCATTGTTGGACTAAATGAGTTACTATATGTAAAAAATTTAGAATAGGACTCATCAGGAAATGACAATGTAGTAAGCATTGGCGATTATTATACTATTGCTACTACCATTACCATAGCCACTAGTATCAATAATTACCTTTTTTGTTTGTTTGTTTATAACATGCCATCTATTTGATACAAGCTTTACACACTTAGCTAATAGCCACAAAAAATTATAAACTAAGACCCTCAGTTTAGGAAGAAATAAACTCAAGTTCAAAGTTGTTAAAATACATATCCAAAGTCAAATAGACTTTTACCTTTAAACGGTAGCCAAAATCTAGGTTAGTAGCCTGTATTTGAAAGGGTTACTGAAAGATGGGTGTTTAAGAGACTGAGAACCTAGAGAGAAAAAAATCGGAAAAATAGTGAAATAGTGAAGTATTGAAAAACAATGATTAGAAGAGGGAAGTGGTCGGGAATAGAAAATGATACAGAGATTGTAAATTAAAGAAGGACATGTTATTGCATTAGACAATACCAGCTGGGGGGTCTGAGAACACCAAACCAGTGCTTTGGATTCTTCTGCTGAATGGCTACAATGGAAAGGGTGTTGAGAACTAATTTCCAGGTCATCTGGAAAAGTCAGCTGAGTGGAAATTATTTTCCTACACTGCTAGAAAGAGGATAGTTAGAGGGACTTCAATTTTAGTTTTCAATTTCCATCTATGATTATAACCATGATGGTTTTTATACGATCATTTTAATCCCTTTTATGTGACACTTATTTTTTGATTGTTGAAATGTGATATTCAAAAGTTGTCTTTGATATGGAACTTGACAGAATTTAAAAATTAGATAGGCCATTTTGCTTTGAAATTATTATAATTATTGATTAAGATCTTTAGAATTTTCCTGACTTCAAAGTATATTTTGTTATTTCACAGCCCAATGGCCATTTTGATGAGAGATCTGGCCTAGACTGAAATCCATGTCCATTTCATTTTCTTAACAATGTTTACACCAACTTCACAATTTATAGTGTTTCATATCCATGAAACTTATATGTTTGTTTAATTTATAAATATGAGAAACACTAAGAATATTATTATTTAGGGAAGTGACCATTAAATACTGTGAGATCACTTCTGAGTATATCCAAAACACACAGGTTTTGCTCTTATTGAAAGCAGAAGTGCCACACCCAGTATTTTATTTGATTCTTCCATCCATCTGAGATCTTATCAAAGGTCATCTTTTCTCTCTTAATCTCCTTTTTTTTTTTTAAAGATTTTATTTATTTATTTGAGAGAGAGAAAGTGAGAGAGAACATGAGAGGAGAGAAGGCCAGAGGGAGAAGCAGACTCCACGTGGAGCTGGGAACCCAATGTGGGACTCAATCCACTCTAGGATCATGACCTGAGCCAAAGGCAGTTGCTTAACCAACTGAGCTACCCAGGCACCCTCTCTCTTAACCTCCTTTTTGAAAATCTAATTCTTTTTTTTTTTTTTTTTAAGATTTTATTTATTTGACAGAGAGAAACACAGAGAGAGAGGGAACACAAGCAGAGGGAATGGTAGCAGGAGAAGCAGGCTTCCTGCTGAGCAGAGAGCCTGATGCGGGGCTCGATCCCAGGACCCTGGGCCGAAGGCAGACGCTTAACGACTGAGCCACCCAGGCGCCCCTGAAAATCTAATTCTTAAGATAGATCAGATTCTTTGATGATCATCATTATTCAGCATGAAAAAGCAAAGCCTAGTGAATTTTGACATTTTGTAGTTCACTCTCTGAACACTAAAAATGCTTTTCTAATAAAGGAAATAATTGATGGTCCGTTATATCAGTGTTTTTGCCAGATCATTGAGTCTTATTGTAAAACAGACAAACTATAAAATTCAGTGCTTCCATATTTATACCTCAAGATACAATGAACAAAATTGAACTTCTTTAAATGTTCTTGTTCAAATAAATAGTTCAGTATTGTGGAAGATGTAGGTGGTAATTGCATTGAATGCAATGAATTTTAAATTTGGTCATAGTAAAAGAGCATATTTAAATATGCAAGATGTGAGAATAAATTCTATAGCACCAATGCATAATAAGTTAAAAATCTTGAGAACAATTTAAAGAAAATACAATTGATTATATCTCAAGCACAAATATTCCTTATTCTAACTATATGTCTTGGTTGCCTGAGTACTTCCTTATTTTAAATTGGGAGGTTTGTAAATTGTATGGTCTTTCCCGTGGGTAATTATTTTATATTAGACACTCTAAAGGGATAACTTATCAAAAAACTGATAAAGCACAAACTTTGATGTCAAAGAATTTGCTCTTGTGCTCAAATAAGTTTTTTGGAATTTTCTTAGATAAATTTTAAATAAATTTTCTTGTGCATAATCTACTTAACTCCATGACTCATCATCAAAGGATGTTATTCAGTTTAGTGGAAAGATACAGGATGGGGATTCCATTAAATATTCGCATGCCACATGACCATGGGTAAGTCAGATGAAAAAGTTGAACAGTGTGCTTTGTTACATCCCTTTCTGCTGTCATTCTATGAGCCCACAGTTTTTACTCATTTGTGGAATGAATGTTCTTCATGATTTTTCAATATATGTAATTATATCATAATGTACCTAAGGGAGTTAACTACTGGATAATTACAACAATGATGAAATTCTTTTGTACAGCTAAGATAATTTTTTTAAAATGTGTCACTGATTTCCGCTTAAAGTAAAGCAAAACTATTTGGAGGTTTTTTGGGTCTTTTGTTTTTGACTGAAAATAATGCCAAAAAATAAATCTCCATTTGGGTATCTAGACAGTGCTTTTGCAAATGAAAAATAAATCTAGATGTGGAATGATTACTAAGCAACAAGGTCATTTTTTAGTTTGTCACAACTCATTTTCAGCACTGAAAGATGTCAGGGTCTCCTGGGTGGCTCAGTGTGTTGAGTGACTCACTCTTGATGTCAGCTCAGGTTATGAACTCATGGGTCATGTGATCAAACCCCAAGACTAACCCCACATCAGGCCCCGTGCTAGGCATGGAGCCTGCTTGAGATTCTCTCCCTCTCCCTCCATCCAACTCCTACCCACAAAAAAAAAAAAAAAAAATCATGTTGTATGTAAACATCTAATTTTTGAAATATGAAAGAAAATAAAGTATAAACGATCATACATATTCTGTACAAATCATAATCATAGAAAGAGTCTGGAAGTTTTCCTTCTGTTTCTATTTTTTGAAACAGCTTCAGGAGAATAGGTATTATTTCTCCTTTGAATGTTTGGTAGAATTCCCCAGGGAATCCATCAGGTCCTGGACTCTTGTTTTTTGGCAGGTTTTTGATCACTGCTTCAATCTTGTTACTGGTTATTGGTCTATTCAGGTTGTCAATTTCTTCCTGTTTCAGTCTTAGTAGTTTATAGGTTTCAAGGAATGCATCCATTTTTTTAGGTGGCTTAACTTATTAGCATAGAGATGTTGATAATAATTTCTGATAATTGTTTCTATTTCCTTGGTGTTAGTCATGATTTCTTCCCTTTCATTCATAATTTTATTAATTTGGGTCCTTTCTCTTTTCTTTTGGATAAGTCTGGCCAGTGGTTTATCGAGCTTATTAATTCTTTCAAAGAATCAGCTTCTAGTTTCTTTGTGTTCTACTGTATTTCTGATTTCTAATTCATTAATATCTGCTCTAATCTTAATTATTTCCCTTCCTCTGCATGGGTTAGGCTTAATTTGTTGTTGATTCTCAGGTTCTTCTTTAAGGTGTAAAGATTGTGTATTTAAGATTTTCCTATGTTTTTTGTAAGGCATGGTTGACTATGTATTTCCCCCTTAGGACTGTCTTTGCTGTATCCCACACGTTTCGGACCGATGTGTTTTTATTCTCATTGGTTTCCCTGAATTGTTTAAATTCTTCTTTGATTACATAGTTGACCCAAACATTCTTGATCAGGTGGTCTTTAACTTCCAGGTGCTTGAATTTCTTCCAAAGTTTTTCTTGTGATGAGTTCCAGTTTCAAAGCACTGTAGTCTTAGAATGTGCAGGGAATAATCTCAGTCTTTTGGTATCAGTTGAGACCTGATTTGTGACCCAGTATATGGTCTGTTCTGGAGAAAGTTCCATGTACACTCAAAAAGAATGAATGTTCTGTTGTTTTTGGGTGGAAAACTCTATATGTATCTATAAGGCCCATCTGGTCCAGTGTGTCATTCAAAGGTCTTGTGTCTTGATTTTCTGCTTAGATGATCTATTGCTGAGAGTAAAGTGCTGAGGTCTCCTACTATTAATGTTTTATTATCAATATCTCTTTATTTTGGTTAACAGTTGGCTTATGTAGTTGGGTGCTCCCATGCTGGTGGCATAGATATTTACAACTGTTAGATCTTCTTGTTGGATAGACCTTTAGGAATGATATAGTGTCCTTCTGTATCTCTAACTACAGTCTTTAGCTTAAAATCTAATTTGTTTGATATGAGAATTGCTACCCCAGCTTTCTTTTGTGGTCTGTTGGTATGAAAGTTGATTCTCTGTCCCTTCACTTTCAGTCTGGATGTATCTTTAGGTTAGAAATGAATCTCTTGTAAACAGCATATAGGTAGGCCCTGTCTTTTTATCTAATCTGCAAACCCCTGTGCCATTTTATGGGGGCATTTAGGCCATTCACATTGAGAGTGATTATTGACAAATAAGATTTTATTGTCATTATGTTACCTCTGGAGTCCTTGTTTCTATAGATTGTCTCTGCAAATTTCTGTTATATGTCACTCTTGGGGGTCTTTCTCCTTTTATATAAACCCCCCCTTAATATTTCTTGCAGGGCCAGCTCTTTCAGTTTTTGCCGGTCTTGGAAGCTCTTTATCACTCCATCCATTCTAAATGACAGCCTTGCCTGATAAAGTAGTCTTGGCTGCCTGTTTTTCTCATTTAGTACCCAGAATATGTTTTGCCAGCCCTTTCTGTCTTGCCAGGTCTCTGTGGACAGGTCTGATGTTATTCTGATGTTCCTCCCTCTGTACATAAGGAAATTCTTCCTCCTAACTGCCCTTCAGATGGTTTCCTTGGGGGGCGCCTGGGTGGCTCAGTAGGTTAAAGCCTCTGCCTTTGGCACAGGTCATGATCTCAGGGTCCTGGGATCAAGCCCCGCATCGAGGCTCTCTGCTCAGTGGGGAGCCTGCTTCCCCCTCTCTCTCTGCCTGCCTCTGCCTATTTGTGATCTCTCTTTCTGTTAAATAAATATGTATATATATTTTTTAAGATGGTTTCCTTGGTTCTAAGATTTGTTAGTTTTGTTATTACATGTCAGGGCATTAGTTTGTTTTCCTTGATCTTGGGAGGGGTCTTCTCTGCCTCTAGAACATGAATGCTTGTTTCATTCCCCAGATTAGGGAAGTTCTTGGCTACAATTTGCTCAAATATATCTCTAGTTCTCTCTGTCTCTCCATTCCCTCAGGGATCCCAATAATTCTGACCTTGGAATGTTTCATGGCATTATTTATTTCTCTAATTCTGTTTTCATGGATTTTAAGCTTTCATGTTTAAGTTTAAGTTTAAGCTTTCATATTTGTTCCAGGCCTCCCCCTGTTCATTCTTTTCTATCAATTTGTCTTCTATATCACTAATTTGTTCTTCTGCCTTGTTAACCCTGGCTGTTAGAGTATCTACATTAGATTGGATTTTATTGATAGTATATTTAAGTTCTGTCAGATCATCTCTCATTTCTGTCCTTAGAAAGTCTATGTTACCATTAATGGTTTTCTCCATCCTAGCTATTGTCTGCATAACTGTAACCCTGAAGTCTACTTCCAACATCTTGCTTATATCTATATCCATTAGTTCTGTGGCAGAGATCATAGTCTCTGAATTATTCCTGTGTTGGGGGTTCCACCCCTTAGTCACTCTGTTGAAGAGTGGTGGAGGGAATGTACAGAGTTCAAGTTATTGACCACAACCCAAGCAAGATGCAATGTTTTATAAGGACCTTAGGGTTGTTGGCCTCTTTTTCTTACAGCCTATCTTCCAGGGAAGGGACCTGCAGTACTATTACACAGGCAACCCTATTTGGACAGAGTTGCCCTGCCCCCTGTAGGTTTTGGGTTTTTTTTGTTTTTTGGCAGTTTTCCCTGGCAACTTTCTACATGTCTTCTAAGAGTCAGAGCAAAAGTCACCATATCCAAACTTCTGTCTCAGAACAGAGAGATTGCAGTCTGTTCTCCAGTAAGCCCTCAAGGCCACACTGTATCCATTTCTGTCTGTGTTGCTAAAAACTACACTGTCCTGGGTTGTGTGCCCCACAGTAGCACTCCCAGCCCTCACTTCCAGTTCTAGGCATGTCCCTGCCCTTTGTGCTTCTAAAACTGCCAGCTGCTCCCAGTCCCTATGCGTGCCCCCCACAGCTCCAGGTTTCAATCTGAGGGGCTGCCCTAAAGTCCTTTCCCCACTGCTACCATTCTGCTAGTCTGTGCCCCTGAGTCCCCAGTGTGGGAGGCTTTGGCACTCTGGTGGCACAGGATCCTGGAGGCTCCATCCCCCTTCCATTTATCTTCTGATATCTACCTGTGGAATCATAGCTCCCCACTTCATACCTTGAAACCAACTTCCAGAGATACTCTGTTTGTAGAGATCCATATATATCTTCTTACATCTCAGATGGATTTTGTGGGTTTTCAGAATGGTCTAGTATCTGCTAGATCTAGATCTACTAGATCCAGCTCAATTCAGGGGACCAGTTGAAATAGTGTCTCCTACTCCTCTGTGATCTTTGCCTCCTTGAGGCTTTGTATTAACGTGAATTCTATAGTTAGGGGAATCTACAAACTAGGAAAGAATCAGAGGATGCATATATACAAAGCATTGTCTCTATTTTTATTCTAGAGGGAATATACTTGGCAGAATCTTGGTCTATATTCCTCATCTGAGCACATGACAATATGACTTTCTTTGAGAAATGCTTGTATATCTCAAGTATTACATGACAGAATCACTAATGTTGCCACGTATTAGCCATTGTACCAAGTATCTATTGCAGTTTTTCACATATTAATTCATGTAATCCTAAAAACACTCCCCCAAGGAATGCACGGTTACTATCTCCATTTTACTCAGAACACTGAGGCTCTTGAGCTTTCAAAATGTATACAAAGTTCAGGAACTAAGAAATGGCAATTCCAATCCAGGCAATGGGCTCCAGACCCTGACCCTGTATTTCACTAACTTGCCTCTCAATTTGTAATTTACAAACATAAATGACATCAAGATCCTTTTTTCAACAGATTATCTTGTGGTACATGTGTCCCACAAAGCCCACTATGGGGAAACGTGTTATAATTGCAGATCAGTGCATATTTAACTTTATCTGGACACTTAGGAAGATGGAAAGAAGCATTTTTCAAATTATCAGTTGGAGTAAAAGCATTATGAAAAACTGACCTTGGCTTCTGTTAAAATATATTGGGACTCATGATTTTTATAGTAGTTTTTTCCCTATTTTTTCACAATATTTATTTAAAATGCACATAAGTTCTGTCAATTTATTTTGGGCTCTAATTATTTTATTAGCAAACCCTAAAACATGCTAATAAGAATTCCACTTCTTTTAAAAGACTTCCAAACTTCTCTTCAAATTTTTTATAACTATTTTCCTGATGATGCATAAAATAGTTGACTTTAAAAAGAACCCTTTGAAATGAAATAAAGCTGCTTATGCACAATTCAGAGTCCTATCTTTTTACATATACCCTGAGGAAACTCAGACAGCTTAGATTTATGCGTGTTTTATTTGGTTAAATTTGTGAAGTATTTGATCGTATTTCTGAAGACTTACAATTGCTTTTATAGTGCAGTCAGGTGGTCTATTTTCTTCTCTTCTAGTTTATGAGAATGGCTATGATTTATGCAACTGATATAAAACTGCTTTCAAGTTAACATATACCTAAGACAGTATATAAAGCTAATAGTCAAAATCATCTGCCGAAGGCTATTGCTTTCACTGGTTATTTGGAAACTGTCAAGTTGAGGAAGCAATGAGAATATAAGTTTTGCACAATTCAATTTTAGTTGTCTTCTGGGATGAAAGCTAACATTATTGACAGTGAATTTTGGTAGATAATAAACTTTAGAACTAAGAGTTATTGGAATTGGCATGCATTTAGAGATTCCACTTAAATTAGAAATTACATGCTTACCTTCCATCCTAAATGGCTAGTTGTTCACTGCATAACTAAAAAATATGGGGAAAAAATAATCTCTTCTGGTCAATGATGTGTTTTTAAATGTTTATAACAAAGCACCATAGCATAAAATTTTTTTTCTCCATTTTCCCATTTGTCATTTAATTGCAGATTTTTGAATGTTTAATTAGAACAAAACATTTATTCTGTCATTAACATTTATGAATCATTCAATTTTTTGCACTTAATTTTTTCATGATTTTATATAATCTTAAAATTTTCTTCAACCATTTTAAACATTTTATTTTATTTTATTTTATTTTATTTTTTTTAATTTTTATTAACATATAATGTATTATTTGCCCCAGGGTACATGTCTGTGAATCTTCGGGCTTACACATTTCACAGCACTTAATAGCACATACCCTCCCCATTGTCCACAACCCAGCCACCCTATCCCTACCCCACCCCCCCGGCCACCCTTAGTTCATTTCTTGAGTCTAGGAGTCTCTTATGATTTGTCTCCCTCCCCAACCCTTCCTGTTTCATTTCTCTCCCCCACCCCCCCAAACTCCTGCCTTGCCTATCAAGTTCT
>CM053604.1:119852249-119884731 GCA_028646535.1 Procyon lotor
AAGATAGAATGCTGACCTGTGTCTTGTGCATTATAGAGGTTCCCACACAGTCCTTAACCAAACAGTAATTCTTGCAATATGACATAATTTCCAATAGTGCAAAACAACTATGTTCTTGCTTCTTTTTCTGTTTCAATAGGAGTCTATAAATATTTACTGAATTGGCTCACAATTCTCAAGAATTGCTCCTGAACACTGTGAACAATTTCAATATTAAAATAATTCATGTCTTACAAATATATATGTTACCCTATACCTCTTTAACATTGAAAAATAGAGATACATTAAATACTAGACTTGTGAAAAGTTTGTATCCAAATATAAATTATTTTGGATGTATTAAATATAAAAATTGATATTTAAAGTTTCAGATTAATTTAAATTTCAGATCTTTTGGAAAAAACTCCTAAAAAATAAACAAGCTGTATTATACAAGTCACTAATTTAATTAGCATTTTGCCTTTATGTTTCTACAGATAACTTTATTAAAAACATTCTTTATAATGTGAAATTTAATTTTTTATTTTATTTTTTAAAAGATTTTATTTATTTATTTGACAGAGAGAGAGATCACAAGTAGGCAGAGAGGCAGGCAGAGATTAGGGGAAGCAGAGAGCCCGATGTGGGGCTAGATCCCAGGACCCTGAGATCATGACCTGAGCTGAAGGCAGAGGCTTTAACCCACTGAGCCGCCCAGGCACCCCTTAATTTTTTATTTTTCTTATTTTTTTTTTTATCTACTGGGTAGTATTTCTTGGTATTCTTAGTAGGAAGGTCTCTGCACTAACAGTCTGCCATTGCTGTAACAGAAATCACAATATATTTGACACTTGGTGTCGCTAATGAAAGTCTGAGTAGACTATCTTAAAATGTGAAGGATTTGTCTTCAGACTAACTAAGGTAGTTTCTTTATGAAAGCCCACTTCCCCTTGCTAGTCTCCTGTGGAGAGTTACTTATATATCCCTAATTACCAACTTGCTGGTTTTCATTTTCATAAGATCAGACTGATTTTAGGGCTGACCCTTAGTTTGGTAATTACAAGAAGGCATAATCAAATCTCTATTTTTCATCCTATTTATATATTTTAAATTATTTTAAGTTTCTGTCAAAATCTTTTAATAGTAATTTTCCAGACCTGAGTTCTTATTTTTGTTTATATGCCATTTTTCATATAACTTTCCTTTTCTTTTTTAATTTTGGCTCTTATTTTCTGTCTTTATTCCAGAGTTGAATAAATTCCTAGCTAATTAGCTAATTGCCCCCACCTCAATACTCTATATTGAACAAGAACCATAAAATTGTGGAACACTTGTTTTTTTCCTCAAGTTCTGAAAAATGAATAAACTTAAGTTTTATTAAAATAGCCATTCGTATATTTAGTATCTTGCCTTTATATTTAGCTTTTACATTTATGGATTATAATAGGCTAAAAAGAAGAAATATACTTTCCAGTATTTTTATTTCTTTTCTTTCTCTTATTATCTTACCTTTCTATCATTTACTTAATACTACATAATGTGTTTATGTAGAATCATGGTTGCTAATTTTCTTCAAGGTAATATATTTTTGCTTTATAAGATCTGGATACATTCTACTTTGATCTTCTTCGAGAATATATAAGGACACAGTAAACATGACAAGGAGAAACAAACTGTATTTTGTAACAAAACAATGCAATTCGATGAGGGACGCTTGGGTGGCTCAGTGGGTTAAAGTTTTTGCCTTCCACTCAGGTCATGATCTCAGAGTTCTGTGGATCCAGCTGCTCAGCAGGGAGCCTGCTTCCCCTTCTCTCTGCCTGCCTCTCTGCCTACTTGTGATCTCTCTCTGTCAAATAATTAAATAAAATCTAAAAAAAAAAAAAAAGAGAGAGAGAGAGAAAACAATGCAATTTGATGAATGGGGCAAATTTAAGAAGGGAAACATTTTTTGGACTAATTTTTAACTAATTGTTTTAAACTAATGCAATTTTTGTCAGTTTATTTGCTTCCTTGGATATAATAAACATGTTGACTGAGTTGTACATATCCACTTAAGGTTATGTATTAAGATGTTTCTTTAATGTGGATGCTGAGATTTAGCCTAGAGTGAAACATATTTCACCCTTTATTTTTACTTTTGAATGGTAATATTTATTATCTATCTATCTATCTATCTATCTATCTATCTATCTATCTATCTATCAAGATATAATATATACCAATGTACTGAAATAGAGCTCCAAAGTAAATTCTGGGCAAGACTATAACATTTGGAGACAAATTTCCATAGTTCAGGACCACATATAGCATATCCTAAAACTTTTCTTCTCCAAATTAATATTCTTATATGAGTAAGAAAAAAAATGTTATTTTCCAATCACATGTCAAGAAGTCTTTGATCTTAAACATGCTTCTTATTTGTATAAGAAATTTGTATTTGTATTTGTAATTTGTATAACTCCTCTGAGAAAATTATTTCTTATTTTGGTATCTGCTGAGACATGCACGATATACTAGTTTATGAGCAAATGCAATTCACTGTCTCCTGGACAACTACTCAATATCAGTACTAACAATTGAACTGAAAACTGTAACTACAGAGAAAATGGTTTTCTACAGCTTCATGCTTTGTTAAGTGGAAAGGATTCTTGAAGAAAAACACTCTTATATGAAAGATTGTAACCAACTTTGAAAACGTATGTACCATTTTTCAATTACAGAACCTGATCAAAGCAAATACTCTCCATACCAGTGCTGTAGATCTCATGAATTCTGTGAGGGGTGAAGATATAGAAATTCAGACTAGAAAATATTCTAGGGATCTCTTTCCCACCTACCCCCAAATCACTTTGAGGATGTGATATGCCCCAGGTAATTCTTTCACATCAATGGGATAGAAAATTATTTATTAGTACCTGTTGAGTTCTTTGTTCTGTACATTTAAGTAGAGCTGGTACCTGAACGGTTTCAAATAGTTCAGACTTTTAGTTTGATGTGATTAAAATGGCATTAAAAAGCATAAGATTTTTTTCTGTTAGGTTGATTAGATATATCTGTACAAATGGTGTTCCTTTGTCTCTCCGATAAACCATTAGAAAATGTAATAGGAAAAAATCCAGTTGAACCAAAGAGAGCTTATAAAATAATTAGGAGTAAATATTATAAAATATACTCAAGAACTTTATGAGGAAAAATATAAAACTTTAATAAAAACATGAAAAAGACTTAAGTAAATGGAAAACATTATGAGATGGAAACAATGATAAGTTTAGCATTGATTCAATTTCCTCCATCTAATGAACATAACTAATTCAAATTCAGTCAAATGATAAGAATATTCTTAAGTGAAAAGATTTTCTTTTCTTCCTACTCAGGGAAAAATCATTCATTTTGTTGAACAAACAAGCTCAAGTTGTAGCTAGTTATCTCCTCTTCCTTCAATATTTTAATTACTAAAACTTTCTAGCATATTTTAACACCTAATAAAGTTAATACAATATCATTGATTTACGTTGTAATAATTTTTCTTGTTTTTTTAATGAAATTTAGAATGTATTGTTCTGAAAATAAATGTACATTAATTTTAGGGCTTAAAATTAATTTATAAACTAGCTTATAGAAGATTGACATTTTTATTTTATTTTTCTCAGAAACATGAAATCTCTTAATTTTATCAAAAGGTAGCAGTGTGCTTTGGTAATTTAAAAATGTTTTAAGTCTAGAGAATTTGCACAGTTTGTATAATTTGCTAAATTGAATACATGTAATTTGTTTGTATTTTAAATTTTAGTCAATCTCTGCTCTGTTCTGATATTAATATTGTATATTTATTATTAATATGGTTAATTAAAAATAACTTTTAAAGTGTTTCTTTGGAATTATATGCTTTAGAAATTTATATTTAAACATTTTATTTATTTATTCACTTGAGAGAGAGAGTGTGTGTGTGTGTGAGTTGAGGAGTATGGGGGAAAGAGCTGAGGAGTAGGAGGGGGAGGGGGAAAGAATTAGAAGCAGACTCCACACAGGGCATGGAGCCCAATGTGGGGCTGGATCTCATGACCCTGAGATCATGACCTGAGCTGAAACTAAGGGTCAGGCACTTAACCAATTGAGCCTATAAAATTTGTTAGAATGTATTCATCATATGGGTATTGTACTTTTGGGGAACTGATTACTTTCCAGCTTTCTCTGTTTCTTCTATTCAAATTGTCTGTTTTTTTCTCTGATCCACTTTTTTAAAACTATATTTTCCTTAAATTTTTACACCCATTTATCTTTTCAAGTGCAAGTATATAGAGAAATGCAAAACAGTTCCTAAGGATCACTTTGATATTGATATTTTTGTGCTTAATTCCACTGATTTCTATTGATCATGATTTTGGCTACATGACCTTTTTGCATTTGTCATATTTCATCAAACTGTGCACTTAAAATTGTTGAATGTTATGTATTTAAATTATATCCAATTAGAAAAAATTAAACAATGCTAATGACACTCTTTTATAATTTGTCAGCTTTATATAGTAGTTTTGATGCCCATCTCTTTTGAATATGCTTATTTGCTTTCTGATTTTCTTTTATTTTTTTTCCCCCAACTTCTTCTGCTCTTTTATAAATTAGGTCATTTCAGTATTATTATTGCATGTGAATTTTTCATTTTATTTTGTTGCTCTAGTCCTCACATTTACTGTAGTGTAAGTTAGACTATTTAAATATTTTTGATGTTTACTGTCATGCGCTTTGCAGTATTTTATTCAGTCACTACTTGGTTGCCCAAAATGAAATCTCTGGTCATTTCTTTAGGAAGTACTAATGGGAAATATAATTCATGAGATTTTCCAAGTTCAAAACTATTTGTATCTGGTCTTTATACTTGAAAGACAGTTTGACTGGATACAACATCCTAGCCTCATTTATACCCGCCTCCCCTTTGTATGTGTGATACGAGTTTGTCATTGTATTATGATAAATATGGCTTTGAGAGAACTGAAGTAAGTTCAACTTTTTCTCTTAAAAAGTGACTGATCAATTTTCTTGGCTTCCTATAAAAATAATTTATTTATCTTCAGGATCGGTAACTTTATTATGATATATCTTGGTGTTTAATGTTCTAGGTCATTTTTTCTTAAATACTTTTTCTTTTCCTTCAGTATGAAGTTACATGTCTTGTTTTAGAAAGCATTTCTTTAATTATATCTTTAAGTATTGGTCTGTTCTATTATTCTTTCTAGCTTCTGCTGAGAAATTAACTAGATGCACGTTGGATCCATTCCACTTAACTTCAGTATTCTTACTTCATCTTTAACTTATTTTAACTCTTTTTCTCATAGCAATTTCAATCTTTTTATTATTTCATTTTCTATATCTTTCCTGATGATTGCCACTAACTCTATTCTTCTATTAATCTTTCCAATATTGTGCTGGAGATTTATATATTTTTTCTTTTATTTACCATTCTGTCTTCTTTCAGATCTCATTTCATAACTTCTGCTATCTCACCATCTTTTATGTATTTTATATTTTCAATATGCAGTGTTCTTTTATGGAAGTTCAATAAGCATTATTATTTTAAAAACTTAATGGCATGATATTTATGAATTATTTTCAGCTCCTTCACAGAAAATCCTCCCTTTTTCAATTGTTAGTATCTCACTTTTTCTATAATATTAAGAATGAAGCTTTTATATAACAGACTTAGGCTGTAAATTCATGGATTCTGAAATGTAGCAACCCTTAGATTCAATGATAACATTTATTTTGGTGATTACAGCCCTAAAATTAAAGTAATACATTAATATAACATTTCCATTACCTGCTTTCAGTCCAGAATATAGATGTTTGAACTCCTTTTCTTCTTTTGCTTTCATTTATATGATGCTGTAAATGTAGCCAGCATAAGACATGATTCAAGATTTCTTATCATTTTAAAATCCATAAATAATCATTTTAAATGAGACATGGCTGACATGAAGCAAATAGCAATGAGTTTTGTTCATACTTAGTGTTTATAAATTAATATCACATTCTATCCCTGATATTCTATTGCAATATAGCTAACGAAATTTTTAGCTTCTCTATAGATTTAGGACGTGCCATCAATTCTCTGGTATGAATATCTGTTACAGTTAAATTTATTATTTCCAAGAAAGAGAAAGTAATTTAGTATAATACACAAAAATATATGCATATATACATTTACATATGCATAAATATAGACATATATCTGTATGTGTGTATATGTAAGGAAGTATAATCAAGTATAATCATACATTCCTTGTATGAGACATGAAAACAAAGTATGAACTTCATAAAACAAGCTCATGGACAAGTTCTTTAGGGCATCATTGTTAAGGTAAATTAGCTCCAACTTATTTCTCTTCTTGTGTCATTTAAAGATTAAAAATTCTGAAAGAAAAATAGTGCCTGATTGGACTCTTTCTGAATATATATCAAGCCTTGGCCAGGGGAAGGAATACTATCCTCTATAATTGAACCTTCATAGCCTCATTAGAGAAGTGTTTCTTTAAAACATAATCACAATGGTATTATAAGAAGATAGAATAAATTCTAGGAGAAAAACAACAAATATCCACTGTCTTAATGTATTCTTGATTCTCAATGACAATATGGATATAATACAACTTTAATTCACTTTTGTTTCTAATATCTTTCTTTTTCAATAAATTCCATTTAATCTACACAATATGAATGTGAGTTCAGTGGTTCTCAACATTGGCCTCCCATTGGAATACCTTGCAAGATTAAAAAAGTTCTGATTTAAAGTCCTGTCCACAGTGTGTCTGAGTTGGAGTTAGCGGGTATTTTTACGTGAAAACTTTTTTTTTAAAATTATTGACTACCACCCCTGGAATTATAACGTGCAGTGCAGAGGAGACCATTCAGCCTTGTGGAGGATGGAATTTTACCATGTTCCAGAAGTTAACAGGAGATCTTCTCAACGAGAGTGGTGATTACTGCTAGGATGTCAAGAGGTATGAATCTCTTATCCAAGTTATTCTACCAGTACCATATTAATAGTTAACTTGAAGTTCAGGATACATCTCTGTGATGGCTTTGCAGATTCCAGGACTTAGAAATTCCTTTTTTATATTGATTTAGTTTCTTCAACAAGGATTTAGAAAGGGGAGGAGGTTAAACACGTAGGTTCAGTCAAATATTGATTCTCCTCAAAGCACATTTTGTACTAACTTGATGAAGTTAATGAAACTTAAAACTAAACATTGTTTATTCAAGCATAGTACATTTATAAAGTTCAATCGTAGTAAAATATTTTTTAAGCCAGGGAGTTTTTTAATGATATAAATCCAGTTAGTGATTTAGAAAATAATCTAAATAATTATAACTGACACTAAATCAGAAACATATGCAAATCTCTTCACACGACTGGAATGATAATAGGCTTAATCAAGTGATGTACGATCCAATTTTGAGGTCATAGAATATACAATTATTTGAATAAGAAGTTTTTTTTTTATTTAAGTAAAGGGAAGTAATCACCAAACATTTTAAAATAATTTTATGTCATCCTGTGAAATGTCTATCATTTTCTTTATTTGAAATTTTCAATATTGAGTTTATGGTTCTCCCAGGGGAGTAAATGACCAAATGATGAGTCATAAAATCTTTGTTGTGTTTGTTTTCTGAAGAAGAAAAATATCATAATTTAGCTTTAAATATAACTTTTGTAATAAAAGTTGACATAGTAAAAACTCTATAGATTCTCTTCATCGAGAATAAAATAACAATTTGGGTGCCTGGGTGGCTCAGTTGGTTAAGCATCTGCCTTTGACTCAGGTCATGATTCCAGGGTCCTGGGATCTAGCCCCACTCTGGGTTTCCTGCTCCATGGGAGCCTGCTTCTCCCTCTGCCTCTGCTTCTCTGTCTCTCTGTCCCTCATGAATAAATAAATTTAAAAAAAATAAGAAAATAACAATTCTAAATTAGGTATTATTATATCCTATTCAATATGATATTAAAATAAATACTCCATGATCAAGTAATGACTTAGAGATTAAGCAAATTTACATTAGGAAATATATTATACACTTGATTACGTTAATATCATATTCAAATTGTTTATAAATAAAAGGACACATTTATTAAATGACAAAAAAGCATTTTTAATTATGAATCTGTCCTCAAGATATTATCTGAAAACATTGATGATATTTCCCTTCTTTTTCCTTGTAGACCTCAATCTTTCATTCTTTTCTACTTTTCTGGGCTTAGTGCTGATAAGTAGTACCTTTACTTCTATGGCTGTTCTTCTCAAGTTTCCTTTTTTATTTCCTTGTATTCTTGGATTGTGTCATGGTATCCTGCCCTCACTGCTACCTCCCACCCCAGTCACACCAATGCAAAATATTGAATAAACATAATTTGGTTCTCAAAGCAATAAGTACATTTTTAAAAATAAATATAAACAATTGGTCAAAGAAGTAGAACCACATGATTCTCTTTCTCAGGGAGCACGCACATGCTAAATGACAAGTAGCTTTCATGAGAGGCGTCTGGCACTGTGGGAGGAAATAGAAAACACAAGAGAAGTTAAACAAGTCAATTTGAGAAGCCAAATGTTTAACTGTTGTACAATTTTTAGAGTAATGAAAGCTCAAAGTCACATCTAGTCTATACACACACTCTATGTTAGGGCATGGTTTCTAATATTCTAGTTTTTTTGGAATGCTGAATTGCTACGGGGAGTAAATTTGATTTTGAAAATAACTACATTTGCGATACTTTGATACCTGTTTTATGTGTAAAATAAGGTGAAGGAACTATTGGACCAAATGTGCATATTTTAAGCAAAGAGATCTTGTTTAAACTTCCATACATCTTTAGAAACTCTTGCTTTTTCTATATCATCCTACTAACTGCAATGCCTATGATTACTTACAATCCAGAAGAAAAAAATGAGAAAATATCTCCCCTTTAATTTGAAATGCTTGCAATTTTCTTATTTTTACTATACTGAATTTTATGATGCAAAAGTTGAAATAGGAAAGATGACTTTCCAATGAAAAAACTCCATGGAAAATTAAACTAGGAATCAGAACGTCTTTTTTTTAATTTCAAAAGATTATCTATTTATACTTTAGTTTCCCTAAGGCTTTCTTTTTCTTAGTGAGAATGTTTAAATAAATATATTATTAACTTTACATAGAAGTTTAATATTTAAAGACAGTGTTTTGTAGCCTTAAGGGACAACATAAAGCTAGTGTGAGGGGCTTATGAAGACCCAGACTGAAAAATTCGTTTCACAAATTCTTGAGTTGTCTACTGTTCTCCCCATCACACTTCTATACACCTGATCTCCTGCTTGTCATTACTCTCCTTCCACATAATAATTGTTAGAAGAGAAACATGATGGTCATGCATAGCAAAATATCCAGAGGCAGAGTTGCCAAGGAAAAAATTTCTTTTCTTAGGAACAAATGTTAGGCATCACTATTCTACCATAAGAGGATGAATCTTATTTGTCTGACTTGTACAGTAATATTCACGTTGTAGTCTAATGATTTTTTCTTTCAAAAGTTTCTCCTTTTTATGGTGACATTTATTCTTTCCTACTTATGAGAACTATCTAAAAATATGGAACTTGTGTATACTTTTTAAAATGATTAATTATGTTAAAATAAAATTGGATGAATATGAATTCCATGAGGGCAGAAGATGTTTTATTTATCATTCTCCAGAAATTTACAGACAAAAGATCCCTTAACAAAATTAAAACCAAATTATGGGATAAAACACTCTGCAAATTTTTTCATGTAGGGATTTTTTATGTGTGTGTGGTAGGTTGATAAAATTTAAGGAAATTTTTTTTTATGTAAACACTTTGATAACCATTTATACCTAGAAACTTTTCTAAGTTAATAGTCTATTCAAGAAATTACTCCTATTCTCTTTGGTATATATGAACATTGAGAGAGAGAGGGAAGGGCATGAGTGGTAGAATTTATCCATAAATACATATCTAAATCTGAATTGGAATTCACTATTGGTAACTAGGTAATCATGTTTTTTCAATTAATTTATTTTTTATTAACGTATAATGTATTATCTGCCCCAGGGTACATGTCTGTGAATCCTCAGGCTTACACATTTCACAGCACTTACCATAGCACATACCCTCCCCAATGTCCACAACCCAGCCACCCTATCCCTACGCACCCACCTCCCAGCCACCCTTAGTTTGTTTCGTGAGTCTAGGAATCTCTTATGGTTTGTCTCCCTCCCCATCCCCATCCCCTCCTGTTTCATTTCTCTCCCCCACCCCCCATAAATCCCCGCCTTGCCTCTCAAATTCTTCATATCAGAGAGATCATGTGATAATTGTCTTTCTCTGACTGACTTATTTCGCTTAGCATAATACCCTCCAGATCTGTTTTATTACAGTTAAACTGTCTGACAGAAGAAAAAATTTATTTCTGGTCCATTTTCATACAACTGAGTCATTCATGAAATTATTTTGGCACCAGTTATGGAAGAGAAAAACGAGAACCTTGTTTTCTTTTAAAATGTTTTGCTAATGTATGAACATACTCTGATAGCTTCTTTTTCCTAGGGCAAACATAACAAGTTTAATCTATTATAGCATATATTTGGTTTTCAGTTTTGTTTTCTGGAAAATATGACCACATTTTGGCCAAAGGGACTGTCAGGGGTATGTCATTATTTTTATGCTACATAGGGCTTTTAAGTCTCAACATTTATATTGAAAAAGGGCTCTTCATTCTCTAGTGACTTTAAAACAATATCACATGCATGTAATTAAACATTGCTTCACACAAAATTAAGAAATATTTTTGATGGATATCTGAAGTTTTTATGAATTCAAAAGATTTTAGAGGTTTTCTCTTTTATATAGGAAAATATATATATTTCATTATCTTTTCTTTCCATGTTAGAAGTTATTGGTGTAGAAAGAGATTTAATGGAGGATCATCCATTTTTACATTTAGGAGATTCTTAAAACTTTACAATCCTCTGGGTTTCTACATTACTTGAATATAGTGCATGATGTAATTCCATCCAGCTGAAAATAAGTTGGCATGAAGTTTTTGTTATACTTTTATAGGTTGCATAAGCTGATCATGCTAAGCATTTGATATATTGATTTGATATGATAAGTCATTTTTACATCTATTATTGACTTTCAAAATAAGATATATGGGGTTCTAAAAGTTCTGTGCATATATCTCAGAGGTCATTTTCTGGAAGATGAGTCTTTTCCTGCCAATTCCAACCATCTCCAATCAGATCAATTCTGCTTTTATTACTTGAATATATGGCCTGATAACTAAATAATTCTGAAAATTACTAATTCACTTCCATTACCCCTGCAATTCATATTCATTACATATTTGAGAAAATATGATATATGATTTGGTTAGGGATTGAAGTTCCTTGTACAGTATAGAGAGGACACATTTAAAGGTATCTTACTCTGTCAGGATCCCCAAGTCCACCCTGAGGTTTAAAGATTTGCTAGGACTCACAGAACTCAGAAAAGTTGTTATACTTAAAATTATGGTTTATTACAGTAAAAAGGATACAATTAAAATAAGCAAAATCAATGGATAGATGGGGTGAAATCTAGGAGAAACCAGAAATATGCTTCTAGGTGTTCCATCCCAACAGTCACATAAGGATGCATTTAATTGTCCCAGCAACAATCTGTGAAAACATCTGTGAAGTGTTGCTACTGGGGAAGCTCATTTGAGTCTTGATGCCCAGGGTTTTCATTGGGGGTCAATCACTAAACATGCAGAGCCCACATGACTGATCTCAGAGACTCATACTCCAATCCTTCCATCTTCAATTAAATAGATGTTTACTATTAATCACATTAGGTAGATCAACTTATCTGGTCAAACTTGTACAGCAGGTCATAAGACTTCAGGCATATAAAAGGACACTTGTTAGGCAGAAAATTCTAAACAACTAAAGATTGTGTCCCAGGAATCAGCCAAGATTTAGGCTTGAAGACAAGTGTCTTTGGGGAATGTACAAATTTTGAGTGATTGAGGTCTGCTGAGTTAACCCTGCCTGCTGTCTTGTCATCCCCATCTTTCTCCAGCTATCTGTGTCCATTCTAAACACTCGGACTGCTGATCAATTTTTGGAGAGACCATGTTTATTTGGTCATTTCCTTTTCCAGGCAGTTTATTTATTTTTTAAAGGAGATTTATTTATTCAGTTGAGAGATAGAGTGAGCACAGGTGGGAGGAGGGAGAGAATCCTCAAACAAACTCCCTTTTGAATATGGAGCTTGATGAAGGGCTTGATCCCAGGACACTGAGATCATGACCTAAGCCCAAATCAACAGTCAGATGCTCAACTGACTGAACCATCCAGGTACCCCCTCCATACAGTTTATTTTTACACAGCTCTTCTGTCCTTGGGAGGAAAAAAATCTCTTATTCCACCTGTTTTCTTATTAAATTAAAACAAAACAAAACAAAAGAAAACTAAACTTCTGAGTAGACTCCTAGAGGAAGGAGAGAGGCACACTAACACCAAATTGACTCTACTAAACATTTACCATATATATTGTTCATATGGTACAGGTAAGCTGCTTACCTTATAAAAGGTAAGTAGTTCATTTAATGATGATAATCCAAATTAATTTTTCAAAAATCAACTATTTCTTCCTGTGATCTTTTTGGGTTTATCATAACTATAGGTGACTGAGACTCAAGTATCCTAGAATTTATTGTCTTCTACTACAGATAAGGAAGAAATATTTTTATATCCAAGTTATAATTTCTCAGGTCCCAACTTACTTTACCGATTTTCAAACTCTGAGTAACTATGAGAGCTCCTGAAATGCATAAGATCTTCAAATCTCTCTTCGTTGTTACTTTTCATCACAGTCAGCCTCCTGGCTTTGGGCCACTGCTCTGGACTTCTAGAAGTAACCACTTTAATTCTAAATTTGCATTTCTTCAGAGAGCTGCTTATCTCATTCTGTTGCTTTGACCCAACCATGGGCACAAATCTTTCAATGAAGCAAAAGACAAGCTACAACATTTAAGTAAACCGAGCCAAAAGCTTAGCAATAACTGGAGAAAATTGTAATTGTGAAAAACTCCACAGAAAATGTGATAGCTAGAAGGTTAGAACAAAACCCTTCTACAGAGCCCAAAGGTCTTCTCCCTTCTTACTGCCAAGTCTCTACCATGTTGCTTTCCCCAACAAAATCTCCCTTAAACATTTTACTGGCCTCACTCCTCAAAGATCTGAAAAGAAAGAATATATTTCCTAGAAAATATACACAGGAGAATTGCACTTTCCCTCTATTATAAAGACAATATTGGATTTCATTATGGAAGCAAATTTGACTCTTCAACTTATAGTGCAATCAAACTTCTCTAAGTTTTATGCTTAAGGTGGAAAATGTTCAAAGGCATTCATTTTAATTATTCAAATTTGCTTTTGTTAAATTTTGTAGAACAGTGACGGTATACTGGGATAGCTATAACAGAGCCCAAACGATTTTAATGTTTTTTATAGTTTTGGATGAAATAGATTGACAATTTTAATAGTAAATCTCAGAGACTTCAGTATACAGTTGACACATGAACAATGTAAGGTTAGAAGCATCAACTCCTGAACAGTCAAAAATCTACATATAACTTTTGACTCCTTACAGACTTAACTATTAATAGCCTACTGTTGACGTGAAGCCCTAGCAATAACACAAACAATTAATGGATATTTTGTATGCCAAATGTATTATATACTGTAGTCTTATAATAAAGTAAGCTAGAGAAAAGAAAATGATATTAAGAAAATTATTAGGAAGAAAAAATGCATTTATAGTACTATACTGTAAAAAATCTGCTTGTTGGTGGATTGGCACAGTTCAAACCCATGTTGTTTAAGGGTCTACTGTGATTTATGAACCATAATAGTCCGCTAAACCCATCATTTTATTTTTATTTTTTTTTTTATTTTAGAGAAAGAGAGTGAGCAGGGAGGAGCAGAGGTGGAGAGAGAGGGAGGAAAAATCTGAAGCAGACTCTGTGCTCAATGTGGAGCCTGACATGGGGCTCGATCCTATAACCTGTGAGATCATGACCTGAGCTGAAACCAAAAACCAGATGCTAAGCCAACTGAGCTGCCCAGGCACCCCTAAAAAAACCAATCATTTTTTAAGATTCCTCAAAAAATGTTTAGCAAGTCTTTATTACTGATACTAGATCAATTTTAGAGAAAAAAAAAGAACTGTTTTGTTTACAATGAAAGGCTTATGTAAGTAAAGGAGACTCTGCTGCAGAAAGGAGCAGAGTCAAATTTGAACTTACTTGGGAGTTTTCTGAAACCTATGTATTTAACAAATGTGCTCTTGTCTCCTCTCCACAATCTCTTTTTAATGAACTCTGATTAAGAATATCCCATTTCTTCTATATTCTCACTTTTTATATCAACTCTGTCAAAGAAAAAACAGAGTTGGACAGTAGGGAAAATAGTAAAAGCAGGTTTTAATCAGGACTCTTGCAACAGGGGAAAGAGATCTCAGTGTAGAACTGTGTTCACCTTCAAACACAGCATGAGAAAATGGGAATTTATAGACAGGAAGTAGGGTGAGGGTCAGTGGATAGAAAATTAAGAGAAAACATTGGGTGTAAGGAGTCATTCTGGCTAAACCAGTCTAATAGGACTTTTGCTGAAGACAGGCCAATGTGGTCAGACATCATCTGGATGATGGTGCGGGGTGAGAACTCTTAAATAATGAAGGTGATCAGATGTGGAGGATGGGAAATTCTTGCTAAACTAATTTGGTAAGATTTTTGCCCAAACTGGAGCCTACAAGAAAGTGCATGGATGGGTCTACTAGAAGATTCAGAAGACTGCCTAAAGTTGGATCAAGCTAATAATCTTCATCAACTGAAAGAAGCAATTGTATTATAGTAGCTAAATAATTTAAAATATTTTAGCTGAAAATGATTTGCTTCAGTTTTCTTTTAATTAAAACTGATTCCTTAATAAAAAAGACAGATTTTAGTCTTTATGTTTTCTATCTAAAACAAGGAACTTGTAATGTCTGTATGGTTCCCTCAAAGTTGACCCCTTAAGAATAGGTTCTTTGATTTAAACTATGAATTAAGAGACCCATTGGATTGTTCCTCCCACATCAGAAAAATAGTGGCTTGTCCTTATTTTGTTTAGGGCTCTTCAAAAGATAAATCACCTTAAAGTCTGTGACTCTCCAGAAAATTCAGCTTTTAAACAAAATTTTCTTTCTTTTTTACCAATTTGTCCTCTAAATTTGTTAAAAACTTTGGATCTCATGTATATATATACACACACACATAAGGTTACATATATATATGTGACATAGATGCCAACTCTATATTTAAATTATAAGGTGGTAATTAACCTCCAACAATTTATTTTGAAAAGACTGATGAATTTTATGTGCCTGCTTTCGTGGGCTAGGATGCCTCATTCTTCTGGTTAAGAGTTAAGATTTTACCCAGTTGGTCCAATAAAAGAGAGGGAGAAATGTCTGCATTCAAGTTAGCTTAAGAAAAGTGATATTAGGGGCGCCCGGGTGGCTCAGTTATTAAGCGTCTGGGTGGCTCAGTTATTAAGCGTCTGCCTTCGGCTCAGGTCATGATCCCAGAGTCCTGGGATCAAGCCCCGCATCGGGCTCCTTCCTCCTCAAGAAGCCGGCTTCTCCCGCTACCACTCCCTCTGCTTGTCTTCCCTCTCTCGCTGTGTTTCTCTCTGTCAAATAAATAAAATCTTTAAAAAAATAAAAAAAAATAAAAGTGATATTAGCACCTATGCTTCCACCCACTGAAACCAATTATCACATATACTATTTCTCTTTTCTGAGCCAGAAAGCACCTCTTGCCTTTAAGAACTATTACACCACAGCACCTCCCCACCTCCATAAAAGACACATTTTCCTTTCATGTTCAATGTGCAATCCCACCCATCTGGAGTGATGAAGGACTGATATCCTATATACTTTCCCTACCTTTTCCTTGGAGAATCTCTATTTTCTTCCTCAGTTGGTTTATAAAGGATATAAAATGCTATTAAAATTTTCCTGTATCTCACTCCTAACTTCTGAATCTTTGTTTCTAATATAAAGTGCCACACTTAAAGAAGAAAATGATTACATTTCTACTCTACTTCTAGAAATTAATTCTCATTTAGAGTATTATTCCATTTCACTGCACTTCCAGTGGAATGAACCAAGCCTATATCCTTGAAGAAAGGGGAGAATAATATTTTAAACAGCATGATTTCCCTTAGGCTTCACAAACATATCTTGACATTTAATCACAACTGGAACACTATATTATCTATCACTGTCAATATTTTCTCCAGGAACACCTTTACTTATCGGCAGGGCAAGTCATATGACAAGAGGCAGGACTACGATAAAAATGCTATATAAAAACCATAACATGCGCAAAAAAATAGAAGTATAAAACAGCATGGGTTCAGTGCACATTTCCTTTTAATCTTAGATAATACAGACTGCTGATGAGTGGGCCGTATGCTGGTGGGTATTCTGGAACAGTTTAAAATGAGATTTTCATGCAATACGATGGATTTGAGACCTTATGATCACTTGCCACATTGAAGAATCCATCGTAGGAACAAGGGGAGTGTCACATTTAGGAGAGAAAAATCAAAATGTGGAGCCAATTTTTGTTAAATGTGAAAGATGGAATTAGTGCTTAGATGCTCAAGTCTGGGAGAACTTGGGTAGGAAGGTACAGGATTGGAAAGAAGGGAGAAGGCAGGACTGAGATTCTGAGTTCTGGAAATTTTTTTTGACTTACTAAAACTTTAAAGGTCAAGAATTTCTCCTTTTTTTTTGTGGTAAATCTCAAACTTGATTCTCCAGGAGGCTTAGTTGGGTTAGGTTTCTGCATTTCTCATGCTGTTTTTAGAGATTGTGGATAATCTCAAATGGAGGATGAGAATAAGAATTATTACTTACTGGAAAAGGCATCCCAATCTTGCTGAAGCTTTCTTGGCAGTTTATGAAATGATTTTGGAAACTCTTTTTCTAAACATGTGTCATCTCCACCTATTGACTAATGCCTACAAGTTTCTTAAAAAGTTCAAATTACTTCATTTCACAGTTACTCATATGAATTAATTGGTAAATACTGTTAGAATAAATTGTCCAAACTTGTCAATCATACCTCAATAAGTTGGAAAAATAAGTTAAAGAACAAAACAAAACAAATTGTCTAAACTTCATTCGGGATAGATCTACAATTAAGCCAACATATAAACCACAAGATAATATGGATTATTAAAATGGAATAAGGAGTTGCAGGCCAAATATGCAATGTGGGAGGGTAGTGAGAGGTGGTGGAGAAAGAGCTAGCAATTCATAAATTTGCAATTATTTTTCCTAATGCATTAAAGAGTTTAGAAATACATAATTTCTTTTTAAAAATAGTTGCAGTAATTATGTCATTTCTAGAGTTTCATTTAGCATGATAATCAGGAGACGACTTGATTACAGTGCATCATCTGCAGGATATATATAGAAAAGTCAAGAAATGTAATTGGTAAAATCAAATTTTTGATTGTTGATGTTTTCTTATTTAAAAAATATAATTGCCATATCTTTAGAAGAAATAATATTTGAGGGTTACATTTTATCATAATTGTTTTATTATGTTATTAATGATAGAGTTTAGTCCTTCAAATTCTGATGGTCAGTTTTAATTGATACATTTCTAACTTACATGCTATTTATCACTAATGGATTAGGGCTTATTCATAAAACACCATTAGTTCACTTTCAACTCAAAGCATTAGCTCACAGAGCTACATGTGCAATGTAGTGGTCCAGACGATGAACTGCCATCCTCTACATCATGATATCATTTCTTAAAGCCAATTAAAATGCATATGTTAAGAATTGTCTCTAGAGAAAGGGAAAATGTCTGCCGGTGTGAAGAACAATTATAGTTGTTGCCTGTGGACATTAGTTCCCAGAATTATTGCAACGTGTGTCATTTTGATCTGTTTCGGTGTCATGCTGTGAATACACTGGTCAGCTTCCAGCAATATTCAGTGGGATTTAAATTAATAACTAGCTGATGAGCTGATACTTAAAAACAGATGGGACTCATATAACACCACAGAATATTCATCACCAGAAGTCAAGTTAGGCAGTGAAGAGAATTCTAGGAGCATTGTCCTTTAAACTATCTTACAAGACAGATTTATGGTCTAAATTGAATTGGCATGACAAAAATAACGCTTGATTATTTATTAAGCTTAGCATCCAGTTTCAAAATGCAGGACAGTAAAATGTTCATCTTTTTGTAACTAGAAATCAGCAAAATATTTTTCCACTGATTAATAAAAATAATATTTCTGGCTATACAAATACTTCTCCCAATTTTCTTAACATTTTTTTTTTAAAGATTTTATTTATTTGACAGAGAGAAACACAGCGAGAGAGGGAACACAAGCAGAGGGAATGGTAGCGGGAGAAGCAGGCTTCCCGCAGAGCAGGGAGCCCGATGTGGGGCTCGATCCTGGCACCCCGGGATCATGACCTGGGCCGAAGGCAGATGCTTAAAGACTGAGCCACCCAGGTGCCCCTTAACAATTTTTAAAGCATGTCATATGTTATGAACTAATCAAAACTATTAGTTTCATAGAAACGATTATTTTTTTATTTTATAGAAATATGACAGAATTCTTGAGTCTAAGAAGTGTGAAAACTTTTATCAAAATTGTATCTGTGAATGCTTGCATTAAAATTTTAAACTAGTTATATTTAGATAAAATTAACAAAACTATGTGTGTAAGCAAATGTAAGCAAATAATTGCTTAACATGTAAGTAAATAATTCACTCATTCATTTTTCAAAGAGGGCTTACTGGGTAGCACTTACTTTATGAAAGGCACTGTGCTAGAGAAAATAAAATAAATATGCTACAAAATATTATTATAAAAAACTAAAAACAAAAATCTAAAATTAATGCAGATGTTTTTGTTTTCTGTGATTCTTTGAGTAACACTTTGGAAAATTCAGTACTAACGTTTGAGGAAAGTGTTAACATATATGAGGGAAATATTTATCAGTAGCACTAGTGGTAGGTGTGGGATGGATAAACCTGCTTCCCTGCAGTAAATGTGTCCTAAGACATGCATTACCTTCTACAGGTCTCAGGGGTGCCATTTTGGGGGAACAGTTTCCACAGACTAGCAACATTTTAGCTGCAAATTTTGCATTAGCTTAATACTTCAAGATAGGTTATGCATCAAGTAACACTCTTTCCTTAAGCCTGTAATTTTAATATTTATGAGTTAATTTGAATTCCATATCTAACCGATGCTAGAGTGTAGAAAACAAGTTAACCTTATCTTAGGCATAACTAATTATTTGGAAAAACTCAGTTGATTTTCTCTCCCCCACCTCAAACATGTTAATAGCTAAATGTTGAACAGGTATAGAATACATAAAAATGTTATAAGCATCCTGAAGTTTATTTCCTATTTCAGGTAATATTTTGACTCTATATGAAAACTGACATTATATTCCTTGTTTATATTTTTCAGTAATAAGACATTATTGGTATTTTTGAAGATTTTACCCAACCAGAGACCTGTTTTTGTTCTTGTTCCAAACTTAGAACCAACTTTTCTCTGTATACCCATTGTTTTTCTATTTTGATTTCTCTCAACTAAGATTTTCATTTGATAGTTTTGTTATCCACGATATTTGCTAAGAAATTAGTGTCCTGAAGAAACTTTGTGATTCTCTTCTTTTATCAAAAATAAAAAAAAAAATGGAAAATGAGAAAAGAAGGAGTAAAGGAGGAACAAAGAGAGAGGGAAAAAAGAGAAGATAAAGAAAAGAGTAATACAGAATCATGGCCAACACTTTGAGTTATTGGGGCAATTAACACTTATTTACGGTATATCATTGGGATGGTGCTATGTTGCATCTTCCAAATAAAACTCCCTTATGTACCCATCAAAAATATGTTTTCCTTTTCTTGGCCTCCCCTGTGCAGGTGCATTCTGTATTCTGCTCAGAGGTACTCAGCATGGAAACATGTTCCATCAAGTGTGGCCAAAATCCAGCTTGGGCTCTGCTCCCCCGGTGCCCTGGTGTGGGGCTGCTTCACCTGGGTCAAGAATCCACTCATAGGCAGTGTTGTAGGCGTTCCTGTCTTTTTCCTGCTCCACGTGCTCTGGGTCTGTGCTCCTTTTTACTAGAGACTAAATCACTTACAACTAGAATGATCTATTTGAGCTAGGCAAAAGTATACAGGGACAGCTCTTCCAGAATGTTTTGAAAAATTATATATTCATTTATCTTTTGCTTAAAAGAGTGCATATTAAAATAAGATACAAGCATTGCTTACATCTGGAAAGTAGATCTGGGTTTTAAGGAGAGATATTTTTGCTTCCAGTGTGTCCTTTTGCAAATCATTTCAAATGCATTTGTTTTATAATTTAATAACAATAAATCATTCAAAAATAAAGGACAAAGAATATAGAAACCTTTTTTTTTTTTAAAGATTTTATTTATTTATTTGACAGAGAGAGATAGTGAGAGAGGGAGCACAAGCAAGGGGAGTGGGAGAGGGGGAAGCAGGCTTCCCGCTGAGCAGGGAGCCTGATGCAGGGCTCAGTCCCAGGACCCTGGGATCATGACCTGAGCCGAAGGTAGACAGTTTACAACTGAGCCACCCAGGTGCCCCTAGAGTCCTGTATTTTACACCTAAATCTGAAAGTAGAAACCTCTCTGACCTTGACAAGTCATGTGCCTTTCTGTACTTCCAGTTCTCTGTAAATTGACATTTTTGAAACTCAGGGAGGTTTGTAGTACTGTTTGTGACCAAGGATACGAAATGATAAAAATGGAAGAAAAACAAGGAATAGCCTAGGGAAGCAGTCCAATACAGCCAAATAAAATCCATAGTTTATAAGTTTTGGGTGAGCATATAATACGTCTCCAAAAGGTGTTATTTTGAGAGAAAAAAAGGACTAAAATATTTTATATACTTTTCAAAATACTTAAATTGATTTTAGGTTATTACTAATATATTCAAATATTTTTTAAAAATTTCTTTTGAAAATTAATAAAATTTCATGAAGTCAAGCAAATTCAGTAAAAGAACTTTACAGAGATGATTTCAACATTTTAAAATAACAAAAGTAAAAAATTGTTGCTGGTAAATTCTCACATTCTAATCATTTTCTTAATGATTTCCGTCTGTAAATACCATATGTTTAATTACTTTTCAAAAGAATATATTTTTCAATGTCAACTTACCATTTTAATTTTTCATAAAGTTGCCTGCAAATTCTTCAAAGAAGTTGTTTTGTGTTGTTTCTCACAAGTTACACATTTCAAATTTTGACACCTATAATAGATGCTTTTCTGTAGACGATAATAGTTTTAATGGATTTACTCTTTGTATCCAAGATAATCTCAGAACAAGTTCTGGTCAATGGATAATATTCTCAATTCTATCTTTTGATAGTATAATTTTTAAATATTTCAGCAGAAATATTTTCATGGCAATTCAGAATGTCTTATTTGGAAAAATACTTTTGCCACAGAAGACTCGTCAAATAAATTGTCTTATTTTCTCTTATGCTAGTGACAGGTTTATATATTTTTCTTTCTTTATCCTGCTTATATAGTAAAATACATCGATTGAGTCTCAAACACTTAACCAAGCTTGCATTTTGGGGGTGCTGGGTGTCTCAGTTGGTTAAGGATCTGACTCTTGATTTCTGCTCAGGTCATGGTCTCTAGGTTGTAGGAATGGAGCCCCGCCTGGGGCTTGGCTCAGAGCTTATCTTAGAGTCTACTGACCCCTCTCCTTTCATCTCTACTCCTGCCCACCCCCTCCCCAACCATTGTATGCTTGGGTGAAATTCTGTCTTTTTAAGAATAATTTTCTACTTCATCTTCACTCTCCAATGTGCTGTCATAATGCTAATTTTTTTTAAAGATTTTTTATTTATTTGACAGAAAGAAACACAGTGAGAGAGGGGACACAAGCAGAGGGAATGGTAGCGGGAGAAGCAGGCCTCTAGAGGGAATGGGTAGGGAGCCCAATATGGGGCTCTATCCCAGGACCCTGGCATCATGACCTGAGCCAAGGTAGACGCTTAACAACTGAGCTGCCTAGGCGCCCCTGTCATAATGTTATTCTTAATATTCCCTCATTATCTTTGTAATATTTGCAAGATTTGTAGTGATGTTTTTTCTTTCATAATGAATATTGACAATTTGTGTTTTCTTTCTTCCTTTTTAATTTTCCCTTGGTTAACAGGCAAAAGTGCTATTGATTTTATTGAAATTTTTAATAAATCAGCTTTGGCTTTATTAATATTTTCTGTTAGTTTTCTATTTTATTAATTTTCACTCATATTCATATCCCTTTCTGTTTCAATTTCTCTTAGCCTTGTTTTTTGGTTAATGGTGTTATAGTTCATGTGTATATCTTGTTAATTATGTGCATAAGGAATTTCATTTGTGATACTATTTTAAGTGGTATTGTTACTTTAAATTTGTTTTTTGTCAAAGCTAGTACATAGAAAATAAAATGGGTTTTTACATTGGCCTTAAGTTTTACAACCCTACTAAATTCACTCATTATTTCTAGTGGTTTTATCATCTTCCTCCATGATTTTGATTCTTTCTTCATTATTTCTTTCTTCATTATTTATTATGCTTTTTTTGGATTAACTATGTCCTCTATTGAAATGTAAGCTACATCCTTTTTTAAATTTTTCTAATTTTGCTATTGTTTCCTAATGTTTTTAATTTTTCTGTTTCTAATACTGTATTTAAAAACTTATAGTATATTTTTAAGTAGTATAATTTCTTGTTGAATGTAAGCAATTTAAAATAGTATAATTTTATTTCCACCTCCATCCTTTGTGGGCTTTTTTTCATATATTTTATTTCTATGTAGCATATGCAGAAGTAAAAACAATAGGGTTTTTTTTTTACTTTTTTTAAAATTTTATTTGTTTATTTGGCAGAGAGAGAGAGATCACAAGTAAGCAGAGAGGCAGGCAGAGGGAGAGAGGGAAGCAGGCTCCCTACTGAGCAGAGAACCGAATTCAGGGCTCGATCCCAGGACCCTGCGATCATGATCTGAGCCGAAGGCAGAGGCTTAACCTGCTGAGCCACCCAGGTGCCCCCCTTTTTTTTTACTTTTTATAGTCAATTAATTTAAGCATTGTATTTGAAAATATTCAAACATTTAATAAAGTGAAAAAAATCTGCAGTGAATTCCTGTGTATCCACTACCTAGATTCTGTTATCAGTATTTTACTATATTTGATTTATCACAGTTTTGTCTATTTATTAATTTATCTCTCTTCAATAATCCATCTTATTTTCTGACACATTTTAAACTAAATTGCAAATTTCAGGACAATTCTAATACTTCAGTAGTTCAGTATTTGTTTACAAATATTTTCTTTTGAGGTAAATTTTCTTATGATTAATGCACACTGGTTAAAGGTACATTTGTTGAAATCATACACTTGTGTAACTGATATCACCATCAAGATAATAAAACACTGTTTTCAACATATAAAATTCGTTTTTTTTAAAAATTTTATTTATTTATTTGAGAGAGAGAGAGAGAGAGAGCAGGAGGAGAGTGAGAGGGACAAGCAGACTATGCACTGAGCACAGAGCCTGATGAGGGTCTTGATCCCAGGACCCTGAGGTAATGACCTGAGCTGAAGGCAGACACTTAACTGACTGAGCCACCCAGGTGCCCCACCACAGAAAATTCTGTCATGTCCATTTCCAGTCAATTCTTGTATCATCTCCCCAGATGCATACATTCTTCCAGTTATAGCTTAATTTAACCTTAGTCTTGAACAGATTAGTTTTCTTTAAACCTTCTAAAGGTATATTTGATATAACAAAGAAACAATGTGATTTTTAAATATTTATGTACATATTTTGCATTTCTGGTGCTTCTTATTTCCTTGGATAAATACAAATTTTTATGTGGCACTATTTCTTTTTCTTTTCTTTTTTTTTTTAAAAAAAAGATTTTATATTTTATTTGATACAGAGGGAGAGATCACAAGTAGGCAGAGAGGCAGACAGAGAGAGTGGGGGAAGCAGGCTTCCCGCTGAGCAGAGAGTCTGATGCAGGGCTTGATTCCAGGACCCTGAGATCATGACCTGAGCCTAAGGCAGAGGTTTTAACCCACTGAGTCACCCAGGTGCCCTTCTTTTTCTTATTTTAAAATTTTTTCTTAACTTCTATTGTAATCAATTTTTATAATTTTAGTGACAATGAATTCTCTCAGCTTTTGTTTGCCTGATAATGTTTTCAGTACACCTTTATTTGTGAATGGTCTTTTAGTAGATATAGGATAAAGAATATATCTAACAGATACTTTTATTTCAGTAATTTAAAAATGTTGATTATGCATTGTATTGCTTTTTATGAAAAATCAGTAGTGACTTGTCTTTTTATTTTAATGTGAGATATATATATATAATATATATAAATTTATATAAGATACATACATATGTAATTTTATCTTGCTTTTTTGTAAAAAAATTTTTTACACTGGTTTATAACAATTTTACTTTGGTTTTCATGGTGTTTATCCTGCTTGGAATTCTTTGAGCTTCTTGGATTGATGGGTTTATAGTTTTTAATCAAACTCAGAAATAGTTTTTCATAATAATTTTCATATTTTATTGTGTCTCAGTTCTCCTGAGAATCTAATCATACATATGTTAGATCATCTGTTATTGTTTTACAAGACACTGAAGCTCTATTTTCTCAGTCTTTTCTTTCTGTGTTTCAGTTTGCATAGTTTCTTTATATGTCTTCAAGTTCACTAATTCTTTTCTTTTCCATTAATACGTCCTTAGACAATTTAATGAATTCTTTATTTCAGATCATGTATTTTTCAACCCTAGAGACTCATTTAGTTCTCTTTTAAATCTTTCTAATTTTATCTTCACTATATTCTTAAATGTATACTTATAGAACATTTTTAAAACTTTCATTTTAATTCTATCATCTCAAATATTTCTGGGTTCATTTTATTCACTGAATTATCTCCTGGTTAATATGTCATATTTTTCTGCTTCTTGATATAGCTCATATATATATTTTTAAATTTTGTTCAGATGTAAGACAGTATGTTGACTATCTCTAATTTTCTTTTTGAAAGGTACTGTTCTTTTTAAAAATTTTATTTTATTTGAATTTAATTGATTAACATAAAGTATATATTTTTACTTTCAGAGATAGAGGTCAATGATTCACCAAAAAGTATTGCTCTTTTTTGCTATCAGGCTCCTTGAGATTTTTTTTTTTTTTTTGAGACACTTAGAAAAAGAATGAGGACTGGGGAAATTGTCTTATCAAATATTAAAGATTTGTTGTAAAATTGTAGTAGTTAAGGCAGTTTGGTAATAGTGCAGGGATGCAAAACAGATCAGTGAGACAGAACAGAAAGCCTAGAAACATGCAGGTAAAGAATTTTAAAATATGGCAGAGGTGGCTTAGTTTACTTTATGTAACAGCTTTTGTTTAAATATATCTCCCTTAGAATCCTACTAGAGAAATAACATTAGCAGGGATTATAAAACCTTAGAAATCTATCTTCAGTCTATATGTTCAAGTTAATTTCATGCAAAAAATCCATTTGCCTTATCCTTTTAAAACGTTGAAAATCCTACCATTTTCCGAATATATCATTTTACAATTAGAGGCCTTCACAAATGAATAAATGCTTTTGCCCTGTACTTCTCTCTGCTTGTATTTTCCTACTCCATTCTCTGTTTATTTCTTCATTCAATTATAGTCATTAAGTAATTTTTTAAAGAATTTGATTATATACAAGTCACTGACAATCCAGCGTAGAGCATGACCAAGCTCTTGATGCTATGAAGTGCTGCATAATGGAGCATAAAACTCAGAGAAATGAATCAAAAATTAGAGAACAACAACAGTAATACTTGTGTGTCTAGTTTGAGTAAATAGGGGCACTGTGCTATCCTTTACTAAGATTAAGAGTCATATGAGGAAGCAGTTTGAGGGAAAAATGATTATACTATTTATATTAAATATATTCAGCCTGAAGCCTACTGGACATTCAGGTACAGATGCTCTGCATGAAGTTAGATTTTCCATATCTGTTTCTGCTCACCATTATATGTTTAGCCACTGAACTGTGTCTGGCACTTAGTAAACACTCTGTAAATATTTGTTAAATAAATGGAGAAATCAATGTGTGTGAGATAACATATCTGGCATTCAGCCCAGAGGTCAAGGCCAATGATAGAGATTTAGTAGTCCTCAGCACATGAGTCATAGATTCAGCCAAACCAATATTTGTGTGTCAAGTCACTGGGGAGAAATATGGAGTAAAAAGATTTTTAAATCTTTTTAAAAACACACTTTAAAAAGATTTTAAATCTTTTTAAAAACAAAATCTTTTTAAAAAAACATTTTTTTTTCTTTTTGTGGAGGATGGGGAGAGAAGAGCTCTGAGATGTGATATGTCTTTTAAAAGAAAAATAAGGAAAAAGAGAGCTTTGATGTCAGAGAAGCTAGGGCTAGGGAGATAATCAAAGAGGGATAAACAAGAATTAAAAGGCAAAAACTAAAGAGACATTGTTTAACCTTACAGAACACTTTTCTGTGGATTCGGTGCCTCTGCATAAAGTTGTGCAAGTTGTGCCCGAATAAAGACTGTATATGGGGTGCCTGGGTGGCTCAGTGGGTTAAAGCCTCTGCCTTTGGCTCAGGTCATGTTCTCAGGGTCCTGGGATCCAGCCCCGCATCGGGCTTTCCGCTCAGCAGGGAGCCTGCTTCCCCTTCTCTCTATGCCTGCCTCTCTGCCTCCTTATGATCTCTCTCTCTCTGTTAAATACATAAATAAAATCTTTAAAAAAAATAAAGATGATATATACTGAGGTGCCAAGATGATGTGTTGATCGCCACTACTTTTCAGGTGATATCAGCAAATCATCTTCTTTTATTATGAAACTTATTTTGAGGGAAGGATATATGTAGATGAAATGAGTAGATGCAAAACTGCAGTGAAAACTGGGTGTTTGTGAAACAGCAGGGGTAAATAGTGAAGACAATTAAAAAAAAAATATTTACTTGAGAGAGAGAGTGGGGGGGAGGGGCAAAGGGAGAGAGAGGAGAGACCCAAGCAGACACCTTACTAAGTGTGGAGTCCTGTGAAGAACTTGATCTCATGACCCTGAGATCACAACCTGAGCCCATGACCAAAACCAAGAGTTGGATGCTTAACCCACTGCATCACTCAGGTGCCCCAATAGTGAAGATAATTTAAATAAACTTAGTGCAAAAGAACGTGGGTATAAGAGCGGGAGGGAAGATTTTGTTCATTCTTTGTTTTATAGGGAGTCTTGAACATATATATTTGCCGAAAAGAAAAAGAAGAATGTAGAGGAAGAGATGAAAGATAGTTGAAAAGAGAGTTAAATTATCACAGAACAGAATGTCTGTGTTGAAAGTCTCATGGGTTTGAAGGCTACTAAATCACAAAGCTTTAATGGTCCATTGTACTCAACATCTGTGTGGCTGGTTACAAGTCCACTGATCTGAGTTTAATAAGGCAGAGGTAACTGGCCAACAAAAGATACCACCTCACACCAGTCAGAATGGCTAAAATTAACAAGACAGGAAATGACAGATGTTGGCGAGGATGCGGAGAAAGGGGAACCCTCCTACACTGTTGGTGGGAATGCAAGCTGGTACAGCCACTCTGGAAAACAGTATGGAGGTTCCTCAAAAAGTTGAAGATAGAGCTACCCTACGATCCAGCAATCGCACTACTGGGTATTTACCCTAAAGATACAAATGTGATCCAAACAGGCAAAAAAAAAAAAACCCAAACAAACAAAAACCCTCCCTGACTTTATTTTTCTTTCGGAGAACATTTGATTTAGCTAATAATAGCTATAGTTTGTTTTACTTAAACAACTTATTTGGAAATAAATCTTTCATATCAAAGGATACAAATTTTTTTCACTACACTTGTTATTTGAATTCAAGAGTATCACATTGTTCAGTATTCATGTGATCCTCTCCATAAACAAATAACAGCAAAGTTGAAGAAAAGAAATAATTTCCTTTTTCAATGATTAGGATGTATATGTGACTAGTACTTTATTTTTGCAAATCATAATGCTTTGCTTGTTCATGATATAAGAAATTTAACAAATGCTTGAGCTGTTAAAAACTCATGGTTCAGAAATTCATTTATAGTAAGGTTGGGTTCCTATTTGTCAATAAAATATATCTATAATTTTGACTATGAGAAGTACTTAAAAATGTATACTATTCAAAAATAAAGCTGATTATTTGACTTTAATATATAATATGCTTATTCAGCTATTAATTTTGTTGCTTTAAAAATAGTGGGTTTATTTGCTGACTACCTGAGCAATGTATACGGATTTGTGAAATCAAAGAGTGTGTCAAAGGAGGAGTGTATATTCACTCTTAAGGGGAAAAGTGTGTGTATGTGTAGTGTCTCTGGGTATCTACTTGAAAGGAGGAAAGGATTATCCTTGAGTTTGAGCATTTTTAGTTTTTATATTCATTAAAAAAATGCAATGAACTTAACTAAACACACTACATAATTGTTTTTCCCTACAAGTGTGTTTTTGGTGGTCTTTGAATTGTGGCATCAAAAACATATATTTATTTTATAATCATATCGGAACAAAACAAAACAAAAAGAAAACAACAAATTCAAACAGACTTAAAGGGATATATTCATAACCAAATGGCAATATGCCTGTTCACTGAATACACAGTAATAAAGTTTAATGCATATAAGAACAAACATTTCAGAATATTTCTGCCGCCAAAACTCAATAATAGTATTGTTATATATCTTTCCCCACACTCTTAGGTATACTTTTTTTTTAAAGATTTTA
This sequence comes from Procyon lotor, assembly GCA_028646535.1. Taxonomy (NCBI): domain Eukaryota; kingdom Metazoa; phylum Chordata; class Mammalia; order Carnivora; family Procyonidae; genus Procyon; species Procyon lotor. Next base: position 119,881,208 of record CM053604.1, read on the forward strand.
TTTATTTATTTGACAGAGAAAGATCACAAGTAGGCCGAGAGGCAGGCAGAGAGAGAGGGGGAAGCGGGCTTCCCGCTGAGCAGAGAGCCCAATGTGGGGCTCGATCCCAGGACCCTGAGATCACAACCTGAGCCGAAGGCAGAGGCTTTAACCCACTGAGCCACCCAGGCGCCCTAGGTATACTTTTCTTTAATGTAATTAAAACTATGTATTTAAAAAATTACTAAAGTCATGGGACACAAAATCACTTATCTATGCCAGTAGACATTTTGTCACTGAGGATTTTTTTAAAATTTAATTTTAGTTAAATTCAATTAATTAACATAAAGTGTATTATTAGTTTCAGAGGTAGAGTTCAGTGATTCATCAGTTGTATATAACACCCAGTACTCATTATATCACATGCTCTCCTTAATGCCTGTCACCCAGTTATCCCTTCCCTCCACCCATTTCCCATCCAGCAACCCTCAGTTTGTTTCCTACAGTTAAGAATCTCTTGTGATTTGTCTCCCTCTCTGATTTCATCTTATTCTATTTTTCCCTATGACCCTCTGATTTGTTTCTTAAATTCCACACACTAGTGAAATCATATGATAATTGTCTTTTTCTGATTATTTCACTTAGCATAATACCCTGTGGATTCATCCATGTCATAAATGTTAAGATTTCATTTTTTGAATTTCATTTTTGTATGTATATACCACATCTTCTTTATCCATTCATCTGTCAATAGACATCTGGGCTCTTTCTATAGTTTGACTCTTGTGGACATTGCTGCTATGAACATTGTTGAGCAAGTGCCCTTTCATATCACTACATTTGTATCCTTTGGGTAAATACCTAGGAGTGCAATTGCTAGGTCACAGAGTAGCTCTATTTTTTAACTTTTTGAAGAATTGCGATACTGTTTTCCAGAGTGGCTACACCAGCTTTCATTCCCACAAACAGTGTGAGAGTTTCCCTTTCTCCACATCCTTGCCAACATTTGTTGTTTCCTGACTTGTTTATTTTAGCCATTCCAACTGGTGTGTGGTGGTATCTCATTGTGGTTTTGGCCTGCATTTCCCTAATGCTGAGTGATGTTGAGCATTTTTTTCATGTGTCTGTTGGCCATTTAAATGTCTTCTCCAAAATGTCTTTGGAGAAATATTTGTTCACGTCTTTTGCCCGTTTCTTGACTGGGTTATTTGTTTTTGGGAGTTGAGTTTGGTAAGGCAAAGTCTTTATAGATCTTGGATACTGGCCCTTTATCTGGTAAGATATTGGCAAATATCTTCTCCCATTCTGTAGGTTGTCCAAATTTTGGTTTTGTCAACTGTTTCTTTTATTGTGCAAAAATTTTTTATCTTGATGAAGTACCAATAGTTCATTTTTGTTTTTATTTCCCTTGTTTTTGGAGACACGTCTAGCAAGAAGTTGCTGAATCCAAGGTCAAAGAGATTGCTGCCTGTGTTCTTCTCTAGGATTTTGATGGATTCCTGTTTCACATTAGGTCTTTCATACATTTTGAGTTTGATTTAAGGGAGAATAACTTTTATGTGGGAATGATAAAACAGGTTCAAAAGGACAACAGAGAAAAAATTGTCATAAACTCATGTCTCATAGTTTGTTGCAATTTTCAAATGTGTAAATCATATAGAATTATCTTTGTCTAAGAAAATAACATTCTTCATCATCTCCTTTGGAGCACTTTGTGATTTGTTACCTGAAAGTGTCTAAACAGTATTTAGCAAATAATGTTTTGTTTGTTTAAACTAGCTTCTGTGCATTTTAGCCAGCTGTGTTAATTTCAAAGAAGTACACTGAGTTAGGAATACTGTTTTTACATATATATTTTTTTCTTTTCTTGTTTAAATAGAAATAGTATTTCCTTTGTATTCTCTAGTACAGAGTAGACCGTAGTATTTTAATAATTTATATGCATATGGTTTTTCAAAATTTTTGTTATAAAATCAATTCATTCATTCAATACATTATCTACAATATGTCAAGCACTAAGCAGGAATGAGGTTATGGGCACAAATAATTGAATGAGTAATACAATAATTTTATAACATGGTAAATATTTCAATAGTGGAAGCATGGGTGCTATAGAAATATATAGATGGGCTCATAACCTCATTGAAGCAAAAGGCAGTAATGAGATACTTTAATGGTGATTTTCCTGGCAAAAGCTATCAGGGTTTAGTCAGAGACCATACAGACTGAAAGTATTAAGATGGAGGAGAAATGGCAAAAGACGAAGTTACACAGAATCCAGATAGTGAAAAAAATTTTTTTAAAGATTTTATTTATTTATTTTACTTGAGAGAGAGCGAGCAAGCAGGGGCAGGGGCAGGGGCAGAGAGAGAGGGAGAGAGAGAATTTCAAGCAGATTCTATGCTAAGTGCAGAACCCCACATGGGGCTCTATCCAACCTCCCTGAGATCATGACCTGAGCTGAAACTAAGAGTTAGATGCTCTACTGACTGAACCAGTCAGTCACCCTCAGAAAGAGAAAAATTTTTAATCATTCTAAGAAATTTGAAGTTTTCACTAATGATAATGGAACACCATATATTAATTTTAAGTAAAAGATTAGAATAATCAGATTTTTATTTTAGAAAATATTCTTAAAAAAGTTAAGGAACAGTGGGGGTAAAATTTATGTAGGTCATTTTATTTTTAAAATATATGCTGGCCCTCTCTTCTACTAGCCTTGGGAGATTTTACTTCATATGCAATGCCATTAGACTCAGCCACCTACCTAAGGAAGGCATTTAGTGTGTTACTTCCACTCAGAAGCTATAAGAACCATCACACTGTTCTACTATCTTCCTTTTCCTTCTGTTCCAAATAGAAGACAATTTTTAACTTGAGTCCCAAGTGAGTAAGACCCTAAACAAAGACAAAGCTGACCTCTGAGGGGGAAGAATATAAGTAAGAAATAAATGTTTGTCATTATAGTCCACTAGAATTTGTGATTCTTGCCACATCATAACTTAGTGAGACCTGACTAATAGAGAAGAGGGCAAGATTAGAAATTTAGAGAAAGTTAAAAATAGAGCTACCCTATAACCCAGCAATCACACTACTGGGGATTTACCCTAAAGATATAAAATGTTGCAATCCGAAGGGGTACCTGTACCCGAATATTTATAGCAGCAATGTCCACAATAGCCAAACTATGGAAAGAACCTAGATGTCCATCAACAGATGAATGGATAAAGAAGATGTGGTATATATATATACAATGGAATACTATGCAGCCATCAAAAGAAATGAAATCTGGCCATTTGCAATGACATGGATGGAACTGGAGGGTATTATGCCAAGCAAAATAAATCAGTCAGGGAAAGACAATTATCACATGATCTCTCTGATATGAAGAATTTGAGAGGCAAAGTAGGGGTTTGTGGGGGCGTGGGGGAGAGAAATGAAACAGGAAGGGATGGGGAGGGAGACAAACCATAAGAGACTCCTAGACTCACGAAATGAACTAAGGGTGGCTGGGAGGCGGGGGGGTTGGGATAGGGTGGCTGGGT
>CM053604.1:119890533-119933479 GCA_028646535.1 Procyon lotor
GGGGAGGGTATGTGCTGTTAAGTGCTATGAAATGTGTAAGCCTGACGATTCACAGACATGTACCCTGGGGCAAATAATACATTATATGTTAATAAAAATTAATTAAAAAATAATATGGATAAATAAATTATAATATACCCATACAATGGATATTATAACATAATAAAAATTGAGGTACTATGACATGCCATAGCATGGGTAATTTTCACAAAGAATGAGTTAAGTGAAAAGACCAAATGCACAACAAGGCATACTATGTGATTCCATTTGTAGAAAGTAAACAAACAAACAAACAAAAAACAAGTAAACCTAGAAGTCAGGATAATAGTTAACTGATTTTGCTTTTGGGTAGTTGCAATGCTTTGGGTAATGTGTCTACAGGTGATGTTTACACAAATGTGATCACTAAAATTCATTAAGCTACACTATTATGATGTGTACATTTTTCCACATGTTTAAAAAAACATTGCAGGCATACTTAATTTTATTATGCTTTGCTTTATTGTGCTTTGCAGATATTGTGGGTTTTTTTACAAATGGAAGTTTTATGGCAATCCTGCATTGAAAAAGTCTATCTGCACCATTTTCCAACAGCATTTGTTCAGTTTATGTCTCTATAACACATTTTGGCACTCTTTCATTATTATTGTATTTGTTATGGTGATCGGTGATCAGTGGTCTTTGATCTTGTTATAGTAATTGTTTTGGGGTACCACAAACCACAACCATATGACAGTAAGCTTAATGAGCTCAATGAATAAAGTTGTGTGTATTCTGACTGCTTCATCAACAAACTGCTTCCCCATCTCTCTTACCCTGCTAGTCCCTGACACACAATATTAAAATTAGGCTAATTAACAGCCCTAAAATTACCTCTAGTGTTCTAGCAAAAGGAAGATTCACAAATTTCTCACTTTATTTGATGTATTTATGTATTTATTTATTGATTTTTGAGAGAAAGCACACATGGGGGTGCTGGGCAATGGGAAGGGCAGAGGGAGAGGGAGAAAAAGAATTCCAAGCAGGCTCCACACCCAGCACAGAACTGCCCATCACAGAGCCAGATGTGGGGCTCAATCTCACAGCCCTGAGATCATGACCTGAGCTAAAATCAGAAGTCAGATGCTTAACTGACTGAGCCATCCAGGTGCCCCATATATATCTCTCACTTTAAATCAAAAGCTAGAAATGACTAAGCTTGGTGAGGAAAGCATGGAAAAGCCAAGACAGGCTGAAAGCTAGGCTTTTTGTGCCAAAACAGTTAGACAACTTGTGACTGCAAAATAAATTTCTTGAAGGAAATCAAAAGTGCTACTCCAGTGAATACATGAATTAGAAAACAAAACAGCCTTATTGCTGATTTGGAGAAAGTTTGAGCGGTCTGGATAGAAGATCAAAGAAACAACAACTTTCCCTTAAGCCAAAGCCTAAACCAGAGTAAGGCCATTTAACTCTCCTCAATTCCATGAAGGCTGAGAGAGGTGAGGAAGCCACAGGAAGGAAGGCTGGAAGCTAGCAGAGGTCGCTTCATGAGGTTTAAGGAAAGAAATTGTCTCCATAACAGAAAATACAAGATGAAACAGGAAGTGCTGATGTAGAATCTGCAACAAGTTATTCAGAAGATGTGGATCTGATAAATAATGAACATGGCTACTCTAAACAGTGGATTTTCGATGTGCATGAAAGAGCTTTCTATCAGAAAAAGATGCCATCTAGGACTTTAATAGCTAGAGAAGAGAAGTTAATGCCTGGCTTCAAAACTTCATAGGACAGGCTGACTTTCTTGTTAGAGGCTAATACAGCTAGCGACTTTAAGTTGAAACCAATGCTCACTTACCATTTCAAAAAATCCTAGTGCCATTATGAATTATGCTAAATCTACTCTGCTCAAGTTCTCTAAATGAAACAAAAAAGCCTGGATGAGAGCATATCTGTTTACAACATTTGTTTACTGAATATTTTAAGCCCACTCTCGAGACCTACTTCTCTGGAAAAATAATTTTTTCAAAATATTATTGCTCACTGATATGCATTTGGTCACCAAGAGCTCTGATGCGGAGGCACAATGAGATTTATGTTATCTTCATGCTTGCTAACACAATATCCATTCTGTAGCCCATGGGATAATTTCAGCTTTCAAGTCTTATTATTTAAGAAATATATTATAAGCTGCCATAGATACTGATTCCTCTGATGGACCAGGGCAAATTAAATTGAAAAATTTCTGGGAAGGATTCACTATTATAGATGCTGTTAGGAACTTTTGTGATTTTTAGGAAGAAGTTAAAATATTGACATTCACAGGAGTTTAGAAAGAGTTGATTCCAACCCTCAAGAATGACTTTGAGGTGTTCAAGACTTCAATGGAGGAAGTAACTGCAAATGTGATGGAAAAAGCAAGAGAACTATTGTTAGAAGTAGAGCCTGAAGGTGTGACTGAGTTGTTGCAATCTCATGAGTGAACTTGATTGGTTGAGAGTTGCTTTTTATGGATAGGCAAAGAAAGTGGTTTCTTGGTTCTCCTGGTGAGGATGCTGTGGAGATGGTTGAAATGAAATGTATTTAGAATATTTCATAAACTCCGTTTGTCACCTCAGCCTTCAGGAACCACCACCCTCATTAGTCAACAGCCATCAATGAATGCATCAATGAATACAATGAAGCAAGACCCTCCACCAGCAAGACCTATGACTCACTGAAACCTGAGATGATGGTTAACATTTTTCAGCAACAAAATATTTTTAAATTAAGGTAGATATATATTTTTAGACATAATGCTATTGCATACTTAATAGACTACAGTATAGTATAAGCACAGCTTTCATATGCATTAGGAAAACAAATATTCGTTTGACTCACTTTATTTTGATATTCACCTTATTACAGTTGTCTAGAACCAAACCTACAATATCTCCAAGATATACCTGTAATTACAAAGCATGGTTGTGAGAAAAACAGTAGGAGCCTCATATTCTTTTCAGAAAGAAATTCCATCCAACAATATGTGTTAAAATTAATAATTGAGGATGGGAAAGTTGTGGTACAGGAAATCTTTACTTTGTGGTGAAATATATTAAACCTCGAGTTATTTACAAATAATTGTAGGTATTTTCATGGAAGAAGGAGAAAGTCAGTATTGCCCCAAACCCTAGGAGCTCTTGTCTTCATAAGGCCAATGGCTTCCAAAGAGTTCTAATTCATGAAAATCTTATTTCCCACAACTCTCTATGGCTAGAACAAGAACACTGAGGGAAGGGGATCATCCTCTTTGAGAGAAGTTCTATGATAGGACCATGCTCTATATCAGTGACATGTGGAAAGAACTTGGTCCCAAGGTACCAAATTGCAGATACCATCCTCTGTGGCAGTGTTATCCCACCGCAGACAGCTCTTCCAAAGACAGCTACCCTGTGCCACTAGACCATCAGCTTGGATGCCAGAGGTCACATCACCCTTTTCAGAGTGATACATGCCAATGTGCTTTTGTTTTTTGTTCTACAGCTCCAAAAGGCCAGCTTCTGTATACCCTTAAGCACAACGATAGAAACAAAGAGTATTGGAGCCAATTTTTCTAAACATGAATAAGTGTGTGTGTGTGTGTGTGTGTGTGTGTGTGTAGGCTAAACTGGATTCTGATAATAGAAAGTTTTATAGGCATTGCATTGTAAAAGTAAACATTTTAGCTTTACATATAATTCCTAGTTTGATGCCAGTAAAAATGTATGATCCCGAAACTTCTCTAATAATTTTTCATTAATTCAAAATACATTTCTTGAAAATCTAGTCTACAAACAAGAAGTGATTCTCATTCTTAGAAAATAACCTTATTCGTAATTCAAAAAACAACCAAAAAAGGCTATTAGAGAAAAAAATCCCTAAGCTTTCAACCACTAGAACTACAGATCTTCCATACACCTAAATCCATCTTCCGTCCTGCTAACCTGGAAGAAATCAGTTGCTTGTGTTTGGGGCAAATTCTGTTTCATATGGTTTCTTTATGTTCTCTTTTTCTTTTTCTTTCCTTTTTCTCTCAATGATTGTTCCCCTTCAGGATTTGAATTGTGCTCAACTGTCATCTATTTTACTGACACTTTTTTAATATCTTATTCAATTTAAAGAATTTATTAGTGTCCTATTACTTAAGCCTGAAGGTTGTAGAGTGAGCACACACATATTCCTTTAAAAATTACCCTTATTTAAAATTCCTTTTATATGTATCTCATATATATATTATGTATAATTTTTTATATGTAAGATATTTGCTGATAAAAATGAATTAATAGAGCATTTATCAACAACTGTTAGCAATATATCTGTGCACAAGCTTCACATATTTCTCTTTTCATGAGTTCACAAAATTTAGCAATGAATAGAGTCAGACCAATAAATACATAAATTATGATTTATGATGCATTCCAAAATGTAAGGATAACACAGGTGCTTGGGTATAGATAAAAGGGGACACATGTAAGGAGAATTGTCTTAAGAACATGATATTAAGCCCAAAAACATGATTATAAATTGGCCAAGAAAGGGATGAACGAGATGAACAGGACAGGGAATATCATTTCTGGCAGGGAGATGAACATGTGCAAAGACCCTTAGGCAAAAATAAACATAATGTTTTCTTGAAACCAGGTCGGGGACAGAGTGAGCAAAGGTGAGAGTAGAATAGGGGCCTCAAATGTGGCACCAAGTGGCCAGAGAGCCATATCAGGTAGGAACTTTGGAAGGGACTTTTTGCTTCTTATTTTACTTTACTTCTATGTCACTTTGTACCATGACTGTGCTTTGTTAATTACCTTTCTATCTTTTCCTTCTTTCTCAGTTTCTTCATCTGCCCATCTTGCAAGTGTTTGTATCCTTTATCAGTGACTTCAGAAATGATATATAGATATCACCTAGGAGCACAAAAAGATTTTACAGGAGCAGTGAGACATGTAGAGTTTTAAGAACCCAATTTGCAGATTTTAAATTTCCATAGAACTATTACTTAAAATTTTTATGATTGAAAACTCCCCTCTGAGATAGTGTCAACTTTCATAAGCTTCTTCTTCCCCTTGTTCAGAAAGAATGACATAACTATCATACAGTCTGATCTTATTATGGTGCATTGCCTGGGTGGAAAACCTCTGGTATGCCTTTGGAGCAGCAATTCAAAATATTATGATAGGTGTTCAGAAATGAATGACTCCAATGACCAGGTACTGAACACTTAGCACCTTATTGGCTTCCAATTCTTTTCTCTTGTCTTTTAATAGGTGGAAGAAGAATGTAAAAGAGGTGATAGGTGATCATAAAAAATAGTACTTTGGATCAGATCCCTATTCAAATTTTTCAAGTCGAGAGGATCTAAGAATTATATGATACCATTACTGTAAAATAATTTTATGTTCTGACCCACTTATCTATATGGACAATGTACCTCAGCAATGAGCTCTTATAAAATAACAAAAAAATAAAAATAAAATTTATGCAGAACCAAAACTATCCTGGCTATAGATAATAATCAATCAAGGATAACTGAGGAGAAAAAAAGCCCTGTATCTCCTGGATGTGTTTGGGGTGCCTGTTGAGCTTCTGTTCTTTCTGCCCAGTATGGAAGATTCAGTTGTATCCTTCAGAGGATTTGAGTTTGGCTCTTTAACCTTTAGCCTTGCTTTGCTTCATAATCCTGCAAATGCTTTGAGAGAGAATCTGGCTTGTATTTGTGTTTCCACTAATAGGATATTTTCTTATAGATGCCATGGAATTATGGGGTTCTTCACACTTTCCTTCAGCTTCTGCTCAGTACCCACCTTCATATGCCACCTAGAATTCAGTAAATAATTCATGGGGGAAAATCAGTACCATATTTGTGACTTCTCAACTTTCCAAATCATCATGCCAATCCTGCTAAATATAACTGCTAGAATATAGGCTGGCTTTCTTTTTTACCAGGAAAATCTCTTTGCTGGGCCAACATTAATCCTAGGAAATTCTTTTAGGGAAGAAAACAGTGGGCAATTATCTATTAACTTTGAAAGGACTGTGTATTTCTAGAATCAAATAAATTAACCAGAAAATGCTGAATTATATGTTTAAAATGTGCTGTGAGATTTATTGATAAGAATCATTTTTACGGCAAGAATCTACAGCTATTTTTTGAGTGTTCATCATTGGATATTTAAATTAAGTAGAAGTCACATTTTAGTTGCTGGGATAAGCGAAGTCTGGTGTTGGGAAAGTGTGGTACATGAGTAGGAAAGTGTAATGGTGTTCAGATGACAATTTGGGAATCTAAACTATCTGAGGAAAAAAAAAACACATTTGTCACCAAAGAAGAAGAAATTTAGCTTTTATACTTTGTGCAGCATATCCTTTCACTGAAAAGTACTTAAAATTTCACTTATTGTGTCCATTGGCATATACATTTCCAAAGTTGAGATATTTTTTTCTTCCTTTTTAAAAGATTCATCTATGATAGAATATTTAACATTCTCAGTTGCATATGACTTACAACGAAAATAACACTGAGAATCAAGTCATAAATGTACTACCAAGCACTTTAGAGATGATCCAAAACAACATGCAAAAAGATGTACTCGGCTCATATACAATGAGAAAAGGAAAGAACAAAATATGCAACATTGGGAATAGGAGTTTATAAATAAATACTCAAGATGCGAACACAGGAAAAAAAAGATGCGAACAGAGGAAAGACAGTGATACCTGTAGAGATACTCAAAGTCAAGCGTGTTTGCTTTCTGAGTCAAATAACAAAAGTCAGTATCTTGACCCCTTTGGGTTAATATTGCACTTTTCTTTTTCCCCCTCTTTTTTTTAGGGTAGCAATGTTGAGTGGAGCATGAAACTAACAGCTTTCTTGAAGGTAGAGTAAAAATTAATAGAAAATTTGTATTTAGTAATAAGCTATTATATTAAGTAAGCCCTTGGCTTTTATCAAAAGAACATAATATTTAATTTACTAATAGTTATCTTGTAGTTTTGAGAATATTAGTTTAGTCTGACTTGTTAAATAAATGTCATGTTATACTACTTTAATTGTTAGTGAACTGTTTTGATGATGCTAATAATCATCTGGACCCCAAAAGATTTAATGCCATTTTGAAATAGTAATGGCCATGGAGAAATGCAAGTGGTAAGAAAAAAAAGTTAGCTCATGGAAACAAAAAGCACACACACTCATCCAAAAGAGTAAACTCATCGGTGTTACCAAGTGTAATTTTCAATAATATGCTTTCTATATATATATAAAATGAAGGTGTATGATTATTTTATTTTCCTCCTCTCTTTACAGTCTGTTGATAGCCTGCAATGTAGTGCAATCAGTTCAGGTTGGATTGCCTTTTTTGTGGGATATCCCGACTTTCAATATTTCTGGGCTTCTCTTGGGTTTGCCAATTTTCCTGGAGAGAAATTCTCCAATTTCCTGGATGAAGGTTGTAAAACTAGCTGTCAAAATTTTTTAGAGCCAAGAGAAAGTTTGAGGATGGGAATCTCATTGCTTAATATATACTGTTTAATCCTCTGTTGTCAGCTCAGTTAAAAGATGGCTCACTGGCATGAGTTTGCTGTTACAGAGTTTAGAAGGATGGGGGTTCAACTTCTCCCAGAAGTGACACTTTTAATTCTGCTGGGATTATAGAAAGGGAAATTAGTTAGGTGTATTGGAAGTGAAAGAGGATCTGGAAGAAAGGCAGGTCAGACTGCTTTTTCTCAAGTTCCACCTACCTCTTCTTTTGAGCAATACACCTGTCTTATGGATTCTGACACAATGGGTGATCTCTGCACTAAACAAACAGCTTGCTTCTGGGCTTCCCACACTTTCAGTGCCCTCTGCTGGTTTCTATCATTACACCTGCTTTTGGCTTCCAAAATATTGGTGATGCATTCTTCCTGTTCTCCTACACCTCATTGGTTGATGATGTGTGCCCCCCTTAACAATCATTTTGGTTGGGTTTTAGAAGAGACTGATTATAAACGCATGTGTGGACTGTTAATATCGTTTAAAAGAAGTCCCTTATCATGTTATAGTGAATGATTTTTGTTTTGTTTTCTGAATACCCATTTCTTTTCATATCCTCTGCCTTTTCCCCCAACTACGTTGTATTTTCAGAAATACAACTTCAGAGGTTGAAATGAGTTCATTGTGTAGGGGTGTTAATTTGGAGACAACCATGGCATTTATAAAGAATGTGAAAAGTAGAATACTAAAGTTTCTTAGACCAGTGGCAAAAATAGGACCGCACTCTGAATTTGAAAGGAATCTACTTTCTGAAGATGAGGTTGTCCTCCCCGGAATGTATTTTCAGAAGCAAATGGAAAATTATGCTTGATTATTGAACATAAGTCAGTAGAAATGGGTCATTGTCAATACACAGGAAAATGTGTTATTAAAACACAATGCAAAATGTATGATTTAATGTAAAACTTGGATAATATGGCAGATGGATTTTAACTATAAGAAATTAAAATGTTGGATTTTCTAGAGCACTTCACGGAAATTGCCTAGTAAATGGAAAAGAAACACTAATGGTGATGCCTTGCTAATGTTACCTTGGTGAAAGTTGAAGTGAACACTGTGAATCCAAGGTAAGCTCATGACCAATAATCCAGTGAGAAACAGCACCTCTCCAGTGAGGTCAGAGGGAAGGATGTAGAATTATAAGGCCCCAGTGGGTATGAATAAAAATAGAGACTGGAGAAATGCCACGTGTGGAGCCATGTTATCTGGCTCAGAATGTCTTACCCCTTTCTACTTCATATTTGTCATATTTTCTAGGCTCCATTAGTGCACTTTTGAATGAGATCTTGGTAGGGAATATTCTGTTCTCACTTCAATAAGTTGGCATTTTGCCTCGTATCTGAAATTCTAGGTTCTTTCATTTCATTGGGTCACAGGGTGGGAGACAGATTGGTGAACAAGAGTAGAGCAGTGCAAATATGAGCTGCTTGGTAGGACTTACTACGTTGCTTTGTGATGTCTCTGACAGGGGTGGTTTCTAATTCACTGTAAAAAATACACACACACACACACACACACACACACACACACACACACAGGCACACACACATATAGAAAACTTATCTGCATGCAAATTACTCAAGCAGTCTTTCAAACCCTTGAGATGACTTTCTTTTAACCATGAACCTTTATATCTGTTTGAACGTTTGAACATAAAGCACATCAGAGAAATCAGGTTTTTATGATTCTGGGCCCAATAAAAGCAAGCTTTGTGGAAGCAACTTTAGTCCACTAAAACCAAATACCTTTCACAACTATTTGCATAAACCTATCTTGCAGATTTCTGGAAGAATTGTAGAATATGAAGTTTTTATCCAAATACACGTAAACTGGATGTTTCTCACGTTTTAGTCTTCTGATAAGACAACATTGCTTAATTTCCAATCTCTGCTGAATGAAATGGCAAAATACTTTTAAAATCATTTTCATTGACTTTTTTCCCTTGGTAGTTCATTTATTATTATCTTATCCTAGTTTCTTCTTGACTAGAACTGTGCTAAATGGTGGACTTTATACTGTTTGACTCCATAGTGCATGACACCATCCCAGAAAAAGCATCACAGTCAAAATATAAACAAAAAATAGGTGAGAAATATAGAGATAGAAATGTAACTGAGGGGCACCTGGGTGGTTTGGTGAGTGAAGCTTCTGCCCTCGGCTCAGGTCATGATCTCAGGGTCCTGGGATTGAGCCTTGCATTGGGCTCTTTGCTCAGCGGGGGGCCTGCTTCCCCCCCCTCTCTCTCTGCCTGACTCTCTGCCTACTTGTGATCTCTCTCTCTCTGTCAAATAAATACATAAAATCTTAAAAAAAAAAAAAAAAAGAAATGTAACTGAACCAGCATTAGTTTGCTCCTTGGTGAGTCAGAAACTGCACCAGTCGAGTCATTGCACAAAGAAAACTTTATTTGTAGCAAATAAAGAGATCACTCAGAGTGTCTTCCAAAGCTATGAATCCTCACTAGAGGGTACTTTTTATTTTTTTTTTTTAAGATTTTATTTATTTGATAGAAACACAGCCAGAGGGAGAGTAGGAGGAGAAGCAGGCTTTCTGCTGAGCAGGAAGCCCAACATGGGGCTCCATCCCAGGATCCAGGGATCATGACATGAGCTGAAGGCAGATGCTTAAGGACAGAGCCACCCAGGTGCCCTTGGAGGCTACATTTTATTTAGGGTTAGAATGAATATTTAGATAAGGAAGTCTTGTCATTGTATGTAGAGGTGGGCATAAGGTTACATGTGCACCTTAAGGAAACATACCTATACATACACTGTGTTTTGTACAAGGTTAGTGAATATAAACAGGTGGGCAGTGAAGGTCAGGTCTTGGGGTCTAGCTGGTGACAGAAATTGTCAAAAAATGCACAGAAATTGGAGTTTCGTGATTCAACTTCAAATCTTTGATTTGCTACTTACTAGTAAATATTAGTCAAGACATTAATACTTTTAATCTTAGTTTTCCATGATATAAAATGACAATATTTATGGCCATCTGTATGGGTTATTGCAAAGATTAATTTAGATAACGCCACTTAAAAACACCTACTCTTTAATGAATTCAGAATAGTCAATGAATAAATGCTAATAACTCTTTACATTATTTCAGATCTGGGATGATTTTTATAGTCTTTAATTTTTATATTTACCTTAATTATGTTTTATTTACATTAGTAATCTCCACTCCATGAAGGAACTTTTTCTGAAATTGATCATATGAATAAAAAAATAAATAAAAAATAGGTGTGTTCATCCACTTCCAGTTAAAAAATAAACACTATTTAATAGGATGTAATTTATTTAAACTGTTTCACACCATAGCCTTTGGCTGCTTTATTCTATGTAACATTATTTCCTGAAATATACTGACAATATAACAAAAAAATAATTTGATTTAATATAAAGTGAAAGTATTTTATAGGAAAGAATCCAGCAATTCAAGCCTATACTCATATCTGGATATTTGCATGCTAATTTATTTAAGAATTATAGTTAGAACTTCTAATACTGAAAGAAAAAATAACAAAGATACTTGTTCCTGAGTAGTCTTTAAACAAAAGAAGCCAGCACCATGAAAACAGGCCATAACACATCTTCCATAGCACATATTAGTTTCTAAAAATAACATTTTAACTCATTTCCTTCCTCTTCAATTATTTGTGGATTAGCATAAATATATTTTTTGAAAATTCTCATTGGTAATTACTAGATCCTTTGTAAATGACTAATTTCTTAGCCACAAATCATACATTGCTTGATGGAATGGATTATTTCTATAAATTGCTGTCAGAGAAAACAGTCTTAAAGCTTAACTGTAGTTCCAGATTACACTCTTAAAGCCTAACTGTAATTCCAGATTATGATTTTTCAGTTAGATGAGTATGTTGATATAGAAAACGTATTTAAAAAAAAAGAAAATGTATTTTTATATCAACTTAATGTACAGGTTTTGTCAACTCAATTTCACTCACTGTTTTCCAATCAAATGAGAAAATACACCTGAAATCATGATTAAAAAAGAGAAATATTTCTTCTCATCAATAACCTATTTTTGTGCATTCAAACAAAATGGAAAATCATCAGAAATCCTAATTTCGAAGCATTTATGGCAGAAATAATTTAACAAAGTGAATGCATTTTTCTAATAGAATATGTATTTAGACCAGGTTATTCTTATACCATTTAAGATGATTGAAAGATTTTCTTGCTAAATGGAACATACCATCATCTCTTGATACTAGAACATTTATAAATAAAAATATATACAACAAGTTTGTTTTAGTCATCAAAAATTTGATCATCTGTTCCTATGTAAAAAATGTTTCTTTTTTTAAATTCATAATATTGACTATAAGGCCCACCAGACTTTTCTAATAAAAGTATCAAACACCATTAATACATACTGCCATAACTTTCACCATCCCTGCATGTCATTTCTATAATTACTTAATTATTTTTCTTTCTATTACATTTTCTTTTTTAAGTTTGTCAACTTACTTATATGGTATTATAGCTTGCTCATAGAAGAAGAAAACCAGAATGACTAGAAACAGACAGAAAAAACTATTAAGTAATGGAATAAGGGAGACAAAATAGGATTATTTTATGTTAGGCATTTTTATAATAAGGCCTAGTTTTTCTTCCTTAAAAAGAAAATTATCAAGAGATGGCTATTTCAGGCAAGCAAGAAATTGAGATCCTCTCTGTTATTAGAAAGAATAAAAAACATATTTAAAAGGACTAACTTCCTTTATGTTTTTAATGTCACATTTATGTTAATTTATTCTTTGCCTATTAATTCAAAATGTATATAATTAAAAGTCAAATAAAATATTTTGAATTATAAGAACATCAAAAAAATCAAACGATTAATGTTCTTTGTGAATGTTAGAAGCTCAAATCCATGGGGCGCCTGGGTGCCTCAGTGGGTTAAAGCCTCTGCCTTAGGTTCAGGTCATAACCTCAGGGTCCTGAGATTGAGCCCCGCATCAGGCTCTCTGCTCAGCAGGGAGCCTGCTTCCGCTTCTCCCTTTGCCTGTCTTTCTGCCTACTTGTGATCATTCTCTCTCTGTCAAATAAATAAAGAAATAAAATGTTTTTTTTTAAAAAAAAAAAGAAGCAAATACATAACCAAGACATAAGTGGAATATTTTTATCATTAGTTTTGTGTTGGTTATATATGAGTCAAAATTCATGCCTGAATCTTCACCAGTTTAATAGGAATAATCTCTTCACTTATCTGGGTTATAGAATGCTGGGTTTTCAGAGTCACTCTCCTTAACTGAACATTACATTTTAATAAAAAAGTTTAATGAATTTTATTTGCCAGTGAATCATGAATCTTGTCATGAATCTTAGAATTTTGCTATGGAAAATGCTATACTGAATTCATAATATTTTACCAACATAGTGATTATATTTTAAATCTGAATCCAGTGAAAAACAATATGAACTCTCCATAAAAATATGGCTAACATATTTTTACCAAAGTTTGGAAAAATATTCATTCATGCTCCTATATCATTGTGATAATGCCTACTGCTACTGCAGTGGTGAAAAAAATAACAATGATAATAGATGATTTAGGTATTATTGAAATTCAGTGCTAAGCCCTATATTAGAGGTATTATGTTAATTACGTCCTTTAATCTTCCCATGAGCCCCTTCACAGTTTTCATACTTATATTACCTTATACAAATGGGAAGTTATTCTAGGTCAACAAAAGCACAATCATTAATTGACTGATTAGATGATTTGTGAACTTGTTGGATCACACTAAATGATTGCACTGATATTATTGAATGGTCAATCATTGTTATCAAAGTAAGAATAAAAAGATTTTAGTTAGTTGTTGTTTAAAATAAGTGTTTTCTCTTATGATCTTGTAGAAAATTCTGATGGTTGGTATCTCAAATTAAGACGACTACTTGACGCGAGTAAAACATTGCAGAAATGAAGGATGATTACACTTCTGATCTATATCAAGTTAGGAGACTGGAACAAGCAGCCAAGTTAGTCACACTGAGTCTCTTCTAATTCTGATGTGATTTTAGGCTTAGTTTAACAAGGAATAGGGTTGACCCAGAAACATGGTAATGAAGGCATCTTTTACCTCTTTAGTATGAGACACAATTAAAACACTAAAATAATGAAAGCTTGGAATATATTATTAAAACAGAAGTATATGCTCATTTAAGGTGCTTTTCACTGTGCGTACTCCAATATAGTTTTCTAAGCCTGCATCCTAAGAAAAATGTAGACTTTAATTAAACACAAATAATTAGGGCACCAATATGAAAAATGAAAATTTGTTACACCCAGTGCTAAGATTTGTTTTTCTTGATTTTGTTGGCCAGTTTAGTTGGGTTTATTTAGGATATGGAAAAACCAAATTATTTAAATAAATGCAGATATATTTATATGAATACAAAAGCAGGCAAAATCAGTATAGGAAGGAGCTAAGGTATTTGGAGAAGCCAATTACTTTATGAGCACTGTTGAAATGAGCTGAATTGTAGTCTGGAGAAATACAGGCA
The DNA here is from genome assembly GCA_028646535.1 of Procyon lotor. Classification (NCBI taxonomy): domain Eukaryota; kingdom Metazoa; phylum Chordata; class Mammalia; order Carnivora; family Procyonidae; genus Procyon; species Procyon lotor. The sequence goes on from CM053604.1 coordinate 119,904,595, forward strand.
CTGGTCAAAAACTTTAGAGAGTTCTATTGGTTCGGCATTTATAGCTTACTTTGAAAAATAGCTTATATATTATAATTTCTTTGAATGCTTACTGAATATCAAGTAAATATCATATACCATACTATTCAGCCTCTGAAAAAATGGCCATGAGAAAAAGACAGCCCTCATGTCTCATGAGGAGGCAGATTGTTAATGACCACAACTTGCAGAATAAGAACAAGTATATAGCAAAGTATTTGGAAGTTAGGAAAGGTTTCCACCATGAAGTGACTTGAATTTTTTTTTAAGATTATATTAATTAATTAATTAATTAGAGACAGAGAGAAAAAGAGCACAAGCTGGGGGAAGGAGCAGAGGGAGAAGGAGAAGCAGGCTCCTTGCTGAGTGCAGAGCCCAATGCGGGGCTCGATCCCAAGGTCCTGGGGTCATAACCTGAGCTGAAGGCAGATGTCCAAAGGACCTAGCTACCCAGGTGCCCCTTGAATTGGTTTTTGAAGGATGCAGGAATCAATCAAAACAAGAAGGAAAAGATCTTCAGGTAAAACAATGGTTTGCATAAAGAAGCAGGCACGTTGGAGGATGTGCAAAAAGGTTCTTATAGTCTGAAGCATAGTCTTCTTTTGATGAAATGGCATGTCACAAATCTGAAGATGGTGGGAGAACCTATGAGATATAGGAACACTATTTTTTAAATAAAGACTTAAGCTTTATCATCAAAGTTACCATTAAAGTTTATAATTCCTTCTTAGACTACTCAAATTTTGGTATTTCAATTTTAAACTGTTAATTGTAATGTTTTACAAATAAAATCTGATGATCTTGCCTTTTATTTTTTTGTTTTTAAAAAAAAATTTAAAGATTTTATTTATTTATTATTAAGCATTGCTGATGAAAAGAGTTAAATGTTGATGTATGAAAATGATCCCACTGGGTTCTAAATTGGTTATCATAAGGAGATTCTGAAAAACCCAAATGATGAGTAGAGATAATTGAAGTAAGGGAGTAGAAGACAATATGACTTTTGTGGTTCATAGACCTTTATCTCCCAGGACACAATTAAAAGTTATGCAACAGAATTGAGAATCTTGTAAAACACAGCTGGTGATACAATATGTGAATAATTGCTGCCTCAGAGGGAGATGAATAAAGCGGAACGATTTCAGTTCATGGTAGGATTTATAAAAGTCTTATTTGGAGCAGTCATTTCTCATCGCAAGTGGAGATAGTGTATCAATTTCTGTAGTCTTCAATTCAGCTGCACTGTAAACAATATTAAGATTACATGAAGTATTAAAAGATCAAAGAATGAACCATAAAACTCTCTTGTAGCCCAAAGGAATATCAGAAAAATGTAAGTTCGGTGAAATTTTGTTAGCATCAAAAGTAATTTATTTAGATATACAAAGTAGGTTAGCTGCAGAACTAGAATTTCAATGCTAAGCAACCTAATTTTTTAGAGAAAGAGAGAGAAAGTGCATGCATACACAAGTGAGAAAAGGGCAGAGGAAGAGGGAGAGAGACAAGCAGACTCCCCTGCAGAGCAGGGACCCTAGATGCCTGTTTAGATCCCAGGACCCTGAGATCATGACCTGAGCCGAAGGGAGACACTTCATTGAGCCATCCTAAAGCAAATTGATTTTTAATTATTTTTATTTTATTTTTTTAAAGATTTTATTTATTTATTTGACAAAGAGATCGCAAGCAGCAGAGAGGCAGGCAGAGAGAGGGGGAAACAGGCTCCCTGTTGAGCAGAGAGCCCAGTGTGGGGCTCGAACCCAGGACCCTGAGATCATGACCTGAGCCGAAGGCAGAGGCTTTAATCCACTGAACCACCCAGGTGCCCTGCAACCTGATTTTTTATACTTTACTTAGCCACTTTTACTATTAGTTGGACTGATAATAATTATATGTCATAAATGTAAATGTATATTACATATGTATCAATGTATATTACATACATATTGCATGTGTATATAACATATATAACAGGGAAAATATGACATATATAATGTTATTTGTTATATAGTGGTTATATATGTGTGTGTATAACCACTATATAATATACATACATACATATACATGCATAAATATATATATATACACATACATATATAACCACATATATATAACCACAACATATATGTACATACATAATATATGTATTTTGTTTCATATATATATGATTTTTGATATATTTTGTTTCATATATATATATATGCCTACTGCTATATGTATATATGAAACAAACAAAAACTATAACAGGTTATAACTTGGAATTTTGTGACAAAATTTGAATACTAAGGTAATTTGAAAACAAAACTCACTCTATATTTGATGGCCTTTCCTAAAGAATTGTAAGTCACATTTCAATTTATATGCCCCCGAGTTAGAGAGGTTCAAAATGAGATAATGATATCAGTTATTTTGTTATTCTCTAGAACATTAATTACTAGAGAAGATGCTATCGCTTTGTAAGGGTTGTTAGGGTGTTGTTGTTGGTGGTGGTGGTGGTAGGAAGAATACAAAAAAGTCTTGATATTTACACATTACGTTAAAAAAATGAATATATTCAATGACAATTGTAGACAGCTTTCAATTTCTAGATTCTATGAGTATTTCCTTCAATAGCTATTGTTAAATTGCACAATTAAATTTAAATATTCTCTGCATTGTATTAACTATTCTTAAAGAATATTACCTGCATGTGTAGGACTGAGTGTTGTCTATTTGAACAATATTTAAATATATAACACTTTCCTTCTCCCTCCTTCTTTTTTGCTAGATATTTTGTGTCTTAAAAGCTTAGCCTTTGAAGAAGAGCAGTGGAAGCATATTATTATGAATTTTTGCAAAAACAAAAGTGTGTATTAAATATGTGTGTATACACACACACATTCATATGTGATTGGTAGGATATAAACAAAATAATAATACTGGATATTTTTATGTGAAAGATCATAGATAATGATCATTTTCTTCTCCAAGTCTGTTTTCTATAATGAAAAAGCGTTATGTTTGGATATAGAAGAAAATATTTATTTTTTAAAGAAAAAAGCTATTTGGTGGATCAAACAACAAAAATGTTTACTGTTTTAGAAAAAGAGTTTCATGGAAAGTAGGACTATTATAGTTGTTATAAATAATAAGAAAAGTCTGATAGTCAAAGAAACTTTCTGTATATCTATATAGGATAATCAAATGTAAAAATGCTTAGGAAGATTAATTTAATGAGGACAATTCAGCTGCTGAAATCTATAAAAATGCAATATGCTGAGGCTGGCTTTAATATCTGATGTATACGAATTGCTGATGGGTAGGAAGAATAATTGCAGAGACTTTTATGAACTCTAAAATTTATAGTTAGTAGAAAAATCCTTGATGAGTACTTTAAATGCCATGAAATGTTCAGTTATGAAGTAACATTCTGTTTATACACTCTGTCACACTCACTAGTCAGAACTAATAACACCTTCCAGGTAATAGTGTTGAAATCACTCTAAATTTAGTTTCTTGGATGGAGAGGAATTTTTGCTTAGATCTTATACCTTAACACTTCAAAAATTCATATTAAGTAAGGTGTCACAGATCAAACACTTGAAATAGCATAATATTTCATAGGAAGTTGGAACATTCATTTGTTAGGAATGGCAAGTATAGAGGAATCAATCCCACTTACTGGCCTATGTCCCCTTCTTAAAGGGTGTACACAAAAGAGCTTTCCCAGCCTCCCTTGGGTTACATTGGGACCATGCGACCTATAGTTGGTGTGAGTTTTCTGGATATTCTTTTCCTCCATTTTGGCATCAGGCAAAACATTCTAATGCTGCTGTTGCTGCATAGTTCTGCTGTTTCTGCATTTAAGTGCAGTGTACTTGTTTCTGGAGCCTTCAGGGTTGATGCTGTGGCAATGTCAACTCTATCTTGACAAATACAGGAATGTCAACCCATAGCCGAGGAATGATGTTCTTCTGTGATAGTTTCCTAATGTGAAGATATTTCAGTTTGAGTAATACCATATGTAACTTTTTTCTTTTTTGGTAATGAATTCATTTTTTCCAACACTCCAAAATTTTATCTGAGCCTTCTTTTTTGTCCAAAGCACATAGAGGTGGACCCCATCATTATTCTCTGCTTCTTTCCAGGAATTGTAATGGGAAGGAAAAATTAGCCCATATAACAATAGAAATTGCTATTTCTGTATTCCAAGGCAGGAAGTCTCATTTGTTTTAATCATGGATCTATTGTTGGGAAACAGATGGATTGAGGGTTTTGATTTAGAGCAAGATGTTTAGACAAAATAACTTTTTGTGTATACTAAATAACAGGAATTTAGGGTATAGAGATGGCAGCCAAAGTGTTACATAAAAAAGATTTTCCTCCTTCAATAGATATTTGATATATATGTCTCTGTGTATAGACAGTAATCTGTGTAAGTTAATAACCCTGTTTCTGGAGTCAGTCTGTATAGTCGATATTCAAATATTTTCTGTATCACTTACTGGTCATATGATCTCTAACAAGTTACTTAACTCTCTCCCCTCTCAGTTTCCTCATCTGCAAAATGAAGATAATCACAGCACATTCCTCTTAGGAATTTTGTAAGAAGAAAATTAAATAATGATGAAAAATAAAAGATCTTGGAAGTCTTAGTTATATCGGTTTTGCAGGTGTAAACTTTCAAAACAGCACCTTTCTTTTTTTTTTTTTTTAAAGATTTTATTTATTTATTTGACAGAGAGAGAGATCACAAGCAGGCAGAGAGGCAGGCAGAAAGAGAGGGGGAAGCAGGATCGCTGCTGAGCAGAGAGCATGATGTGGGGCTCGATCTCAGGACCCTGAGATCATGACCTGAGCTGAAGGCAGAGGCTTCAACCCACGGAGCCACCCAGGTGCCCCATAATAGCACCTTTCATTCTTTGAATTAAATGATATGGTTACCCCTAGAAAAGTGACTGCTTAAAATAAGTGCTCAGACATATTAACTAATTTATTAGTAGTACTATTGTTGATATTAGTATTGACTGATTTAAAATGATAAATATAATTAATATCTCTTTTATGGGAATTGGATTGTGTTGAATATTTCAGTGAAGCCCACTCCTTTTTTATACCACAAATTGTCCCATGACAGGAAGTCTTCATTTTCAGGTTATTTATATTTCGATTAATACTTATCCAGTGACTTTATAAATATTTAGGAATGTATTTCTTGATTAATAAAATTATATAAAGATAATTGCACCATTTAAGAATCCATGATGCAACTGTGGGAAAACATAAGCCAGTCTGGCTACAGGAAGAGAAAAACAAATATATTGAATAGCTGGACAGCCAAGAAAAAGACTTAAGTTCACATAAAGTTTGTTTGAACCATTAAATCAATATACTTTACCAAGAATCTAATCATACTTTACCAGGAAACTTTCATCAATATTAAGTTTATCCTGTGACTTAACTCAATGGTCCATGAGACAAAAAACGCTCTCATCTTTTGTCAGCAAAATAGCTGTGGCTGTCTTAGACTAACTACATCATACCATGCATATTTATTGGTATAATAAATCGGCTCATTGTCCAATCCCTGAAGTCCACAGGTGGCATAAATCTACAGGATCCAGTGCTTGAGTTAGGATCTAAGTCATGGCCAACCCTATCATAAGTACATCCCTGGAAAAGGGCAAAATCCTAAAGAAAATAGGGTATAAGGAAATAAGAAGAAAGAAATATATTCTGAAAAAGACACCAACAGGGGCGCCTGGGTGGCTCAGTGGGTTAAAGCCTCTGCCTTCGGCTCAGGTCATGATCTCAGGGTCCTGGGATTGAGCCCTGCATCGGGCTCTCTGCTCAGCGGGGAGCCTGCTTCCCCTCTATCTCTGCCTCTCTGCCTGCTTGTGATCGCTCTGTCAAATAAATAAATAAATCTTTAAAAAAAAAAAAAGACACTAACAAATGTTCACTGAAGTCTGCTCAAGTACATGATAAATGTAGATGGAATAAACAGTTACTTTGCCTGGATTAAACTATGTCAGTGTTAACAGTAAATGCTAAATTCTAAAGCATGAATTTGATATTAATTAACTTTATTAGTTAATATTATTTTAACAAGCAATTTCATAGTTATATATATCAAGTTGGTGAAGTTTCCCTCTATGCATAGTTTGATGAGGATTTTTGCCATTACTGGTTGTTGAATTTTGTCAGAAGTCTACGTCAATTAATATGATGATTTTTAGGGTTCGCCCAGGTGGCTCAGTGGGTTAAAGCTTCTGCCTTTGGCTCAGGTCCTGATGTCAACGTCCTGGGATCAAGACCGGCATTGGGCTCTCTGCTCAGTAGGGAGCCTGCTTCTCCCCTTCACTCTGCCTGCCTCTCAGCTTACTTGTGATCTCTCTCTCTGTCAAATAAATAAAATCTTTAAAAAAACATATGATATGATTTTTATTTTTGAAACTGTTGATGTGGCAAGTTGACTTTTGAATAGTTAATTAGCCTTGCATAACTGTAATGAGTATCAGTTGGGTTTGGTGTATATTTTTCTATGCATTGTTGGATTTAATTTCCTAATATTTTGTTGAAGATTTTGCATCTATGTTCATGAGAAATATTTGTCTATAGCGGTCCTTTAAAAAAAAGTCTTTTATCTAGTTTAGTATTAGAGTAATCCTGATTTCATAGGATGATTAAGAAAGTGTCTTTGGTAGGGGTGCCTGGGTGGCTCAGTGGTTAAGCCTCTGCCTTTGGCTCATGATCCCAGGGGCTCCCTGCTCAGCGGGAAGCCTGCTTCTCCCGCTACCATTTCCTCTGCTTGTGTTCCCTCTCTCGCTGTGTTTCTCTCTGTCAAATAAATAAAATTCTTTAAAAAAAAAAGAAAGTGTCTTTGGAAGAGATTTTGGAGAAATGTTACCACAGTTCCTTAAATGTTTGGTAGAATTCACTGGCGAAATTATCTAAACTGGTGCTTTTCATAGGAAACTATTCAATGTTTATTCAAATTTCCTTAATAGATCCACAGACTTATTCAAAGTATCTAGTTCTTATGAGTTTTGTAGTTTTTGTCTTTCAAGAAATTTGGCTATTTCATGTATGCTAGCAGATGATAAGCATACATTTGTTTATATTATTCCTCTATTATCCATAAAATGTCAGTGGGATTAGTACTGATGACTTCCTTATTGATAATTGTAATTTGTCTTCTTATTAGCTTGGCCAGAGGTTTATTAATTTAATTAATCTCTTTATATAAAAAGCTTTTGGTTTTTCTGATTTTTCTGTTTTTAATTTCATTGATTTCTGCTCTAATTTGTATAGACTTACATTGTTCTTTTTGTCTAGTTTCCTAAGTAGAAGCTTAAATTATTAATTTTAGATCTTCTTTCCTTAATGCATTTAGTGCTATACATTTTCTTCTAAGCACTTTTCTACTGTGTTCTCAAAATTTTGATAACTTGTATTTTAACTTTTAAGTAGTTCAATACATGTTCTAATTTCTCTTGGGATAACTATTTTGATCTAAGTTTTATTTAGAAGTGTATTTTTCAATCTCTAAATACTTTGAGATTTTCCAGCTATCTTTCTATTATTTGTTTCTAGTTTTTTTCTATTGTATTCTGAGAACATATTTTATGTAATTTCTATTTTTTTTTTAAATTTGTTAAGGTGTATTTTAGAGCCTAAAACTTGGTTTATATTGGTAAATGCTCTAGGTAAGCTTCAGAAGAATCTGTAATCTGCTATTGTTGGCTGGAGTATTCTATAAATGTCAATTAGACCAAGTAGATTGATGGTGCTGTTCAGGTCAACTATATCTTTATTGATTTTCTGCCTGCTTGATCTATCAATTACTGAGAATGGAGTAGTAAGTCTCCAACTATGGTAGTAGATTTGTCTTTATCTTCTTAGTTCTGTTTTTGCCTCTTATATTTTGATGGCCTGTTGTTAGGTATATACACATTAAATATTGTTATATCTTCTTAGAAAATTGAGCCATTTATTATCATGTAATGTCCCTTCTTCCTGATCCGTTCCTTGTTTTGAAGTCTGTTTTGTATACAATTAATATAGCTACTTTACCTTTCTTTTGATTCATTTTAACATAATACATCATTTTCTATCACTTTACTTTCTATCACTTTACTAATCTATCCATGTTTTCATATTTGAGTGGGTTTCTTATAGATAGCATACAGTTGGGTCATTTTTATTTTATGTATTCTGATAATCTCTGTGTTTAACAGTTGTAATTATATTGTTCACATTTAAAGTGATGATTGATAGAGTTAGTTTAATATCTACTGTATTTTTAATTGTATTCTGTTTATCAGATTTGCTTTTTGTTTCTTTTTATCCTTTTTTGGTTTTAATTAAGCTTCATATATGATTCCATTTCTATCTTCTCTTATCATATTGTACTTATTTTTAAAATATTTGGCAATTTCCCTAGAATTTTCAATATATATTTTAACTAATTTAAGTGTTTTATGTAACACTACACCATTCCACATGTAGCTCAGGTATCCTATAACTGAATACTGTAGATTTCCTTTTTGCCATCTTTATATATTAGTATCATTTGTTCTATTTTTTATATGCTTTAATCACCCAATACATTTATGTTATTTTAAATAGTCATTTTTTAGATAAATTAAGAATTAGAAGAATAAAATATTTTGTTTGACTTCAATTTATTCTTCCTCCATTGTTCTTCTTTCGCCATGTAGATCTGAGTTTCTGATGTATATAATTTTTCTTCACCCTGGAAAACTTCTTTTAACATCTCTTGCAAGGCAGGTTTGCTAACAAAGGATTACTTCAATTTTTGTTTGAGAAAGTCATTATTTCTCCTTCACTTTTGAAGGATGATTTTACTACATATGGAAGTTTCAGTTGGTGGTATTTTTCTATCAACACTTGAAACACTTCACTTTGGGGCATCTGGGTGACTCAGTTAGTTAAGCATCCAACTCTTCATTTTGGCTTAGGTCATGATCTCAGTGTTCTGAGGTTAAGTCCTGGATTGAGCTCCATAGTCATCAACGAGTCTGCTTGATGATTCTCTCCCTCTGTCCCTCCCCCTACTCTCTTATCTCTCTCTCAAGTAAATAAATTAATCTTTTAAAAAATAAGTACTTCATTTTCTTTTTGCCTATGTGATTTTTGACAAGATGTCCACTGTAATTCTAATTATTGTTTCTCTATAGACAGAGAAAATTTCTCTAAATAAATAAATTTCTCTAAAATAAAATAAATTTCTCTAAAATTTATTTATATAAATTTAAATATTTCCTGGCTTTTTTCAAGATTTACTCTTTTGTAGCTTGAATATGATATGCTTATATTTAATTTTGTGTTTATTGTTTGTTTTGTATTTATCCCTTCTGGTGTTCTTTGAGCTTCCTGGATTTGTGGCTTGTTGTCTGTCATTACTTTTAGGAAATTCTGGGTTATTATCATTTCAAATATTTTTTCTACTCTGTTGTTTCTTCCTTCTGTGTTCAAATTACATTTATGTTACATCTTTGGAAATTGTCCTGGACTTCTTGGATAATCTGTTCTAGTTTTTCATTTTCTTTCTTTTTTCTTTTTGCATTTTACTCAGGAAGTTTAAATTTATCTTTTTTTAAACTTAGTTATTATTTCCTTAGCCATATCCAGTCCTATGATGAGCTGTCAAAGACATTCTTCATTTTGTTTTATTTATTTTTTTTTTGACTTGAGTTTTTCCTTGTGGAGGGCTCAACTCTAATCCACTATTGTTATGATTTCTATCCACATGCTGGTAAGGTGTGGAGTAAGGAAAGCATTTGCTCACCTGCCTAAAATGTCAGCATTGTAGTTGAGCCATGTCTCTGCGTTATTACCAATCTTATGAGTCCGTTGGAGGTTTCCTTCACTTCTGTGGTTTTTTTATTTCTAATATTTCCTTTTGATTCTCCCTTAGAGTTTCCATCTCTCTGCTTATATTATTCATCTTTTCTTGCACTTTTTAAAAAGTTTTCCATAAAGCCCTTAATATATTAATCATAGTTATTTTTTAAAAAATATTTAATTTATTTATTTATTTGACAGAGAAAAAGAGAGCCCAAGCAGGGGCAGAGGGAGTAGGGAGCCTGATGCAGGACTCAATCCCAGGACCCTGGGATCATGATCTGAGCCAAAGGCACATACTTAACCTAATGAGCCACCCAGGTCTCCAATCATAGTTATTTTAAATTCCCTCTCTGATAACTTCAATGTCTGGAGTTATCTGGTAATGTCTTGCATTACCTCTTCAGACTTTCTTTTTCTCTTTGCCTTTTGGTATTCCTTGTAATTTTTTTGTTCACAGTTTGGCATAAGGTATCAGGTAGTAAGAGTTGATTTAAATAGGCACTTTATATGTCATTTTATGGTAATCTTCATAAGAACTGGCTTGCACTTATTGTTTGTTGTAACTGCAGATGCAGACACTTGTTTCCTCTTCTTTACTTGTTTTTGTTGCCTCTGCTGGCTTTGGGCTTTCCTAAGTAGCTCTTCTCTGAAAAAGTCTCAGTCTTTCAGCTCTTTAAACTTTATTACATTGTTATTTTACTAGAGCTATATTGTATGGTGCTATGTGTAATGGAGGGACACCACTCTATAATCCTATGATTAAGTGATTAAGTTTTAGTCTTTAGTAGGCTTACGTTCTTGGCTGTGATCTTCACAAGTGTTTTTTAGTCTTTTTCTCCATTCATTGAGACAGGAAAACTAGAGGTTGTTAGAGTGGAAGAAACACCCCTTTCCGGGTACACTATTACTGTGGTAAAGTCTTCACACCTGAGGTATATTTAGTTATATGAAAAATGTTCTTGTTGTATTTCACGAGTGTTATTCTTGCTTTCCCATTGCCAGAATCATAAGAGGATCATTCTTGGCCCTTTACTATGAAAACCTCATGAGGTTTTTGGAGTAAAAGTCATCAAAGTACAGGGACTTATCTGAAACTGCAGTCCCAGGAGTTTCACACTCTTAAGCTAGTCTGCATTGAGGCTCCATAACCTTGTCACTTATTTCACTGTTTCTACTAGTTCATGGTTCTGGTAGCTTCTGCAGATTTCAGTTGCAATTATCTGAATCATTCTCTCTGGATTTTAGGTTGACAGTTTGCCCTGAAACCTCGGTTATCAGATGTATCCAAGAAAAGTTATTAATTTTCATTTGTTGAGTTTTTTCTTGTTGTAAGAATAGGTTTGATAACTCCCAAGTTTGTCTTTTTTAAAAAAGATTTTATTTATTTATTCATGAGAGACAGAGAGGGAGAGAGAGGAAGGTAGAGGGAGAATCTGGCTCCTTGTAGAGCAGGGACTTTGATGCAGGACTTGAACCCAGGACTCCCGGATCATGATCTGAGCTGAAGGCACACTTAACTAACTGAGCCACCCAGGTACCCTCCAAATCTCTTTATATTGGAGCTGAGTATATAGTTATATAGAAATATAAATACAATAATTTCAAATGAGATTATTATATTGTAATAACCTCAGAAACTCAACATGACTACTTCAAGCAAATTTTAAGTAAAAGAAGTAATGTTACATAAACTATAAAAATTAATCTTGATACTTAAATCCTTTAAATTAATCAGGTATTTGGCATGCAGTGTATTTTGTGAACTATTGGAGCAATATGGAGACTAGTACGAAATATTACAAAATAGGATGATTTTTGAAAAATGTTTAATCAATGATGACAGGAGTGATTATAATTATATTTATTCTCTCTAAGTTTGAATATGTTTTAAGTGATGTCTTACAGAAAATTTTTTTTGATATTTGGCAGGAATGGGAGTCATTTTGGATTTTTTTTTATTTTAGAATGTCAGGCCACCAAAAAAGATACTACATATATATACTTATATTTTGTTCTTCCTTCCTTCCTTTATTTATTTATTTATTTAAAGGAGTATCACTAATTTTTTTTTTAAAGATTTTTTAAATTTATTTGACGGAGAGAGAGAGAGATCACAAGTAGGCAGAGGCAGGCAGAGAGAGAGAGGAGGAAGCAGGCTCCCTGCTGAGCAGAGAGCACGATGCTGGGCTCAATCCCAGGACCCTGAGATCATGACCTGAGCCGAAGGCAGAAGCTTTAACCCACTGAGCCCCCCAGGCACCCCTGTCCTTTCTTTAAAAAATTACACCAAAGCCGGTATAGCAATACAATAAATCTCTGGGTTTAAGGGGTTACTGACTTTGTTTGTTTTTACAGACATTTTTAGAATTTTTAGCTGGATTACAGAGTAGGTATCCAGAAAATTCTATTGTGTAATTATTTAGACTTTTTTTCTAAGGCTATATTTAATAGATATGAGCATAAATGCTGAATTTTTAAACTTATACTTACATAGTGGCTATACTACTGGCCTCTGGAAATCACCATTCTCCTCTGCTTCCATATGTTTGGCTTCTAAAAATTCTAAATGAGATCATATAATATTTGTCTTTTGTGCCTGACTTATTTCACTTAGCATAATGTCCATCAGGTTCATCCATGCTGATGCAAATGACAAGACTTTCTTTTTTCTAAGGCTGGAAAAGTATATACTCCACATTTTTTTTTATCCATTTAATCAGCAATGGACATTTAGGTTAAAAACATATCTTGGCTATTGTGCATAATACTGAAATGAACATGGGCGTAGATATCTCTTTGGGGTGGTTATTTTAGTTCCTTTGGATACATACTACAAAGTGACATTGTTCAATCATAATGTAGTTTTATTAAATTTTTTTGAGGAACTACCATACTGTTTTCAATAATAGCTGTACATTCCCACTAGTAGAGTACCAGGGTTGCTTCTTGCCAACACTTATGTCTTTTTGATGATAGCCATTCTAAGAGATGTGAGGAGATCCATTGCAGTTTTGATTTGCATTTCCCTGATGTTTATTGATGTTGAGCATTTTAAATGTATTTTTTAGCCATTTATATGTCTTTTGAAAAATATCTATTATTCTTGTATGGGTTTTTTTTTCTCACTTAAAAGAAAATCAGACCACTTCTTTTCTTGGTATCAACTTTTTGAGTTTATGGATTTTAGATATTAATTTCTTATCAGATGTATGGTTTGCAAAAATTTTCCAATGTGTAGATTGTCTCTTTGTTGTTTCCTTTTGTGAAATAATAGGAAATTTAGACTATTCATTTATATTACATTTATATAATATTTGTTTAATATTTTGTTTTTGACCGTGGTTACTGACAGAGATCCCTTGGAAAATTTTAGGTGATAGGGAGTGTCTTTCGTTCCAGTGAGGCAACTCTTTTTTTTTTTTTTAAAGACTATTTATTTGACAGAGAGAGAGATCATAAGTAAGCTGAGAGGCAGGCAGAGAGAAGGGGGAAGTAAGCTCCCTGTTGAGCAGAGAACCTGATGAAGGGCTCGATCCCAGGACCTGAGATTATGATCTGAGCCGAAGGCAGAGGGTTTAACCCACCGAGCCCCCCAGGCGCCCCAAGTGAGGCAACTCTTGGTGAGCGCCAGCATAGTGTCAAGATGGGAGTTGGCCACCAGAAAGACCAAACCATGATTAGAAGCTTGGGACTTTCTGATTCATGAGAGCTTCTGGGTTGCTGAACATGTGGAGGTACTATGAGAATGGTGCACACAGAGAGGGCACAGAAACTTCGTACCCGTCACACAAACCTTGTCCTATGTATTTTTTTCATGAGCATATTTATCAGTAACCTTTACGATATCCTTTTATAATAAACATAAGTGGGTTTCTCTGAGGTCTGTGAGCCACTGTAGCAAAAGATTAAACACAAGGAGGGTGTCGTGGGAGCTCTGATTTATATATAGTCAGTAAGAAGTTCAGGTGACAATCTGAGACTTGCAGCTGGTATTGGAAGGGGGATGGCAGTCTTGTAATACTGAACCCTTAACGTATGGGATCTGATGTTATTTCAAGGTAGAATAGTGTTAGAATTGAGTGAAGTTGGACACCCAGCTGGACTCAGAGAATTGCTTGATATAGGGAAAAAAAGCCTCACACATTTGGTGACCAGAATTGTCATAAGTGAAGTGTTCTGTGTGAGTAGGAAACAAAAACAAAAACAAAACAAACCAGAAGGAATGTAGATTTTCCTACAGACCTTTGTTGTGGAGAAACTTTTTAATCTGATGCAATTCCCCTGGCCTGTTTTTGCTTTTGATGCCTGTGGGGTTTTTTTTGCCATATCCAAAAATTTATTGCCAAACCAATGTCAAGAAACTTTCCCCTTATCTTTCATTTTAGTAGTTTTATGTTTTCAGATACTATGTTTAAGTCTCTAATTCATCTGAGTTGATTTTTGTATATGATATGAGATAAGGGTACAATTCCATTCTTCTGCCAATGGTTATCCAGTTTTCCTAGTGACATTATTGAAGAGCCTGTCTTTTACTTCTGGTGTGTCCTTGGCACCACTGTTAAACATCAATTGATGGCAAATGCGTGGATTTATTTCTGGGTTCAACTTTGTTCCCTTGGTCTCTATGTATGTGGTTATGCTAGTACCATGCTTTTTTGATTATTACAGCTTTTGAAATCAGGTAATGTGCTGCTTCCAGCTTTCTCATCTTATTCAAGATTGCTTTGGCTATTTGGGATTCTTGCAGTTTGATATGAATTTTAGGATTTTCTTTTCTCTCTCTGAAAATGCCATTGAAATTTTCATAGGGATTGAATTGAACTTGTAGATTACCTTCAGTAATATGGACATTTTAACAATATTAACTCTTCCAGTTTATGAATACAGGGTATCTTTCCATTTATTGGTATCTTCTTCAATGTCGTTAATCATGATTTCTAGTTTTCAGGGCACAGTTATTTTGCCTCCGTGGGTAATTTGTTTTTAAGCATTTTATTTTTTATTGATGCTATTTGCAAATAGGATTGTTTTCTCAATTTATTTTTTGGATAGTTCATTGTTAGTGTATAGAAATGCTACTGACTTTTGTATATTGATTTTGCATCCTGCAACTATCTGAATGTGTTAATTAGTTCTAACAGCTTTTTGGTGGCTTGTTTAGGATTTTCTGTTGATAAGATTATATAATCTGCAAAAGGAACAATTTTATATCTTTCTTTCTGACTTGAGTATCTTTTATTTCTTTTTCTTGCCTAATTGCTCTGGCCAGGACTTGAAGTACCATACTAAGAAGTGGTCAGTGGGCATCTTTTCTTTTTGTTCCTAATCTTAGAGAAAAGATTTAAACTTTTCACCACAGAGTATGATGGCAGCTGTGGATTTGTACTATACGATATTTATTATGTTGAGGTGCATTCTTTGTATACCTTATTTGCTGAGAGGTTTTATCACAAAAGGATGTTAAATTTTGTGGAGTGTTTTTTTCATCTATTGAGATAATCATATGATTTTTCCATCATTATGCTAATGTGGTACAACCTTTATTGGTTAGTATATATTGAGCCATCCTTGGATTTAAGAGATAAATTTCTTTTGATCATGGTATATGATCATTTTAATGTACTGTCTTGTTTAGTATTTTGTTGGGGATTTCTGCATTAGGAATATGTTCACCAAAGATATCAGCCTATAATTTTCTTTACTTATAGTATCCTTTTCTGGTTTTGGTATAGGCTAATTCTGGCCTCATAAAGTAAGTTTGGGAGTATTCTTTCCTCTTTAATTTCTTGGAAGAGTATAATAAAGTTTAGTGCTAATTCTTCCTTAAAATTTTGTGAAAATTAATCAGTGAGGTCATCTGTTCTTGAGATTTTCTTTGTTGGGTTTTTTTTTTATTACCGTTTCTATCTTCTTACACAACATTTGTCTGTTCTGTTTTTCTATTTATGATTCAGTCCTGATAGGTTTGATATTTCTGTGGATTTGTCCATTTTTTCTGGTTATTAAATTTGTTGAAATATAATTGTTCATGGTAGTGTTTTATGATCTCCGTATTTGTGGTTTCAGTTGTAATATCTGTTTCATTTATAATTTTAGTTGAGTCCTGACCTTTTGTATTATTTGGTCTAGCTAAAAGTTTGTCAACTTTTTTCTTTTCAAAAAGACAACTCACTGATATTTTCTATCATTCTTCTGGTCTTTGTTCCATTTATTTCCACTCCGATCTTTGTTATTTCCTTCCTTTTGTTATTGACTTAGTTTTTTTTTTCCTAGTTCCTTGAGGTATAAAGTTAGGCTGCTTATTTTTTTTCTTAATATAGACATTTATCACTGTAAACTTTCATGTTGTAATTGTTTTTGTTTCATACCATAGGTTTTGATATGTTGTGTTTCGTTTCCATTTTGTCTCAAGATATTTTTTTAATTTCCTTTTTGATTTCCTCTTTGATCCATTGGTTGTTCAGAGGGGTATTGTTTCATTTTCATGTATTTGCAAATTTTCTAGTTTTCTTTGTGTTTTAGTTTTTATACCATTGTTATTTTTGGGGGTTCTTGACATGTTTTTAATCTTCTTAAACTGGTTAAGTTTTGTTTTGTATCCTAACATATGACCTATCCTGGAGAATGTTCTGTATATGCTTGAGAAGAATGAATATTCTGCAGGTGCTAGATGGGATATACTGCATATGTCTGTTAGGTACATTTGGTATATACTATGCTTCAACTTTGCCATTTCCTTATTGATTTTCTGTCCAGATGATCTATCCATTTTTGAAAGTGGAGTATTGAAGTCCCTTACTATTATTGTATTGATACCTATTTCTTCCTTCAGTTCTGTTAGTATTTGTTTTGTATTTGAGTACTCCAATGCTGAGTGCATGTGTATTTACAACTGTTATATCCTTTTGATGAACTGACCCCTTTGTTATCATATAATGTCTTTCTTTGTCTCTTTTGGAAGTTTTTGACTTAAAGTTTATTTTGTCAGATATAAGTATCACTTCTTCTGTTCCTTTTGGCTATTGTTTGTATGGAATATATTTTTCCATCCCTTTGCTTTCAGTCTATGTGTATCTGTAAAGCTAAAGAGAATCTCTTTTAGGCAGCATATAGTTGTATCTTGTTGTTGTTATTGTTATTTAATCCATTCAGTTACTGTATATATTTTGATTGGAGAACTTGATCCATTTATATTTAAATTAATTATTGATAAGTAAGAATTTACTGTTGCCATTTTGTTGTTTTCTGTTCTATAGTTCTATAGATCTTCCTTCCCTCTTTTACTATCTTCCTTTATGATTTAATGATGTTTTGTAATGGCATGTTTTGATTCTTTTCTGAAATTCCGGACCCTAGATCTCTGGACACTAGCCTGATAATAGGGTGAGACCAGAATCAGGGGCTACAGGGGCCAATTTGGTATTAGCGAGGGTCTGGAATCTTGGGTCTGTGGTAAAGCACCAGCATTCTGGTGCTGGGGCAGATTTGGAGCTTGTGGCTGTGAAAGTCAGCTTGGCATTAGGTTCACTGGAACAGGACTGTGGTAAATTTGGGTGCTCACATCACTCTTGTTTCCCCAAGAGTTGGATATCTTTCTATGGAGTGTTCTGCTTGAGCTTGGGGAAGGGGTGATTGGGTAATGTGGAATTCTCCTTCCTACTTTCTTCAAAGCATCTTTTCTTATTTTTGTACTCCATCTAAGTGCTGTAATCTCCTACTTGGATTTCTTAGCTCTTGTGAAGGCATTTTTTTGAATGGATAACCACTCTTCTTGACTCATTTTTTTTTTTTCTTTTTGTTCCACTTGAACTACCCTCCCTTTTCCACTGCAGGAGGTTGGCCTTTTTTAGTCTGTGGCTATGCTTTATAACTCAATTGCAGAATTTTGTGATGCCTGCTCCAAGTTGTGCTTGACATTTGTTTTTACACTTGAAATTTCTTCAGTTATTTTGTAGAGTCTTATTTTGTATGTTGGGGCATTCTTTCTTCTCTAGACCAAATCCCATCAACAGAATTCCCCTTAAAAATACGTTTAAGGGCAGAGTGTTGAGCAGTGGTTCAAATGTTGGTGCAAATGTTTCATTCACATCTACACTCCACTGCTCACTCACCAAATATTTAATGTATAACCCAATATTTAAAGTTGCTGATTTTTTCTTTATAAAATTATATCTGGTCATTAACCATACTTTTATAGTATTTCATCTTATTCTGAAGAAACAGAATTTAAATATTTAAATCTACCAGATTAACAATTTATAAGAATAAATGTTGTTAGATTATCAGATTAAATATTATCATACTATAAACAAGATTCTTTTTTTTTTTTTTTAAAGATTTTATTTATTTGACAGAGAGAAACACAGCTGGAGAGGGAACACAAGCAGAGAGAATGGCAGCGGGAGAAGCAGGCTCCCTGCTGAGCAAAGAGCCCGATGTGGGGCTCGATCCCAGGACCCTGGGATGATGACCTGAGCTGAAGGCAGACGCTTAATGACTGAGCCACCCAGGCGCCCCTATAAACAAGATTCTTTAAGTACTTGACAATATAATATGATACATAATATAAAATATAGTTATTGTAAATAGCGCCTTTTTTTTACAAGTCTGACATTAGAGAGAAGGATTAACTTCCATCTAACAAGTTACCTGTTAATGTTTTCTTTTTTGATTTCTAATATTATAAATTGATCTATATCATATTTTAGTGTGGTGGACTATAATAGAAAGATTCTCATATATAGAACATGCATGTCCTGCCCATATGTGTTTACTGATCAAATGACACTTTGATTAAAGGCCAACCTTTCAACTGTCAACTACTTGATTTTCAGCATTCAAAAGAAGCATTCCACATAATTTCTTCCAGATCCAATTACTACATAAAAGTTTCAAGTACACTTTATGCAGTCTGAATAAATGCACACAAATGCACATTGCATTTTTTCCTCAATGTCCATCATTTAAATAATAAGTCTCAATATGGTTCATTTTACAAAAATCAAGAAAATTCAACTGAAAAATTGTATAAGAGCATTAATAGATGTGTGAATGTTTGTGTTGTTCAATAAATGAAAACATAAATTGTGAAGTTGAACAACTTTCTTGAAATAAGGAACAGCTACTTTGCTTGAGCCTTGATCATTTTCCTTTTTATGATTCTCATTATAAACAGAAAAGTTAACAAACTAGTTTGCATTCTAGTTTTTGTTTTAATGTAAGTCAATCTCATTTTGATTATCATTGACATTTCAAATATTACTCTAGTTATGAAAGCATTTTAGTTTTATTTGTAATTAAATAAAGAAATTGCGTATTTTGCATAAATTCTTGTTGTTGGATCAAAGCACAAAAGAAGGTTATAAGGAAAATAACCAAGAAGTTATAACAAGCAATAATGATGCCTCAATATAGACTTGCAACAACAAAAAATAAACATTGGATTTATACTGATTTTTTTAATTATCATTATTGAAATTGGTAACTTGTTTTAAATTAGTTGAGAAAAGTGGCCATTCTTAAGTATATTAGTGAGAAATTCTCTTACAAAACTCACAAAAAGGCAATTCATGATCTGCTTTGATCACTTTGTTCATCATTACAGGCAATTGACTTCTCTATGGCCATAATCCCTGACACAGATTCATTCCACAGAAGCCATTAGACCCAATCTTTTGATGTCTTTTCCAATCACACCTAATTATATGCTTAATTATCCTTAACTCTATAACCAGATAGTAAAGGGGAAAGGAATTGAAACATGAGATAACTAAATGTTGATCTCATTTAAACAGAATGTAGTCCTAGTTTTGGTTCTTCCCCACTCACCTTTTGCAACAAGGCAACAAATGAAGGCTATAATGTGGAGCTTGAAGATCCGTCAGAGGAGGTTGAGTTCTTAGAAGATCTCAAAAACCCAAAATGATTGTAAAAGTCCATTAATATCAGCACCAAAGGGAAGCTGAGGAACCACTGCAAATGAGAAACCATACACAAAGACTATTTGCAGCAAGTGAGTTGTGGGAGTGGTTTATAAATCTTAGCAGTTGAGGAAGATCACAGGAAACTTCATTGGATGACCCAGTTTCTCCCCTGTCTTACAATGGAGGAGCACACTAGCTTTGCACTGAGGACTCTAGAAATAGAAGTTTTCTATCCAAGCCTTATTTGATAGGTAGTAATTTAGTAAACTTTCAATTTTGTCAATAAGATCACAAAGTCATATGTTCTTATGTAGCTAATCTCTCATTGACAAAAAAAATCCTGATTTTTATGGATATTTGAAGATATTTAAAGAAATATATCATGAACAAGTAAAGAGAAATACATCTATGAACAAGAGTCAAGAAATTCATTAAAGAAATGAGGAAAAAAACACATTGAAAATTAGCAAAGAAGGGTGCTTTTACAAAGGAAAGAACTTTAACAAAATCAACAACTTTTCAGAAGCTGAATTTTGGCCCCCCCAAACTATCTAAGAGTAATAATGACATGAAAGTGAAAAATATGAGTGAAGAAGTCATAGATTGCAGAAAAGAGTGTAATCTAAATAAAGAGTAAAAAATAGCTACTGAGTTCAAGAAAAGATTACAGAGAACTATTATCTAAATATAAGAAGTCCTAGAAGTAGATAAAGAGACTGATGGAAAAGTAATAATGTAAGAAATAATTTCAAAGTTTCTCTGACCTGAAGCATGTTGACCTTAATTTAAAAGTCTCACTGAATCCCCAGGAATAAAAATTTTAAAAAGGACACAAATCTACTTATATGAATAATAAAAAATAAAAAGAAAATCCCACAAATTCCTATATGCAAAGAACAGATTTCAGTCAAAGGGATAATTTAACAGTTTTTTTATTTGTATTTGAAAGCTCGACAAACTAAAAACTGTATCATGTAAATCTGTTGCACAAAAATGTCTGTAATTCAAGGGTCATGGAAAACAATATGCAATATCAATAGTAGTAGGTACAGTATTAATGAGCCTTACTATCCTCTAAGTCAGTATTCAACTTTTAGGAGTCTGTTCTTAGTAAATAATAATAATCAGTCAAAAATGAAAGCAAAACTTTGAAACATGTTTCCCTAAACATCTTCATCTTTCTGGTTCTACTATTCATACTTTTCTCTACAACTACAATATTTCCCTTCAAATGGCATAATGGACTCTGACTTAAACTTTAAATTTTCAGTCATGTATGTTCTTTTTCTGAAGATTTAATTAACTGTTCCCCTCTAAAATGCACAATTTTGTTCATCTCCATTGTTCTTTCCATTACTTATTATTGAAAAATTTTCTTTACAGTTTTCTCCTTTCACAAAAAATTTTGGGCTACAATGCACTTTATTTTTTTCATTTACTAGATTCTTATCATTTGTCACAGCAGTGGACTTACTTTAGATGCTAAATGAATACTTGTGAATTAATATATTAGAACTTGCTTAATTGAGTATTCTTTGGAGAAAAATTTTTAATTCAAACATCCCTATTACAGATACAGATGGATTTTACTCTCATTTGTTTATCCATGATTTTTAAAGTTTCTGCTTTGCTTTAGGATTTGAATTCATTCCACACAAAGTACATATAATAACATCAACTCTCTAAGTCATAACATTTGAAAATATAACTTCATGGAATATTGATTTATTTCCATTTACTAAAATTTTATCTCTTTTTTTTAATTTTATCTTTCATTCATCTTTTAGGACTTTGTCTGATGTTTATGCAAATGCCCAAGACTTTAGAGATTTAGTCAAATTTGTATCATTTTAACCATCTATTATTTTCAAACACAGTGAAATTTCTATTTTAATTTAAATGTTTATTTTATTTTATTCATTTATTTTTGAGCTCCCCTAGTTAATTTATCTCTTTTCAAACTGTATCAAGATGGCTTTTTTAGATTACTATATTTTCCCTTCCTCTCTTCTACCTTTTTCCCTCATTTCTTATGTCTTTCTTCCCACTCTTCTGTTTATTCCTTAGAGTGAGAAAAGAAAAGAGTGAAAGCTATTAATGCAGCCATTTTTTAGAGCAATAAATCCTTTGACCAAGATATGAAAGCAATTTAACTATTATATATAAATATTTATAAAAGGAAAGTTTAAAGGTTGACTTGTCATCTTCTGCTCTGGGAAATGGGATGCAGGGAACCTAAATGATATCAATTACACAATTGGCTATTTAAGAGAAAGTCAAGGATGCCCTCTATTCTGATCAGAAACCGAGGTCAGGGATAATATTGTCTAAAATTCTGTCTTCCAATCTATGTCATTTCATATAATCCTTTTTATATATGACCATTGGACAATCAAATGCTTTGAAAAGTACCCTAACTTTTCGGTTCAAAGTGCTTATGTTGAAACTAAAATGAGTCTCAATTACCTTATTTTTCCAAAGTTACTAACATGACTGCACTATTTCAATAAAACCAGCATTGTTGATGATTGAGAAAAGGGCAATAAAAATAAACCCAAAAGGTCATGCTAAGGCCAGAAATAATGAATTGAAATGAAAGTATATGATCCTGGCATTCATATAAAGTAAAATCAACAATAAAAACTCACTATAAGCCTAAGGCTGTGTGCAAAGTATAATAAGGAAAAGCTAGTCCTAAATGAATCCCCAAGGAGACTATGCAGAATACCTCTCTGAATGAAAGATGAATTATGAAATACTTGCATTTGTTGAAATTATTTAAAATGATTGAAACAGCAAGCACACTTTGGCATATATTTAGTCACTTCAGGGCATTGATATGTTATTAGTATTCAGTGCTAATACTAGTGGGCACATTTGTACAAAAAAATTCTCTTTCTTTTTTTAGTGATTTGAATGCAGTATTGTTTCCACATGCATACATCCCTCTATAGGCTTAATCAATGTATTTGTCTGTTGGCAGGTGCATGCATGTATTGTTAGGTTGAATATGTGATTGATAGTTCCTTTTTCAGAAATGTAAATTGAACATTTTTAACACATTTTAAACTTACCTTCAAGTATGCTAGAAAATAAATGCTATGTGGTTCACCCCCTTTGTAAGGATAATGAAAAATAAAGCCCTTTCCTCACCAGTGTATAATTTGATCTCTCAAGTACTAGATTAATCATTTGGGAATATGCTACATTTTATGTGCAGCTATGAAAGACAATGTATGATTAGTAAAGACAAGCCACAAAATATATTTTTAAGCTCTAAGAGAATAAATTTTCTTATTCATCAAATGTTTGTTGAGCACCAAATGTGTCAGTACTATCAGAACAATCACTGTAGACATAGCAATGAACAAAAGATATAAAACTTTTCATGGAACATACATTCTAATGGAGATTAAAGGGAAAACATAAACCAGATGATGACTTAATATGGAATATTAGATAATGATAAGTGATCTGGAGAAAAATAAAGCAAGTTTCAAAGGAAATAGGTGTTGCCTAAGGTGGTATATATGTATTTAAGTAGTGTGGAATAAATATGATAATATATATTCATATTTATGAATAAAATGATATGATATCTGCCATACTCCTGAAAATAATCTTCAGTCCTATTCAAGGAAACAGAAAGGAATGTAAATGAAATAAGATCGATTATGAGTTCATAATTTTTATACCTGTATAAAATGTACATGATTATTTATAATATGCTCTCTGCTTTTGTAAATGTTTGAAAATTTTCATAATAAATTCAATACAAGTACTCACAAAGTATTTCACTGAGAAAATAACATTGAAATGAAGAACTAAGAGAGTTGAAATATAGAGATGGAGGAATAAAAATTACAAACTCTTGAAGAGGTTGCATGCTTGGAAAATTGAAGATACAGTATTGGGGTACCCACCTCAGTTGGTTAAGCATCTGCCTTTAACTCAGGTCATGATCTCAGGATTCTGGGATTGAGTCCCACATTGGGGCTCCCTGTATAGCAGGGAATCTTCTTCTCTGTCTCTCTCAGTACCCCCTCCACTCCACTCTTTCTCCCTCACTCTCTCAAATAAATAAATAAAATATTAAAAAAAGATGAAGTGTTGCTAGTGTAGAATGACAGAAGTTGATAATATTATAAGATCATTTAAGAGAACAGGAACCATATTGTGTAGATATAGAGTCTGTCCATGAGTCAGATGGGAAGCCACTGGAGAGTTTCAGCAGAGAAGATTATTTGAAAAGGACCAGGATACTGCCTTATTTAGACTCTATTGGAGGCAAGTATGGAAGTATGGAGACCAGTGAGTTTGTTATTTCAAAATGCAGAAGATGGAAACTCAGACCAAAATGGTACTAATGGAATTAGTGACATGGTCAGATCCTGGATATGTTTACAGGTAGCACCAATAAGATTTGTTGAAGAAAGAGAAGTGAGTTGTGTTTTATGAGAGAAATAGAAGATTCATGGGAAAATGTGAGTTTGGTCCTGTGCAAATGGAAGGTGGTGGGGAGGGCTTTTCTATTAACTAAGACAAAACTATAGGAAGACTAAATTGGGAGTGATGGGATTGTCTTGGTTGTCAAGGGAGACATTAGTGGAAAAGTTGTTAAGGTTTTGACCTTTCAGACTCCCTTTAAAGCTGTGCAGATGAGAATCAGACTAGAGGAGGGACGGCCTTATAGCAAGCATGTAAGATTTTCTTTCAAAAAAAATTTGGAAAAAGCAGAGAGTTTATATTTCTGAATAGTACTTCCATAAGACATTCAAATAGTTTTAGTTCTTAAACTTAATTTCAACTTAAACACAAGAAACTTACAGATTTGGTTAGTGCCTTACTCTTCCTGGCAGTGCATCTGAGTGACAGACTATAATCATAGTCCATGACATCATATGCCTTTCTCAATCTGCAAATCTATAGAAATAACTATGATATGGTCACTAATTTGGCACCTGCCTGATACCATGACTTTTTTTTTTAATTATATGTTTGCTTTGAAAGGAGATAGCTTCTTCCAATCAGTCTTTCCATTTAAAAAAAGACTTTCACATATATTATATGATTTGATGCTCGCACTGTAGGAACTTTTCAGAAACATAATTTTTCTTAATTTAAAAATGCAAAACTTAATGTTAAGGGGTTAACTGACTTCCTCACAGCTAAGACTATCTTGCACACAACTAGGACAGCTATTTAAGCCACCTAAACCTTTTGCATCTATTAATATTACTCTATTACTTGACTTTATATATATTACTTGACTATATATAAAAATTAATTTTATGTAAGTATAACAATATATAAAATTTTATAATATATAAATATATACAGAAATAGTTATCTGCACACACACACACTTCAATTTTCTACTGTTGCACATAAACCTACTCCCAAAATTAGTGGTATTAAACAAAAAATTATTACATTATGCTTACAGATTCTGACTTCAAAGATTTAATCTTTAATCCATGATGAATGGGAGCTAGGATTGAAAGTTTCAGATAATTAGGGTCACTGGAACACCTGGAGCCTGGACTCATCTGGGTACTTTAAGTCGCATATCCTATGCATGGGATGGTATGACTTGAACACTGAATTCTCTTGAGCCAGACAATCAGAATGCCTCATATCCACGTAGGTTGGGTTTTCTCCCAGTTTGACAACCTCTGGATAGCTGGATTTCTTACACTAAGACTCAGGACTCCAGTGATTGACTGTATATTCATTTAATGAATATTTAATGAAGAATGAATATTTAAGTGAAAGAGGCCCTTTATTACCTAACCGTAAAAGTCACAAATAGCTACTTCTATCAACTCTATCAAAAAATTCACAAGATTCAAGGAAAGGCAACATAGAAATTTTTTTGTCAAAGGGAGGGGCATTAAATTGCTATCTATAATAGGCAACCCATATTTTATAATAATTAGGTTATATATATTACAACAAGATGGCATCCATTTTCATCATCAGCTTCTTTTAAGTGATGCCCTAGAGGGAAACCATTTACCAGTCAGTACTCCTGGAAGTTTCAGAAATATTTATGGTTCCTTTTAAAAATTGTTATAAGAAGTTGCAGAGGATATAGTTTTATATAAATGTATATTAGAGCATTTATATTGTTATTTTGTTGATTACTTGCTAAAAAAGATACTGATTAACTTACTTTGAAATGAAGGAATCAATTAAGTAGTGTGGTAATGGGTACCATGGGCCTAATTCTAAAAATCTATGAAAGTAGTTAGGAAAAGACTTCATCTTGGTGTGAGGAAAATCAGGCCTATCTTTTTGGGAAATGAGGAAGAACCTTTGAGATAGAAGGAACAGAATGTATCAGGTGTGGGGTGCCTGGGTGACTCAGTCAGTTAAGCGTCTGCCTTCAGCTCAGATCATGATCCCAGGACCCTGGGATCAAGTCCTGCATCAGGCTCCCTGCTCATTGGGGAGTCTGCTTCTCCTGCTGCCCCTCTTCCCACTTGTGCTCTCTCTCTCCTTCTCTCTCTCTCTCACAAATAAATAAAACAGTCTTAAAAAAATGTTATCAGGTAAGAATTTGGATAGAACATGGCCATTCTGATAATCTGAACACTGGTCAGCATTGTTTAAGCTTAATACGTGCGATAAATGGTTAAATGAGATCCAGATCAAGAAGGACCTTGCAGGACCTAAGCAGGGGAATGCGCTTTCAACTTTAAGACCATACTGCCTGAAGTATAGGAAAAAAAATCAAACTAGAGACAGGGACCCAGTTAAACCAGCTGGGAGATAGTGATGGCATGAGCTAACACAGTGACATTAGAGATGAGAGTGAGTTAAAGGAATCAAAACATAGTATAAGATGCATGGGGGATAGGAACTGGCAATCAGAAGCCTGTATAGTGTGGTAGAGGATGAATATAGATGTTCAATATAGGAGGAGAATCAGGTATTTTGTATTTGGGGGAAAGGGAAAGGGTAATAAATAGTGAACCCATTGAACATGTTATTTAGCTATTCAGCATGTTGTTAAGAGATTTTCAATAGAAAATTAGCATACAGGTGAAAGGCAGGAGAGAGAGCTTGTCTGCACATGAAGACTTGGCGGTGTGTTGCAATATTGGGAGGCAGCCACCTCTATCTGAAGGATTCAAAATGTCTTATAAATTGAGAGTAGTGCCATTTGGAGAACTTTCTGCCTTATCTTTTTTTTGTTGTTGTTGTCGTTAAAAGAATATGTCTACTGGGGGACTTAATTTTGCATTAAATTATGACATAAATCAGGTAGAAACAAAGATTTTAACTGATTCAAATCTTAAGATTAGATAACAACAATAAGAACTACGACTTCAGATAGAATATCCATACCCATATTCTTTCTTATTTTCTAATGAATAAAGTTCTGATCTCTTTTATACAGTGTCTAACATTGCAGACTGAATTAAAATCCAGTTTAAAAGCTGTGCATAATCATCTGCATTTTTCCTTTTCTACGTATGAACTTGGCTCAGAGAATGAGATTTTCATATTTTTTGTCAGAGTACAGTGAAATTAAGTTAAAGTGTATAAATCACTTTTTAAAATTCTGTATTTTGGGGCACCTGGGCGGCTCAGTGGCTTAAAGACTCTGCCTTAGGCTCAGGTCATGATTTTAGGGTCCTGGGATTGAGGCCCCACATTGGACTCTCTGCTCAGCAGGGAGCCTGCTTCCCCCCTTCTCTCTGCCTGCCTCTCTGCCTACTTGTGATGTCTCTCTGTGTGTCAAATAAATAAATAGAATCTTTAAAAAAATTGAAAAAAATAAAATTCTATATTTTATAATGTTTTGATATCTTAAAATGCTTCCTGGCTGGGAAGAGACTGCCCCTTTCAAGGCCATCCATTACTTAGAAACAGAAAAGGGTTCAGGGTATGGTCTTTCATATGCAAACCTACTAATCCAGACCCCACAGCCTCAATCACTTCTTTACCTAACTCTCACAGGCCACGCCAGTATTTCCCTTGCTCCTAAGTTATCTTTGGGCCAGAGGTTCCAGGCCACACATATAGCCCAAAACCCATAGCAATTACTCAAACTAGCAGTCCTAAACTATTTACTCTGCCCTACCTTGGTTTTCCATTGGCAATCCCAATAAACCCTGACTCAGCCTCTCCCCACCTCTGTCTCCTACCATCTGATCAAAATCTAGTGCTTCCCCTATGGCACTGCTTGGCATGTGGTGATCCCTTCTCTGACACCTGTGAGAACAGCGAACTCTGTCCTTTTAAGTACTATTCTCTTTTCTCGTAGTCATACTGACTTTACCCCCACCATATTCAAAATTTATACTTTTAGGGCATGAGGAGAATTCTGAAGAACATGAAGAAAATGGATTTTGGCAGATGTAAATAATTAGCAATTGAGAAGGGAAATGAAAGTGTATCAGAAGAATAGGCCAGTGGGATATAAATCTGTCCCAGGGAAATGAGTAATTAAACTAATAGGATAACTTGTCTTCCCCATCATCTCTCTAAATAGATTATTATAATGCTTTTTACGAAGGTTTAAGGGATAAGTTTTTGTGAATAAAACAACTCAATGTAAGAAACAATTTTCATGAGTTTTGGTTTCCAGAAGCATTAATATCAAAGGAAAGATTATCTGTAGGCAAAATTGCACATCTACCCATTTACCTACAGATAGCTTGATACATAGCAAATAGGATAAAAATGAAAAGTCTTCATATGATTTCACTGGCATGTGGATTTCAGAGTATAGGAATTATTAGGTTAACAGGAAGTTTCTGAAGTCATTTATTCATTATAGACTTATTAAAAAATCAGTATTAAGTGTTTATTTTGTGTCAGCCACTCTTCTCTGGGCTGAAGGTACAGCAATGGACAAGAGACAAACTGCATTACCCCTAAAAAGTTTACATAATAGTGGGATGGGAGAGACAAAAACCTAGTAACAGGTAAGTACTAAGTACTGTAAGAAGTACATGATACAATTTTCAATCTATAATAGGTAATTAATATTCTGGATTCAAAGTTCAATTGTAGACTTCTATTTTTGGCAGTATGTTGGATTTGAATTATCTCAAAAGTTTTTACTAACAGTACCTAGAACA
>CM053604.1:119933979-119953024 GCA_028646535.1 Procyon lotor
TCAGGTATTATTCTTTTTATTTATCATTGTACTAAAGGTGCCAATATTTTTTTTTTGGATTTTGTATGCATTATTATAAAAACAGTTTGTAATTTATTATGTTATATTGGCTTTTTCAGTTTGGGTAGTAATACTATACTGAACTCTTAAAAAAAGACTTGGGAAATGTCTTCCTTGTTTTTATTCTTTGGAAGATTTTATTTAAGAATGAAGGCATCTCAAAGAGCCTGGGTGGCTCTCTCAGTTGGTTAACCCTCTGCCTTTGGCTCTGGTCATAATCTCAAGTCTTGACCTCAAGCCCAGTCCCCTGCCCTGCTCTCCCTCCCTTTCTCCCTCTCTCACTCTTCATCCTCCATCCCCACCTCCACCCATTCTCTCTTTCTCTGTTCTCTATGAAATAAATAAATAAAAATTTTTTTAAAAGATTTTATTTATTTATTTGACAGAGAGATCACAAGTAGGCAGAGAGGCAGGCAGAGAAAGGGGAAAGCAGGCTCCCCACTGAGCACAGAGCCTGATGCAGGGCTCGATCCCAGGACCCTGAGACCATGACCTGAGCCAAAGGCAGATGCTTCAACCCACTGAGCCGCCCAGGCGCCCCAAGTAAATAAATAAATCTTAAAAAAAAAAAGAATAGAGGCATATTTTCCTTAAATAAGAAAAATCACTAATTGACCTGGGGTTTCTTTTTGGGCAAGTTATACTAATGTGTTGGGTTTTTTTTTTAATAGATATAAAACTACTCAAATATTCTATTTCTTTTCCTTTCAACCTTGTTAATTTGCATTTTCAAGGAATTTGCTTATTTCATCCAAACTGTCATATTCGTTGGCATAAAGTTATTCATAACATCTGCTACTGTTCCCTGATATGGATTATCAGAAACCAAATTAACCCTCTTATTAAAGAATTAGAAAACTAGATATTATATGTGAAACAGTATTTTCTACCACATAGCATAACAAGCAGAGCGGAGCTGTGATCTCTGAAAATAAACCAGGAAAGCCCTTGCTCATACCAGCTTACTATAAGAAGACACTTTCTAGGACATAGTACAGAAGAGAAAAACCAAACAGAGCCTGAATATTGTGCTGATTTGAGAAGAAAGAGATTGGAGTTTGGGCAGATCAAAGAGGCTAGAATTTGCACAGAAAAAAACAGAGGAGTGGAGAATGCTCTCATGATCTGCAGAGATCTCTTTGAGTCTTTGGTTGAGTTTCCCTATGTGTATGAGTGAAAGGACATGACCTAAGCCCCAGGAAACGACCACCAGGAAATATAATGGCAATGTGTATTTATTGTATTTCACAAAATTATTGGCAATATATTGAAATAAAAACTCAAAACATCAAAATGAAAAATGTCCTTTTACAACAGATATTTCAAAAGCTTACTTTCTTTAAGGGTCTACTATGCGGCAGACATTATGCATTGGCTCCCCACAGGACCCTGTTCAAATAGATGAGGGAGAAGCTGGTATTCAGAGAAGGGTATTTATTTGACTGAAGCATTTCTTTTGTTCTATCTCCATGGCACATGGAAAAGGGACTAACTTAGACACTACATAAAATAACATTATTTATAAATGTGTATATTAAAGCTGTATTATATAAACAAAATATTGGTTAAAACCTGGAAAAGTGTCTTGGTCTAATATTTATTTAAATTGAATCTCTTCAGCTTTTCTTGACTTAAATCATTTTATTAAAAGGTCTTATTTATTTATTTGACAGAGAAAGAGATATTGAGAGAGAGAACATTAGCAGCGGGAGTGGCAGAGGGAGAAGCAGGCTTCCCTCCAAGCAGGGAGCCTGATGCAGGGATCCATCCCAGCACCCTGGGATCATGACCTGAGCCAAAAGTAGACGCTTAACGACTGAGCCACCCAGGTGCTTCTAAATCATTTTTCTGAAATACCTTCCTGATAATCTAAAACTTCCCTTGTTGCTTGAAGGAAGTCTACAAGAATATGTTCTCTGGGCAAATTCATAGTGGTGCTGGTTATTTTAAGGTGTTGGATCCACAGGCATAAACACCGACATCTGTCAACAATGACACAGCCCTAATCTTTGTAGCATAGCAATTCCCAATTCTTTTTTTTTTTTTTTTAAGGTTTTATTTATTTATTTGACAGAGAGAGAGAGAGAGATCACAAGTAGGCAGAAAGACAGGCAGGGGGCGGGGAGAAGCAGGCTCCCCGCTGAGCAGAGAGCCCGATGCAGGGCTCTATCCCAGGACCCTGAGATCATGACCTGAGCCGAAGGCAGAGGCTTTTAACCCACTGAGCCACCCAGGTGCCCCTACCCAATTCTTGATTGATTTCCTCGGCTTTGCCAGAATATCTATCCCTTGGAACAGGCAGAAGAAAATGTTTTCCCTTTCTAATGTGTCTGGTACAGTTGCAAATTGCATTTATTCTTCCAACCTAATACTTCTCAGTGTGACCCCGTAGCAAACATGTGATTTAAAGAAAACAAGAGCAAACATAAATATCAATTCGCTCAATATAAGCCACCATATAACTCCTGAGAGTGTAGTACAATGTCTTCACTTTACAGAATTATATGTGCACCACATCTTGAGAGATTTAGAAGTAAACAAAAAGCATTGATATTTAAAATTTATTTTCATAACAGAAGCAAACTGTTTCCAAATGGCTGTATAGAACTCACAATACATATTTTAACATACGGTAACATTTCTCAAAACGAAGAACAAAAGAATGTTTTTGACAAAGTTTAATTGCCTAGTTAAAAATGTATAATGTGTAAGTGGGTCTGATATGCTCATTTTATATGCAGAGTCATTTCTGTAATGACAAATAGTTATACTACAAGCTTTCAGATTTTTCTTACTGAAATGATGACTCTTTGAAGTTGCATAAGGTAGGGTGATTTGTTTTCAGAAATACTTTCTGACAGGAGATAAAAGATATTGTTATTTGTAGTGTTTTTCATATTGAAGTGCAATTTTTGTTCTGTTGCATTTATTTTTAAAGAACGTGTGAAACTTAACTATGATACTCCTTTAAAAAATAGAATAGTTACTGTGATAAAAATACACACTTTTCTAAGCATGTTTATGCTTTTAATATCTAGGTAATGTCAGCCTGTTAGCAAAGCTAGTGTTATATGTCTTCATCATTCCAGAAAATCAATTTTTTTCTTTTTACCTTATATTTCTACTTAATAAGATATTTTAAAATTTGGTAAGAAAAACCTTATTTGTGGAATATTGACTTGGTATGTGATTATCCACGTTTGTTTTGCTATTATTCATATTTTCATGTACCTAGAAACAACTACACATAGAAGCACACAGATATAAATGAATGTCCTTCATCATGTATGTATTTATAGAGAAGGGCTGTTCTTTTCAAAATCTGGATATTCATTAAATAATTTTTGTCTGATTTATATAAATAAAAAGTCCTTTAGAAATCAAATATAATTGTATACTTAAAATCCCATCTAATGATGTAAAATCTTATCAAATTAATTTGAACACTTTGGTGAAATATGTAACTTTCTAGGACAATATTACCAAATTTGGGCCAGTTGATAGTTCAAGTTCTGGCGGGAGAATGGCAGAAGTTCGGTTTGTCAAACTTTGCCCTTTGTCTACCAAATGCCAGGTAAAACAGCCAGGATAATAAAGTTAAAACAAATAAGAAAACTTGGATGACATCTTAAACAGAACGTTGTGACAGGAAATCTCCCCCCAGAAAACTAGTGTCAAGAACAGCAAATCACCTAGAAGATAGCAAGAGTAGAGGGTTTTAAAATCAGTGGGGCAAGTATAGTGATAAGGGAACAATGGGTCCTGCAAGGCACAGAATTCAGAAATAGAAAACATTTACTCAGTAAGTATTATAAAATAGTATAATAAAATATTAGAGTTCTACCCTAAAAATGATAAAGGAATCTGCAATCAAGTAGTAAAACTGGATAATGGACAGGTGAGAGCATTCCCTACAGGCTCAAAATTGAGTGTGAGTGCCAACAAACGCACCACCAAAGAGTGACTTGCATAGGGAGTAACTGAGGACCTCAAGGAGATCAAGGTGTTCCAAGGTGGTAAACACTCAGGAAGATTTCAGAAATCTCCAGCAAATTTCACAAATCGCCTTGAGGATGAAGGGGACTGCTCAGGGAAGGAGAGCAGATAGCATGGGGAAAGAAGGATCAGATACTCAAAAGGGATGATTCCAGGGGAAGCAGATCTGAGAAAGAACCAGCAAAATACAGCTTTAGAGGTGAGAGCTTATCTTTGGGAGGTAAGTCCTCAGTCAACTTATGTTTTAGTTTCCCTAAGACCAAGATAAACTGCACATCTTGATGTGTAACAGACTGAAGGCAAAGTCATCCTATATGATGAAGTGAAAACCCCAAGATTTGCACCTGAACTTTTGTGGATATCTCTGCTTGCTGGTACCTCTTTCACCTGCTTTACTCTATCTTTACCTTTCTTAAAGCTGTAAGACGGAATTCCCTATGGAGTCTTGTGAGTTTTCTTGTCCTTTCAGTTATCTGACCATGTATTATTGCTACATAAACTTCCATGCAGGATATGATTGGGACTTCACTGAGCTTACAAAACAGGCTGTGCAAATTAGGTTGCATTGGCTATTAATTGCATTATGCTCGCTACTTTATTTTTGCTAATCCACTGGTGGCTGCCAAATCTATATCCAAAACAAATCATTCCCTTTTGAAAACATGGTTTACTGAGCACCTTCAATTGGATGTCCTATGTGAATCTCACATTTAACATGTCTAAAATTCAGCTCCCAAAACTTCCCCTTGATTGTATACTACAGTAACTATCAGTTTCTAGAATATTCCCTAAAAGGACTATCTAGAAGGGCCCAGCTATCTTCCATAATGACCCCCAGAGACCTGACCACTTTTAATTCTCCAACCACTCTCAAGGCTTTGGCACCATCCCACTTCAGGTCCTCAATCAGAGAAGAGCTTGATTACTCTGTCTAGACTATGCAGCTGATTGCTTCCAAGCCGAACCAGGTCACAGCAGCAAAGGGCATTCTTTGTATGGAGTTCTTTCCATATGACCCACAAACGCTAGAGCAGTGATTACTATCCATTTCAGACAAAAGAGCATGATTACTTAAAAAGTGTCCAGGGGCGCCTGGGTGGCTCAGTCGTTAAGGGTCTGCCTTCAGCTCAGGTCATGATCCCAGCGTCGTGGGATCGAGCCCCGCATCAGGTTCCTTGCTCGGCGGGAAGCATGCTTCTCCCGCTACCATTCCCTCTGCTCATGTTCCCTCTCTTGCTGTGTTTCTGTCAAATAAATAAAAATTAAAAAAAAAAAAAAAAAGGGTGTCCACAACAGGGGCGCCTGGGTGGCTCAGTTGGTTAACCCGCTGCCTTCGGTTCAGGTCACGATCCCACCGTTCCCGGATCGAGCCCCGCATGGGGCTCTCTGCTCAGCAGGGAGCCTGCTTCCCCCTCTCTCTCTGTCTGCCTCTCTGCCTACTTGTGATCTCTCTCTGTCAAATAAATAAATAAATAAAATCTTTAAAAAAAAAAAAAAAGTGTCCACAACATAAAGTCCTTCCATGCCTCTGAGGGAATTCATTCTCTCTGGTACGCATCTCCTTATATCAGATAAAGAAACAACTTTATCCTCTAGCATAGCACCTTTTCAAGTTAGAAAAATGTAGATCTAGAATCAAACAAATTTGGCTCCACTGTTTTTTGTTTTTTTTTTTAAGATTTTATTTAACAGAGAGAGATCACAAGTAAGCAGAGAGGCAGGCAGAGAGAGAGGAGGAAGCAGGCTCCCTGCTGAGCAGAGAGCTGGATGCAGGGTTCTATCCTAGGACCCAGAAACCATGACCTGAGCTGAAGGCAGAGGCTTTAACCCACTGAGCCACCAGGCATCCCTGGCTCCACTGCTTTATCTATCAGTGTGATCTTGGACAATTTACATCCTGCTAATAGATTGGCTTCTCATTTGTAAAACTGAATTAAATCATATAAATTACCTCATAAAGTAAATGTGATTAATAAATGATTTCTAACCATTTACTGATAAGCACAGAAAATTTTTGTAATAAATTATAGATGAGCTTATTTTAATTATTACAAACAAAAGAACATTCGCTTCTACTCCAATTAATGACTCAAAATTTTCTAAACGTCTCTGAGTGCCTAATGCTATACTCTAAACCATATGATCCTGCCTTCACATTCAAGTTAATTTCAATCCTCTTCAACTATCACAGTGTACCAACCTCTTCTGTTTACCTAAAGTGCTTGTCAGTATACTGCATTTTCATGTCATGTAGTAAGTTAGATTTCCAAACATATGCCCTCTATATTTCTTGTTTAATTGTGAACTCTTCTAGACAAGGAACTGGCCTCTATTACTTAATTTTCATAGTACCCACTTAAAGGTTTAGAAACCTTTCAACAGAAACCTGTTCAAAATTTGGGGTATTTTTAAATTATTGATCCAGTATTGGATAGTTAGCAGGCTGAATTAGCAATTTTTGAGGTAGCATAGAAATGAAAAACAAAACACTAGTATAGCTAACCTTTCAAAAAGTAAGATTAAACATATGAGAATTCCAAAGTCAAATTACCAATAAGTTATTGTATTTAAATTATTATTTTTGTTTTTTGGCCTTCCATTTTGAAATAATTGCAGAATAATGAGAAATCTTAAAACTCAGAAAAAGAGCTCCTCATGCACTTTACACAGGTTCCTCCAATGTTAATATCTTATGTGACCATAATGAAATTATCAAAATTAGAAAATTAACATTCATGTAATACTGATCTGCCGACTTTGTTGAACCCATCAATTGTTCCACTAATACTCTTTTTCAAGATCAGGATCCCACACTATATTGAGTTTCATGTCTTCTTCCAATCAGGAAGAAATTTGTCTTTCATCATCTTGACATGTTTAAATAGTACTGGCCATTTATTTTGTAGATGTCCCTGAATTCAGGTTTGTTTGGTGTATTTTTATGAATCAACTTTGGATAAGTTGACACAGGTGTGCCATTGTATTCTTCTCAGCGCATGGTGTCAGCCTGCGGATTATACTGATATTTCTTATTATCAGTGAGATTAATTTTGATCACTTAGTTAAGGTGGAAGCTGGACAGGTTCTCTAGATGACTTTTTTCTTTGTAATTAATAAATATTTTCTTAAAAGAAAGTTTGAGACTATATAATTAACCTACTTCTTATCATACTTCATTCATTAATTTTATTTTATTTATTTATTTTTTTAAAGATTTTATTTATTTGACAGAGAGAAACACAGCGAGAGAGGGAACACAAGCAGAGGGAATGGTAGCAGGAGAAGCAGGCTTCCCGCAGAGTGGAGAGCCCGATGCGGGGCTCGATCCCAGAACGCTGGGATCTGACCTGGGCCGAAGGCAGACGCACAACGCCTGAGCCACCCAGGCGCCCCTCATTCATTAATTTTAGCATCCATTGTAATTCTTGCTTTCTGCAAGTGGTGTTCACCAAATGTTGATTTTCTACTTCCATTGTTCCTTCTCCATTTATTAATTGGAATTCTACTGTAATAAGGAAATGTCCTTTCACCCTCATTTATTTATTTATTCAATTATTCTTCTATATATCTGTGTAAACTTGTTGGTATTTTCCTCTATTGTAATCC
Organism: Procyon lotor; assembly: GCA_028646535.1. Taxonomy (NCBI): domain Eukaryota; kingdom Metazoa; phylum Chordata; class Mammalia; order Carnivora; family Procyonidae; genus Procyon; species Procyon lotor. The sequence continues at coordinate 119,941,642 of CM053604.1, forward strand.
ATCACCATTATCATTATTTCTCTCTGTCTCCCCCACTACCCAGATTTGACCATTAGGAGCATCTTCAATATGTCTCTTACATGGTTTTGACATGCCCCCACCATGTTTTGGCATTATATTTGTTACTAATAAGTTTGAATAATTGTATGTGTTTTATTCATTTATACATTATTTTTATAATGTATAATTATAATTATAATTATTATTATCCATTATTCATAAAAGGAATTCAGTTCCATTTATTCTTTTATGAATTGTGCACTCATATTATTAGTAATATCTGCCTTAAAAGAAAATTCCTGGAAGAATATGTGTTTTGGGGAGATTCATAGTTAATGGGCCATCTTGGATCTGTTTTTCCACAATTTCATGGATTCTATAATTTCAAATCCTAACTTCTCTACTATTCTCTCTATTCTCTTCTCTCTTCTTTCCTCTTCCGACCATTTTTGTATACTTGGTGAATGAAAATAGGCAAAAACACTGCATTTCTGTAATACTGATTTGTAATTGAAAAAAAATAGTAATTCAATATATTGTATTTTAATTTGGCTCCAGCATCCTTATATTCTAAACTAATGCTGCTTCAGCAGGGTTTTTTTTCTGTTTCAGAAAATTTCCCTCTAATGCATAATTATAATTTTTTAAAAGATTTGCTATACATCATTAAATTTTTTTCAATATTTTATTTTTTTATTTGACACAGAGTGAGAGAGAGAGATCACAAGTAGGCAGAAAGGCAGGCAGAGAGAGAGGGGAAAGCAGGCTCCCCACTGAGCAGAGAGCCTGATGTGGGGCTCGATCCCAGGACCTTGAGATCATAACCTGAGCCGAAGGCAGAGGCTTTAACCCACTGAGACACCCAGGTGCCCCTAGATTTTACTTTATGTGACCAACGTGATTCAAATTTTATTTAGAAAATATTCTTTTTCATAAAATGCTTTATAATAATCTTAATATGTTAAGGAGATTATAAAATATAAAATAAGAATGGAGGAGTGCCTGTGTGGCTCAGTGGTTAAGCATCGGACTTCAGCTCCATGATATCATGGTCCTGGGATCTAGACCCATATCCACCTCCTAGTTCAGCATACAGTCAGCTTGTTCCTCTGCCCCTCCCCCCACTCGTGCTCTCCCTTCCTGTCTCCCAAATAAGTAAATAAAATCTTTAAAAATATATATAAAATAAGAATGGAGAAAACTACTATGAGTGAACATAAAAAGATAACAAATATCTATGTAGCTTTATTTTTAGCAACCACTTAACCATTTTGAAAAAGGATACATATGCAGACCTAACTTAATAGTACAACACATTGTATTATTTATCTTACTTTTCCCTTACCTCAAGATCTATTTGTAAACCAATCTTACCTAAAATAGTATTTTTTTTAAAGATTTTTTTTTTCTTATTTGACAGAGAGATCACAAGCAGGCAGAGAGACAGGCAGAGAGAGAGGGGGAAGCAGGCTCCCTGCTGAGCAGAGAGTCCGATGCCGGGACTCGATCCTAGGACCCTGAGATCATGACCTGAGCTGAAGGCAGAGGCTTTAACCCACTGAGCCACCCAGGTGCCCCTAAAATAGTATTTTTATCACCTTCTCGTATCCTTTCTTGGTGGAAAGATGGAATCAAATATCAATGCCAGATGGACATTGAAAGTTCACTTTTCTCTGACAATACTGTTTTCTTAATATAAGAATATTCTGATGCTGCTGCATAAATTTTTCACATTTATAACTTAACATGGCCCTAGAAATAGTTTAAATTCAAGTCTTAAAAATTAAATAATTAATTAAATTCAAATCTTAGGTGCTGCAGACCTTGATTTATAACAAAAATATAAAATATTCAAACACATAATCACATTTATAATGATAATACATATAATCTAGTATGTTTTCATATAAAATGTAATGTAAATGAAATATGTAAATAAGAAAATACAATAATAGATATCAATTGAATATAGTAAATGACAATAAATGTAAGAGAAAAGAAGTTCCTAAATATTTCACATTATGTTTCACCTTACTTCTCTCCATTATCACCCAGAAATTGGGAAAGACACATTTAACGTGACTCTCCTCCAGTTGTAATTTCCAAGTTTGCTTTCTCCCAAATGATACACTCTCTTTGTCTTACCATGATTTATCTACTTTCCCTCCATCATGCTCCCTACCAATTTTTTTGTTATCTTTATAACTCTCTAGTATAACAATATATAAAAATATAAAAAGACCCAATATCTTTTTAATTAATAAAATAACAAATTAAGAATCATAATGACATTTACAGCAGAGAGGTTATTTTAGAAATGTCTATATTTAATCTAAGTTCTTGTTTTATAGCAAAGGGATTGAGTTCATACACTCTAAGTTAGCTCAAGCTATGAAAAACAAAACTCAAATTTAAGTCTCCAACTTAAATAATATTTCTAGCACTTGCAGGTATTCTCCATGCTCTGTGTATTAAGTTAATTCTTAAAAATGTAACATAAAAGAAATTCAGAGTAAGACATGATTGTGGAATAAAACTGGAAAATGAAAAGCCCCACCTAAAATCTGAAAGACCTGCCTGAGGGCCTATAAAATTGAACTTGCTTTGTAACTATAATTCAAAAACTATCAAAGACATGAAATAGTTTGATGAAACTAAAATAATATGCATAATAATTATATATTCTGAACTTAAAGTTATTATCATTTCCACAGGTTTTAAGTTTGTCATTCACTTTCACGGTATTAATGTCTGTTTAATAAATGACAAATGAAGAAACATATATTAAAAAATAAAGCTAATTGTCATTAACAATTAGTACCTTAGCATATTTATTATAATATAGGTATGAGCATAGTCATTAAGTGTTCAGATACTAGAGGGAGAGAGACTGATATAAAACCTTTTCTACCATTTACTAGCTGCGAGATATTGAGTTTGTTTTTAAATTTTCTGTGCCCCTTTCCTAATCTGCAAAACTAGGATAACAAGAATAGCGAATTTATAGATTTGTTGAGAAGATAGCAATATTAAGATTTTGAGAAGATAACAATCACACGTGTTGTTGTAACTATGTGTGATTATTATAATCAGACCCATTAAAATGCTGCTATTCATTTAGGAGACTTCTGTCCCTTTAAAAATGAGTCACGATAATACGTCTTTAAACTCTTCTTCAGTTCCAAAAATAGATATGGAGTGAATAATAATCATATTTGGAATGAAAAGTCAAAAGTCAGAATTACTTTTTCTAAAAAAAGAATTTCAAATCAAGGTGAATGGAACAATGACACCTGAGTCACACACATTTCCTGGCACGGAAGCTTATTGTAAGCACTCTGATCTAATGTCCCACTGAGTACCAGACCCATGTTGGCACTTAATAAATGTTTGATTAAAGAGCCAGACTATTTTGCATTTCAAACATTTATTTCTAGAACTTTGTGTTCTTTCATTTCAGCTACAGGCACTTATTTCTACCCTCTGCATACATATTAAGTTTCAAAAATGCAAGAATTGGCAGTAGGTACTTCATGAATGGTATTATCAAAACTCTTTTAAGGAAATCCAGATACAAAGAATTGCAACACATGAAAAAGGCTTGCAAGCCATATGGGTGAAATTAAAGTATAGAGAACATTCACAACCAGTTTTTCCTGTGAAATGAAGATTTTAAAAGAAATGGAAATATACATTCACTAACCAGGTGAATATTTATAATTTGTACTTATTGTTAAAGATTATATAAAACATTGTATGCTATCATGGTCCTTTTCTACTCAAGTTGTTTGTGTTTTAAAGGAAAATTTAGTTCTCCTATAAGGTGATTATCCAGTAAAAGTTATACCTAAGGGAAATTCCACGACCGAAGAAAATAGCTGGACAAGGTTATGCCCAAATAATTTGTTTTCGGTTTACTTTTCTTGAAGACTTCAAAATGAGACTTTCTCCAATTTGTTCATTATAGGAACTTAACTGGTTTTTTGCTAGTTACTTTGTATTAGGATATGGACCTACCCAGAGAGATAATGATTATTTAAGAAGCTGATTTTCCAAGGCTCTGAGACTTCCTGTGTTTCCTGTAACTCAGTGCTGAAATCCCTCCACAACATGGCTGACAGGCATTCTATTTCTTTTCAGACATTTTGAGCAATGAATAAACCACCTATTTCTAGCCAAAACTAAGTTAGTTACCTTTTGAAACATTTAAAAGAATCTGTTGAACTGGGGGTCTGGGTGGCTCAGTGGGTTAAAGCCTCTGCTTTCAGCTCAGGTCATGATCTCAGGGTCCTGGGATCGAGCCCCGCATCGGGCTCTCTGCTCAGCAGGGAGCCTGCTTCCCCCCCTCTCTCTGCCTGCCTCTCTGCCTACTTGTGAACTCTCTCTCTGTGTCAAATAAATAAATAAAATCTTAAAAAAAAAAAAGAATCTGTGGAACTAAACTAAAAGCACTAGAAACCTGTTTTTTTACAAGCTAGGCAATTTTTATCACTACACCACCGTAATAATTAGAAGTAATGTAATTTTTTTGCCATTTTATTTTCACAGACCAGAAGCTCAGCCAGATCCAGACTGAGAAACTTTAAAAAATTGAAAATGTGGCAATTATTTTTAATTGCCAAGTTCAGGGCAAAGCAATTTAAAATTACTAGAGCTTCCATTTTGTTTCCAGCACTTTAGCTTGGAATTGTGTCAAGTAATTCTCTACTATGGAAATCTAAATTACATTAAGCCAATTTACGAATGGAACATTTTAAGAATCATAGATGAGGAAAAGGCCATTAAAATAAATAAAAATGGATATAGAAGAGTATTAGAGTGTAACTATTCTGTACTAAGAGCAAAGATGTAGTCATATTTTTTAATATATGATACAGAAGGAGAAAAATCTTATGTAAACTCTAATCTGTACTGATAAAACTATACTCTGAGAATCATGATCATTTATAAGTGTTATAATTTAAGAGAGTGTCAATCTAAAGCACATAAAGAAGAGAATAGGTTTGATCACTAAAGAGAGATTCAGAATGCTTGATATGTTAAATAAACTGATATGATTGGTGCTATTTAGTTAAGAAAAAAGACCAGGAAAGAAATTACAAGTTTTAAAAGTTCTTGAGTAACTATGATGTCCAATTGGGGTGCTGGTCAATTTCTGAGGTAAAACTGGATAAAACTGGAATCAAAGAATTAATGTGACCATACGGTGGGTACACTTGTAATTCATTTGAAAAATAATTTTCTATTAATTAATTTTAGACAAATGTGGTTAAAATTAGAGGTCTCCATCACTAAAATTATACCTGTAAAGCCTAGTAGATTAAATTTTACAAGAGTTGTAATGAGGATATATGCATCAGGCAGAATATTATATTAGATACATTACAAAGTTATAACTTGTCTGGTATAAGAAATATAAATGGAGACTCAGAAACCAGAAATTCAATTTCCTTTCTCCTGGCATAGTAGTTTGATATCTAGCCTTATCTTTTTATAGGAAGTTACAAGTTAATATATGTGATCTTTTTTCTAAATTCAAAACCAAATCTGAAATTGCAATCAAGTATTAAAAATATTACCCCTTACTTCTAACTGCTTCATACCTTTTTATCAAGAATATAAAATTCAACTTAACAATATGCCTGAGCAAAGACTAAAGGAACTTCTTTATAGTAAGTCCTCTTTCTTAAATATTTTCCCTTGAAATAAGCTCAGTATCAGAGGCAAGTCAGTATGTACCCCAAGTCTGAGTGTTTGGGTTTGAAATTCCCAATTCAAGTAAAATATTTCTTTGAAGAATCACCGTGGGCCTTTAAAATGCATTTGAATGTCTTATTCTAATAGAATAAGATTGTTTAACATGTTCTATAAAGTTTTCTCAAAACCTTTCCAGTAAAACTGATGCTTTAGAAAAATACCTACACAATATGCCATATTCATAAAGCCCTCACAGGAAAACCTGGTCTACAGTTTGAGAGAGACAACTTGAAGATGTCAAATATATTATCATCGGAAATCAAGACTTTTGTTTTAAATTATAATACAATTACTGATATTTGAATGTATTGTTACTATACTTTGCAATAACTGTGGTCGAAACAACCTTTATTCAAGCTGTTAAGGACAAATAAAAAATACATAATTGTAGAAAAGCTATGAATATGAAAGAGAATGTGCTAGATTTACTCTCAAAGCAATAGTTGAAACTATTTTATATGAAGTGGTCTAATCATTTATTTTCATTTAAAAATGTAAAGCATTTCCATTACAATTACTTTAAATTAGTATAAAAGCTTTCTAAAACTGAGTCATTACAGTTTAGACCATTGGTCTAAAGAGCTAGTTAAGGATTTGAAATGAAAAGTAAGACTCTGACAAATAAGTTTTATTGCCCCCTTTTGCCTGAGCAACCAAGTGGAGGATGTGCTTCCAATAAAATATGATGAAATAATATAAGTGACAGAATTCTCCATCCAGTACACTGAAACCTAAAATTTACTTCATAGTCCATCATAAAACTTAAATATTAGAGAATAGTCCCTGAATTGAGAAATGGAAAACTACTGAGTTTCCCACTACTCTGCTTCCCAAATATGGCAGAAGCAGCAATGGGCTGATCACGAACAGCTTTGTGCTATCTGATTAAACAGATTTTTCTTAAACCATCAAAAAATTTAAGAATGTTGAAGTGCTCAGTCAGGTAAGCATCCGACTCTTGATTTCAGCTCAGGTTACGATCTCAGGGTCAAGAGAGCAAACTCTGTGTCAGCTTACACACTCAGCATGGAGGATGCCCTCTCACTCTCTGTCTCTCCCTGGCCTCTTGTGTGCTCTTGCTCTTAAAAAGAAAAAAAAAAAAAGAAATTAAGAATCCAGCTGACCTTTTTTTTTTTTAATTTTAGAAAGATTAACTCACTAGAAATTTTAAATAAGAATATAGGGATGGGATTAGAGGTAGACAATATGGAAGTTTTTAGGTAAAAAAAGAACATAGGGAGTAGGAATAGTATTTATAGGATACTGAATAAATGCAAATGAAAAGTTCTAGTAACCAGTTTGATGTGGAAAGGTGGAAAAGATGAAGAAACCCAGAAAAACCCCAAAATGGTTAGAGTGACTGCATGAAAGGGGATGTCATTTTTGGAGAGACATACTAAAGAGAAAAGGGCAAAACATCATTTTGTAGAGAAGGGGAGATTAAACAAATAATACATTCAGATATGGATTTGTTGAATTTGAGATGTGCATTAAACATTTGGGGGAAGATGCCCAGGAGATAAGTTATAAATATTAATCTGAGGCTCAGGAAAGAGATTTGAATTGGAAACAAAGATTTCTATATCATCAGTTTTAGATAAGATCTGAGTCTGAAGACCTAGGAGATATGTCTAAAGTTAATTTGTAGAGTATATTGTAGAGTATAAAGTCCAAGGATGGAGACTCAAAAAACAAAAACAAACAACAATAAAAACCCCAGCAACATTAAAGGATGTCTTCCAAGCAGAATATAAAAAAAAAGTAATCAAAAAAATCCTCAAGCAAAAGTGTCCTAGAAACAAAAAATGAGAAAGCTTTAAAAATACTCATGTATTGAATAAACACTCTGAAAAGTCAAATAAATTAGGAGCTGTATACATTTTCTGTTTGATTTGGTAACTGGATGGCTTTGGGTTACAATTCCACTTTTTATGGAAAAAAAAGCCAGATTGCTTAGTGTGAAGTAGTACAAAAAATCTATGTTGACTCCTTTCTCAAGAATCCTAGCAATAAGAGAAAAGGTAAGACTTTAGTATCTCTAGAAAAATATGGAATGCAGGGAGGGCTTTATCAGAAGAAGAGATTTAAGATATTTGTAGCCATAGGAGAACAAATTAATATACAAACACAGTAAAACCTAGAAAAGAAAATGCAAATTCTATAGATTAGATCTTTGTAAGATTTGGAAGGAGATTATGGTGAATTAGTGAAGGAATTAGGGGGAAAGAAAACCTTTCCTTTTAGAATTAAAAAAATACGGATATAATTACTTGTAGTTTAGTTTCATCTAGTACCAGTTAATCAGTTCTTCTTTTAAGCATCAAGGAGTTGCAGTTTCTCAGATGTTTCTTTGATTTTTCTATGAGTGTTTAATGTTAATTGTGTCTATTTCAAGGGAGAGGCCAAAGCCCGGATTCTATCCTTCCTTTAAGTGTGGAGTAAGAAGGAACCCAGAAGCAGGCTGGTATTAAAAGATGGAATTGGCCTTGCTCTGGTTTTCAAACCCACTGTGGAAGCAAGAACACTCAGTAAATCCGCTGATTTCCCTACAGCCCATATCTGTTCGCCTCCTTTATTCTCAGTCCCCTTGATACAGCGTCCCCTTACTCCATGGGCCCCAGGGTGCTGATGCTTCTTAACTGCCTGCCTAGGTGCTTTTGCAGGCAATGGTTTCTCCAAAGCAATGTGGACAGGAGGAAAAGAAATTTTGCTGAAATCTTCTATTCCAAAGTATTTCCCATTTGTAAAAATTTCCCCTCTTTTGCTTTGTGCCAAAATTTCTTCCATTTCTTGTGACCCAGTTATCTTTGGCCAACCCACCAATTATCTAGGACTTCATGCTGAATTTTTTTCAGGTTTGTCAACTTCTTTTTTCTTTGGTACCCCGGTTATCAGAAGGAAATATCAATTTACGTAATTCGCCCTTCTTATCAGGAACCAGTAAACATATATCATTTGTTTTGTTTTGTTTTTGCCCCTAATGAACGTGATTGTGAGAATAGGAATATTTCCTGTATAGAAGTATTAAAACGATGTTTTCTTCAAAACTTTTAAGTACATAACTCTTTATTTTTGGGAACAGTTTTTCTATTCTGTCTTGTCCTCTCAGATATGACTCCCAGAACACAGATATGTTAAAAGAAATATCCTTTTCAGGTCATCCAATTAAAGATAATCTGCCCATTGGCTTATATTCGCAAATAAAACTATCTGGAAACTATGGAGTTGGGTTCTTTTGAGAACGTATATTCATTAGCATGGGAGAGTTATCTTGATTCTTCAAGCCAATTTGATATATAGATTTTAATTCTATCCTACTTAGGATTTAAAATACTTCTTCCTGATATTGGATATATATTTTTGAATAATTTTGTGTACTATATCTGTGCCTAAATGTACATTCTCAGTCTTATCTCTAGACCTACGAATCAGAATCTTTATCTTAATAAGGTTAACTGTGAAGAACCATTTTTCTAAGCCATAATTAAATTGCAACAAATAATTGACATTAAATAGACAGTGTTCTATGACCAGATTATAATTAAGTTAGAAACATAATGTCAAATATAACTTACAATAATTTATATGTTTGTGAATTTTATCAGCTCAAAATAACTGACAGGACATAAATGAAATTGAAGTAGAAATTTAAAGTGCTTAAAAAATATAAAATAAAATAGGGGCACCTGGGTGGCTCAGTCATTAAGCGGCTGCCTTCGGCTCAGGTCATGATCCCGGAGTCCTGGGATCGAGCCCCGCATCGGGCTCCCTGCTCTGTGGGAAGCCTGCTTCTCCCACTACCATTCCCTCTGCTTGTATTCCCTCTCTCGCTGTGTTTCTCTCTGTCAAATAAAAAAAAAAAATCTTTAAAAGAAAAAATATATATAAAATAAAGTGCTTAAGAGTGAACAAGTAAAATACTACGTGTGATAATTTAGGGATCAGCTAAAAATGCTTAGAAAAATTATACAATCTTTTATGTTTATATTAAAAAATATGGAAACCTGAATATAATACTTAAGATGTTAGGAAAAGATAAACAGAATAAACTCAGGAAAATTTAATGGAGGGAGTAATAATGATACACATGGTAATAAATGGAAAATGGGAAATATGGGATAAAGAAGATTAAAAAAGCAGAGGATAGTTTTTCTAAATACTGATTAATAAAAGTAGAACCACATTAGTGGATTCAATAAAGAAAAAACTAAAGAGTATTATGAAATAAAAAAAAACAAAATTTGAAAATATGTTGCAGTTATTACCATTTTATCCCTGTTTTACAAATAAGAAATTTCAGATGGATGAATACTGCCCTAGTGAATATAGCTTATAAATAGTTCTAAAATGTGAGCCCAGATCAGTCTGACTCCAGTGTTAGTATAATCAAGTTTTACACAATTACGCTACCCCCTTAATATGGCAAGCCAAACTAAAAATGTGGCTTATCAATTCTAACTATATTTGCATAGTTAACCCTTTCCGTTTGAATACTTTACCTTCTATCTCACTTCTATCATAGCCATCAAGCCATTCTGTCCTCTTCAAGCAGACTACATTACATTTTGCCTGATAGAGAAAATTGAGATAATCAGGCATTAACTTTATCTTTTAACATCAATGTCTCATTAAAACTAATCTTTACACGTATATATACATATGCATTAATTTTGTTTTCATTCATGTATTTACATACACATACATATGTATATATGAAAATATGGGAAATGGCATTACATATTTATCTGAATACAGAGGAAAAAATGAAGACTATTGGAAATGATAAATATATAAATCTACTAGAATAAGTATATCAACATTGAAACATATAGTCCATATTCAAAAAAAGTAATTTCTCTACCCTTATACTTACATGTATTGTTTTTTAATTGCAAATTTTTTTTTTTTTTTAAAGAAAGACCCTAACAGATCAGAAAATGTCCTAAATCAGACCAGTTGTTCAAAAGAGATGAAAAGAAAGCTTCCTGGGAGAGGAAAAGATGTACATGAGAAAGCCAAGTGGGCTGAGCCTTACAAAAGCATGGCCCCTCTCTCATACAATGCACAAGTCTTAGCCCAGCACAGTCGGAGCTGGCATTCGTCCTGGTTGCAGGGGATGCTCCCGCGGCAGGGTGGAGCTGGAGGGCGGCTTTTGTCATCAGGTTCAGTCTGGCAGGAACAGCTGTCCTGGTAGAGTACTGTTAGCGGAGGCTGCAGCTGCTGCTGGCCTGAGAGCTGCCCACGCCTGGATGGACTGTGTCGGTACTACTTTTTCTTCTTCTCCTTCTTCTTAGTTCGTTTCATGAGTCTAGGAGTCTCTTATGGTTTGTCTCCCTCCCCATCCCTTCCTGTTTCATTTCTCTCCCCCACCCCCCACCAACCCCCCCCTCAAATTCTTCATATCAGAGAGATCATGTGATACTTGTCTTTCTCTGACTGACTTATTTCGCTTAGCATAATTCCCTCCAGTTCCATCCATGTCATTGCAAATGGCCAGATTTCATTTCTCTTGATGGCTGCATAGTATTCCATTGTGTATATATACCACATCTTCTTTATCCATTCATCTGTTGATGGGCATCTAGGGTCTTTCCATAGTTTGGCTATTGTGGACATTGCTGCTATA
>CM053604.1:119953524-119995381 GCA_028646535.1 Procyon lotor
TCTGCATCCTCACCAACATCTGTTGTTTCCTGACTTGCTAATTTTAGCCATTCTGACTGGTGTGAGGTGGTATCTCACTGTGGTTTTGATTTGTATTTCTCTGATGCTGAGTGATGTTGAGCACTTTTTCATGTGTCTGTTGGCCATTTGGATGTCCTCTTTGCAGAAATGTCTGTTCATATCTTCTGCCCATTTCTTGATTGGACATGTATTGTTTTTTAAACTAGAAACTTCAAAACATTGATGAGAAAAACCAAATGAGACCTATAGAAAGTATACATATCCTGTGTTTATAATTTGAAAGACTTAATTTTGTTAAGGAATCACTTTTCCCTATACTGATCTATAGATTCAATACAATCCTACTTAAATTATAACAAAAAGTTTTGGGGGGCAGTAATAGATAAAATTATTCTAAAATTTATGTTAAATAGCAAATTACTGAGAATACCCAGAATGATTTTGGGAGTAGAAAAAGTTGGAGGAGTCACACCATCTGATTTCAAACTTACTATCAAGTTGCAGTAATCAAGTTAAGTGTAATATTGGCAAAATAACTGTATATATATGACCAAAATGAATAGAGTCTAGAAACAAGTTACAAAGGGTCATCAGGAAATATGATTTGAAGGTAATGTTCCATACCTCAACTGTGGAAATGGTTCCAGTACTGAATGCATTTGCCAAATTCATAGAACTGTGTATCTAAAAACAGTGAGTTTTACCTTCTATAAATTTTATCTCAATCAATATAATTTTTTAGAATATACAGTTATATTTGAGATCTTTTTGTTCCTACTGACATTATACTCCTAATCTACAAAATAATCTGAATTTGGCATAAACACTAACTCTAAAATCCTCACAAATGGTAAAAATAGCAAACTACAGAACAAGTTACTTTTCAATATTGTTGTTGATGTAGAATCAGTGTTAATGTTGAATTGATTGATTTAAATACAGAATTTGAAATTCAAAATATCAACTTTTTCTAAATAATGAAAACAAAAGACTTGATTAGAAAAGACAGGTAAGTGATTATAAGAATAACATAACTTCAGTAAGCAGCATTTAGTTATTGTAATAATTTTGAGACACTGCATTTTCATCACACACTGAGATTGAAAAGATTGCATGTATTTATGGAAAGAATGGCAGGCTATATCAATAAAAATCTCAAGTCTATTTGGTTTATGCCATTGTTATCAGTATAGTACGCAGACTGAATAGATAAACGTTATTCTTTTCAAAACAGTTTATCCTTAAGGAAAGGGATTATAGATGAACACTGTAGATGTATGTTCTTTTCCTAAGTAAAAACATTTATTCATCTTTCCATATTTGGCATTGAAAAATAACTTAGATTTATTCTGAAAGGAAACTCTCTTCAAAATGAAGCACTTCCAAAACCCTCATATCTCATTTTCTTTGTTTTTTTTCAACTAGCCTTAGATTATTTAATGTTTAATTATATGAATAAAAACTTATGACAAAATTTAAGAGTGATTTTTCCTTAGGCGTAAAAGTCAGTTTGTCTTTCTTATTCTAAACTATTATCTTTCGGTGAATGAAGCATGTGCCATTTTGCTCATATATATTGTGTGTTCTTCTTATCTATGTAATTTACAGTTTAAAACTCAGTGAATATTATATAATTAAATGTAAACTTTGTGGCTAATATTGTATCTCTCATTAGGACTGAAAAGGGGTATTGGAAGATTTTTTTTCATAACAGAAAAACATTTCTTAATTTACAAAGTAGTCTATTTAGTTGTAAAATTTAAAAGATTTTCCTCTAAGAAATCCATTTCATGTTCTCCAGTTATAAATGAGGGAGACAGCAGAAGTTACAAAGATGTTTATCATGGCAAATAATGTTTATTACTAATTAACTTATTCACCTTATATATTGCTTTCTGGCAGTGGGCTGATGCAAATTGTGCAGGGCAAAAATTAAACTGCATTATGAAAGTTGCTATGTTCTTCTTTGATGTACTCCACTTCATTAATATGTGATTAAGAGTTGGAGAAATGATGGGGCACCTGGGAGGCTCAGTGCGTTAAAGCCTCTGACTTCCCCTCAGGTCATGATCTCAGAGTCCTGGGATCAAGCCCCACATGGGGCTCTCTGTTCAGCGGGGAGCCTGCTTCCCCCTCTCTCTCTGCCTGCCTCTCGCCTACTTGTGATCTCTCTCTCTGTCGAATAAATAAATAAATAAAAATCTTTAAGAGTTGGAGAAATGATATTAGGGAGGAGACAAATTGTGTGTGTGTGTGTGTGTGTGCGTGCATGCACATATGGATATATGTGGATATTTTACCACATTCTTTTCTTCTGGATAACTGTTTGAGATAAGCAGTTTTCTAAAACATATTTTTTTATGCCTCTACAATTATAAACAGAACAGGAAGAACAAAATCTAACCCTTTCTTAAGAGGCAGTACAACTTTAAGTAAAATTGATGTGTAAGAATATTTATCTACTAAATGGCCCCAAGTGTGCAACCCCAGTCATCTAATATACTAAGTACAAAGATGTATAAGGGGAAAAAAAAGGAACATGACTTCTGTTCTTAAGGAGCTTATAGCTAGTCAGAAAGACATATTATTAAATAGATAATTTCACTTCCACTTAGCAAGTGCTATTTGTTTTCTAATATATTTATTTATTTATTTAATAGATATTTATTAGCAATACCCTAAATTTAACAGTTTTGATTACTTACCCATTTCACCTGCTGTGATTAAGTGGCCAGAGGGGATAGGAATGATCAAAAATTTTGGTCTGGTATTTTTGGGTGAGCAAATAAATGTGTGTGTGTATATATATATATGTATATGTATATATATTCAGATAAATATGTAATGCCATTTCCCATCAGCCTGAGAAACCTTCTCTATTATGCTGTTGTATTATATACGTCTTACTAATGATTCACTCAGCTTACATTTATCTGAAATTTTCTTTGTTTTGCTTTCATTATTCATGGATTTTTTTCACTGGATATAGAATTCTGTCTCAACAAATTCTTTTTTCTTCTAGCATTCAAAAAAATACATATTTTTTAACATCCATTATTTCCAGTAAGAAATTAATTACCATTTATATTGTTTTCTAGATAAAAATTTTCTTTCTATCTGGATTTTTAAAGAACTTCTTCTTTAACTTTGGTTTTCATCATTTTTTTTTTACTGGTATGAGCATGATTCTTATTCCAAGGTTTTAGCCTTATTTTTAGGCATAGATACTAGTTTCATGGATTTCCACTCAATACTTAAGCTGCTGAGTGAGATGTTTCCCTTCTGGCTGAGCCAGAAGTTCAACATTTCCACCATTAAATGTACTCTGGCATCTCAGCCTTTTACATTTTCCAAAGTCCCTATGCAAATCTCATGAAAACTTCTGTCCCCTTTTCCAACTTCCTCCCAGAATCCTTTTCTCTGATAAATTGCTCTATAAATTTCAGTTGTCTTCACAACTCAGAATGGATTATCTGCACTTCCTTAGTGAGACATCTACTCCACTTGTGCTATGTCTTTCTGTATTATGACAAGAAAGTCAATCCAAGTAGGAAACCAGGGCAATCATGGGATCCACTTCCCACTTTTCAGTTTTCATAAGGATTACAATATTGTATTGCCTATTTCTTAAGACCTAAATGGTTATCTCATATGATTTGTCCATTCTTATAATTGCTTTTGTCAGAAAAGAAAGTCTAGTACTCTACATTGGCAAGAACCCAAAGTCTATTCCAAGACATATGTAGTTTTAAGAGCAAGCTCTTAGCTCTAAGTTGTTTTGTGCATGTTCTTTATAATCAGAGGTTGTTTTCTATAATTCTTAGTTTGTTAATGGATTGACAGGCTGAATACTGTTAAGATGTAAAATTTCCCAAAATTGATCTGTAGATTCATTAAAACCACTAACAAAATCCCAGCACCAAATGCTTAATAAACGGTGACGCTAATTCTAAAATTCAGATGGAAATACAAAAGGCCTAGAATAGCCAAAATGATCTTGAAAAAGATCAATGAAGTTGGCAGCCTTACTCTAAATTCCCAAATCAAGAACAAGATGCTTTGTTCTAGTAAAAGCATAAATATCAATAGAACACAATTGAAAATCCAGAAATAGACTGGCCAAAGTTTGGCCAACTAATTGTTTTATAAAGTTGATGGCATCATCCGATAGGGATAAGAAGTTTGGGGAGGTGGAGAACAACGGCTATCTCTATAGGAAATAACAAAAACAAACAAACAAAACAGAAACAAAAACAAAAACCCAATCCCTGATTCACATCAAATAATAATTTACTCAAAATGGAATATTGACCTAAATGTAAAAGATAAAACTATAAACCTTTTAGAAAAGCATAGAACAAAATTCTCACAATTTTGAGCTGAGCAGATTTCTCAGATTACAATTAAGCACTAAAAACAAAAGAAACATTGATTGGACTTCAACAAAATTAAAAATGTTTGCTCTTCAAAAGAAACAGTGAAGAGAATGAAAAGATAGCCTCATGCTATAGGAAACTATTGGCTTAATACACCTGAAAAAATATGTATATGTTTTGTATATATTATATACACACACACTTATATACATTTGTATATATATATATATATATATATATACGTAAATATTCACATATTTTTATCTATGTCTACACTCCTAAAAATCATAATAATAAGAAAAGTAACTGATAGTAAATGAGGCAGAGGACCTGAGTTAATAGTTCATATAACCTGTGGAGTTCAGTTTTAAGTAATTAATTCTGATCGTAAATTAGTGTAGATTAAGTACATTTTGGAGTTAAGACTTAATAGTGTGTAGTATGTTAAGGTTAAGTGCTATAAGATTGGGGCAACATATTAAAGTCAAGCTAAATCTTGGTCTAAGGAGCTTTTAGGACCTGTTGCGAGGACCACCTGTCCCATGACAGTCTTCATTTTAAGCCAGAAAAAGACAGGCCTAAGGGTACGGAGTGAAACTATTCCTGGAATTTAGATTCTTCCGCTTCCCTGTGTGACACCTAGCCCCTGAGTTGTTCAAATGCACCAATGAAATGCATAGATTCAGGTAATTGCCATGTAAAGAATAAGGAACTCGCCTACATGTGTAGTGACGCATGTGCTTGTTTACTCGAGTGCATAAAAATGCTGTAAAGGGGAGAGGCGGGGCTTCCCGCCTGAGCACTGCTCTGCATCGTATGTGCTGGTGAGAGCCCCAGCTAGCTGGAAATAAATCCTCTTGCTGTTGCATCCAGCCTGCCTTTTGTGGGTTCTTTTGGGGAGGGTCTCGATCCGGACATAACAAACCAATGTTCACATGAGAAATTCCACAACATGATTCATGAAATACTTTCAGAGTAATGCAAGTTAAAACCACAGTAAGATGTAATTCATACAATTCTATGCTTACTAAGATAGCTAAAATCAAAAAGACTTAAAACAGGAAATATTGTCGAGAAACTAAGGCAACTGCAATCTCATACATCTTGATGATAGTATAAAATAGTACTACAACTTTGAAAGATGACTTGACAGCTTCTTACAACTTTCTCAACTTATGCTCTGAGCTTGAAATTCCACTCCTAGGAATGAAAATATGGATGCATACCTCAGAGATATTGTGGGGCCAGGTCCAGACCACCGCCACAATAAAACAAAGCAAATATCACAATTAAGTGAGTCAAATGAAGTTTATGGCTTCCTAGTGCATATAAAGTTATGTTTATATGATCCTGTAGTCTATTAAGTGTGCAATAGTATATGTTTAAAAAATACATAACTTAATTGGAAATATTTTATTGCTAAAAAATATTAACCATCATTTGAGATTTCAGTGGATTGTAATTTTTTGGTGATGGAGGGTTTTGCCTCTGTCTTGATGGCTACTACCTGATCAAAATGTTTGCTGAAAGCTGGGTGGCTGTAGCAATTTCTGAGAAAAAGACAATGAGATTTGCCACATCAGTTGACTCTTTCTTTCACAAATGATTTCTCTGATTTCCTAAGCAGTAGTTCTCAACAGTGGATTTAAAATACTCAGTAAAGGGGCGCCTGGGTGGCTCAGTTGGTTAAGCAGCTGCCTTCAGCCCAGGTCATGATCCTGGAGTCCTGGGATGGAGTCCGGCATCAGGCTCCCAGCTCCATGGGGAGTCTGCTTCTCTCTCTGACCTTCGCTCCTTTCATGCTCTCACTTTCTCTCTCTCTCAAATAAATAAATAAAAATATTTAAAAAAATAAAATAAAATACTCAGTAAACCATTTTGTAAACAAGTACACTTTATAAACAGGCTTTATTGTTCCAATTATAGAGCAGAGACAGAGTAGATTTAGCATAATACCTAAGGGCCCTAGGATTTTCTGAATGGTAAATAAGCATTGACTTCAACTTATAGTCACCAGCTTCATTAGCTTCTCATGAGAATCACCTTATCCTTCGAAACTTTAAACCTAGCCATTGTCTTCTCTCTGGCTAAGTAACCCCTAAATGACATCTTCCAATAGAAGATTGTTTTGTGTACATTGAAAATCTTTTGTTTAGTGTAGCCACCTTCATGATCTTAACTAGATCTTCTGGATACCTTGTTGCAGCTTCTACATCAGCACCTGCTGCTTCCCCAAGCACCTTTCTGTTATGGAAATAGCTTCTTTCACTAAACCTTATGACCCAACCTCTGGCTAGCTTCCAGCTTTTCTTATGCAGCTTCCTCACCTTTCTGAGCCTTCAGAGAATTGAAGAAAGTTAGGGCCTTGCCCTGGGTCAGGTTTTGATTTAAGGGAATGTTGTGGCTGCTTTGATGTTCTATCCAGACCACTCAGAATTTCTTCATATCAGCAATAAGACATTTTCTCATCATTCATGTGTTCCATGGAGTAGCACTTTTAATTTCCTTCATGACCTTTTTCTTTGAAGTTACCATTTGGTTAGCCGGCACCCGGGGCCTACCTTTTGACACGTCTTCCTCCCTAAGCTGAATCATTTTTAGCTTTTGATTTAAAGTGAGAGAGATGTGTGGCTCTTTCTTTCACTTGAACATGTAGAGGCTATTATAAGGTTCTTAATTGGCCTAATTCCACTATTATTGTGTCTTAAGGAATAAGAAAACCCAAGGAGAGAGAAAGAGGCAGGAGACTGTGAGTGAACACACACATTTATTGACTAATTTTATTGTCATATACAGGCACTGTTCAATGTGCCTCTTAACAATTACAATAGTAACATCCAAGGTCACCGATCACAAATCACTATAATAAATATAATAATAATGTAAAAGTTTAAAATATAGAATGAATTACTAAAAGGTGACACAGAGACATAAAGTGAGTCAATGCTGTTGGAAAAATGGCACTGTTGAACTTGCTCAATGTAGAGTTACCACAATCTTAAAATTTGTTAAAAAAAAAATTCTGGGAAGTATAAAACAAGGTATGTCCTTCACTATCTGTACACCTAAAACTAACAAATTACCAATGTATGTTAACTATACTGGAATTAAAATTAAAAACTTAATAAAAAACAAGATATGTCTGCATGTCCATAAAAAGACTTGTACAAGAATATTTTTAGCAACTGTATTAATAATAACTGGAAACTATAAACAATACAATTGTCTAGGGGCGCCTGGGTGGCTCAGTGGGTTAAAGCCTCTGACTTCGGCTCAGGTCATGATCTCAGGGTCCTGGGATCGAGCCCCGCATCGGGCTCTCTGCTCAGCAGGGAGCCTGCTTTCCCCCCCAACTCCCCCTCCTGCTGCCTGCCTCTCTGACTACTTGTGATCGCTTTCTGTCAAATAAATAAATAAAATCTTTAAAAAACAAAAGGTTTTTTAAAGGTTGTCTAAAGGTTGAATATTTACCATTTATGAATATTTATTTAAGAAACAGAAGAGTATATGAGTTCCTTTTGTGTGATTTCTTTTATATGAAGTGTAGAAACAAAATTATGTTATGGTGATGGAAATCAGAATACTAGCTTCCTTCAAGGAGCAGGAATTTTAGAAGCACTAAGGAACTACCTGACATAGTAGAAATGTTCTTTGGGGTTTTGATTTTAGCATTGGTTATATCAGTTTATACATTTGTCAAACTTTATCAAATTGGCTCTTGCCATAAGTGGCCTGACGTGATCTCTGAAAATGGTTTGCTCTTCAGTTGACCCTAACAATCCTACAAAATCATGCAAATCAAGTGGTTCAAATTATGTTCACTTTAAGAAGACACTTGAAACTGCCAATGAGGAAACCTGGGTGGCTCAGTCTGTTGAGCATCTGCCTTCAGCTCAGATCATGATCCCAGGGTAATGGGATAGAGCCCCGCATTGGGCTCCTTGCTCAGCAAGGAGCCCGCTTTCCTTTCTCCCTCTGCCTGCTGCTCTGCCTACTTGTGTACTCCCTCTCTTTCTGTCTCTCTCTCTGTCAAACATATAAATAAATAAATACATTAATTAATTAATTTTTAAAAATTGCCCAGGCCATCAGGGGTATGCATATCCAAAAAGCTGTCAAGTATCTGAAAGACATCACTTTGCAGAGGCACTGTACTATTCTGTCACTACAATGGTAGAGCTGGAAAAGTGTGCCCAGGCCAGTGAATCCGGACACAGGGTTGGTAGCCCAGGAAAAGTGCTGAATTTTTACTACACATACTTGAAAATGCAGAAAGTAATGCTAAACTTAAGGGTTTGGGTGTCGATTCTCTAGTCATGGAGCATGTCCAGGTGAACAAAGCCCCAAAGATATGGTGTAGAACTTACCAGGCTCCTGGTCTGATTTACCCAAATAGGGGCTCTCTCTGCCACAGTGAGATGATCCTTACTGAAAAAAGAGTAGATTGTTCCTAAACCATAAGAAAAGGTTGTACAGAAGAAAAAGATGTCCCAGAAGAAACAGAAGAAACAAAAACTTACAGCCCAGGAGTAAATTCTGCATAAAATAAATGCAAAAACAACAACAACAAAACCTTAACAAATTCTACACTTAAGGTCTGCACCTTAATCTATGTCTAGATTTTATCTTAAATAACTAAATAACTGAGGCACCTGGGTGGCTCAGTCATTAAGCGTCTGCCTTCGGCTCAGGTCATGATCCCAGAGTCCTGGGATAGAGCCCCACATCGGGCTCCTTGCTTGGCAGGAAGCCTGCTTCTCCCGCTACCATTCCCTCTGCTTGTGTTCCCTCTCTCGCTGTGTTTCTCTCTGTCAAATAAATAAAATCTTTAAAAAAAATAACTAAATAACTAGACACAAACATATCCATACACATACACAAAACACACTTCTCAAACTGGCAGTTAGAGAAATCCAAGTGAATTATTGTCATGTTTTGGTCAAAATCTCTCCATTTTCCTTCCAGAAGTCAGTCACTCTGTCCTGCAAGATCACATTTGCCACTTTTTGGCAAATTCTAACATGCAACTCTAACATGCAATATAATTATATTGATCTTACTTTTTTGCTTACCTTTTTTTGTTGTTAAAGCACAACTTAGATATATCAAATGGACAAAAAACTAGTATCATTTGCAGTATGTTAAGATAAATTGCTTTTGAATGGAAGCTTCCTTTCCAGTACTTTGAGGTCTACAAGATATATCTAGAAAGTGTGCTACTGTGGAAAATGCTTAAATCAAATGGAAGGGGCTGTGGTTTCTCTTTTTGATTAATTGCTGTAACACTGCCCTTCAGGTGGCTGAGGCAGTTTCGTGTTTTCTTTAGACATCATTAGACACTGGAGCTTTTATAGGACAACTTTGATGCTATATGAATTCGGTCATTTTGCTAGCACTGATATGGCTCTTGGTCCACAATTCCATTAGAAGTATTAACTCCAATCATATTAATTTTTGTTACAAATCTTACAAAGGGGGATGCTTCTGGGTATTTAGGTCTGCATTCTATTTAAGGCTGTATATTCAGTTTTCATAAATTGTTCTTAGAGGCTCAATTATCATCCCTGTCCATCTTTTTTTTTTTTAAGATTTTATTTATTTTTTTGACAGAGAGAGAGAGAGAGATCACAAGTAGGCAGAGAGGCAGGCAGAGAGAGATGAGGAAGCAGGCTCCCTGCTGAGCAGAGAGCCCGATGCAGGGTTCAATCCCAGGACCCTGAGATCATGACCTGAGCCAAAGGCAGAGGCTTTAACCCACTGAGCCACCCAGGCGCCCCCATCCCTGTCCATCTTGTAAGTGTTATGTTTTTGGTATCCTCTATACCCCAGATAACACTGCAATCTCCTACTCCTAATTGATCCTCCTTTTATTGCTTACTTATATTTTGTTTCTCCTGATTCCATTAATTTGCTAGCCTTTGTTTTTGTCAATCCTCTTTACTGGTAGATCACTCAAAAACTTTGTGGGATTAAATAAAAAGAAACAGTTTCCTTTTGTTCAAAAAATATATGGAATTAAATAAGAAATGACAGTTTCCCTTCATCTCAGATATTTCTGATAAAATCAAACATTGTTAAATTTCAAGGTAGATAAATGACCCAGAATTTTCTAAAAATTTTCCAGCATAAACTCCTTCTCTTATTGTCCTTCCCTTCCTTCCTTCCTTTCTTCCTTCCTTCCTTCCTTCCTTTTGTCCTCCTTCCTTCCTTCCGTCCTGCCTGCCCTCCCTCCCTCCCTCCACTTCCTTTCTTTCTTTTCTTTTTTTTCTATTCACTGTAAAATTTGCAGAAAATGGGATCCTCCTAAGAAAGTGGCCATTTTAATACCTTCCTAGTAGTGAATTACAAGAGGAACTAGTGAATAACAGAAGGATATAGTCTTTATTTTTTTATACCATTAATAAATGCTTTCCTTAAAGAGTTGCTTCTTTGAAAGTTTTCTTCATAGCAGAGATAGAATGTTACTATTAAATAAATTTTTAGTACATGCAATTTTATATTGAATAAATAACACGCCAAAAAAAGTTTCCAGGGGTTATTTTCCAAGTAACTTTCTCTCTCTTCATTCCTCACAGAAGTTCACTGAATCTGCTTTCAAAACTAAAATACAAAGTTTGTAATTGAGCTAGGTAGGTAATAAACTTTTAAGTTATCTTTGAAGATCGGAAACATTTCATAATTTAGAAAAGACATGCACTACCAAAATTCAGGAACTAGAAAATCCATACAGATAGAATGCTTTCTTTCCTAACTTATACCAGATTAATGAAGTATGAATTTTCACAGCCTCTGGGGGCGCCTGGGTGGCTCAGTCGTTAAGCATCTGCCTTCAGCTCAGGTCATGATCCCAGGGTCCTGGGATAGAGCCCCGCATTGGGCTCCCTGCTCGGCAGGAGGCCTGCTTCTCCTGCTACCATTCCTTCTGCTTGTGTTCCCTCTCTCGCTGTGTTTCTCTCTGTCTAGTAAATAAAATCTTTAAAAAAAAAAAAATTTTCATAGCCTCTGAAAAGATCAAAGATGAAAGAAAAAACAGAAGGAATTCTTAGGTGACTCCCACCAAAAAGCTAACTGGAGAGGTAACTTTATGATATTTGTCAGTGGTTGTCAAACTTATTCAGGTAAAACAAAACTTGGCTTATATAGAGTATAAATTGAGTGATTCATACTAAGGTGGCTTGATGCCAGAATGTTAACCAAGTGTTAACCAAGTAGTGAAAGAAATGAAATATATGAGTAAATGTTAAAACAAAATACAAAATGAATAGTAAATGATATAAAAATATATTTAAATGGCAAAATAAAATTAAGAATGCAGGGACATAAAAGGAAAATAAACTTTGTAGTCTCCGATTTGTGTGTGTGTATATCTATGTATAATATTATTATATTATAATATATATTAAATATCTGTTATGCATGTATGATAATTTGTATTACTATATATTATATATTATAATCTATGCATATCTATATCATCATATTATTGTAAAAAATCACTATCGAAAATAATTGGAATTGTAGAACATAATAACTTTTATTAAATGCCCAAGCCATTTTTAACCTGGAAAGAAAGTCAAAGACTATAAACTTGTCTAACACTCTAATTTGTTCAGAAGGCTTCGGAATTGAAATAAGGGCTGGCAGTAATTGAATTATGCTCTAAATACTCTATTCTTTTTGTGCACAAAAGCCTAGGAGCCTTGAACTTTATGTGATGTGCTTTCTGTATTATAGCCATAAACAAAAGTTATAGTTATTGAATGATAAGCACTTAACATTATTCAACCCCTGGAAATAAAGAAGCACTTATTTCAATGCCTGTCTAAAGATAGGGATATATCATTTATAATTGTCTTTTCACATAAGTTTCACTAAATAGCTCATATTTACTATTTTAATTAAATTATGTACAAATCATATTAATATATCAAGGTCATTTGACTCTTACTATGTAGTGCACCAATATTAAATTGAATTATCAAAGAAAGAGCAGTTCTCAAGAACTCAGGCTCTCCAGGACAATGTAATACTGTTAGTGGTAGAAGAGTCTGCATTGTGTGAATGGATATCTCCTCCAAGGATTCCCCACAAAAATATTTACATGTTGATCCAACCTTGAATAAAGACAGCCAGAAGCCAAGCAGCAAACACAAAGCGGTTTATTAAAGCAAAGTACACTCTTATGGTGGGAAAGCAGGAAGGTTCTGGGAGGTGGACCCTGTCCATAGGTTGCTTTGAGACTGGAAATTTGTTGCCTCTCTCCTGGCTGGGAGGAGCTGTGAGGAACCCGAAGGTCCTCTCTGATGGAGGCTGCTTCTAATCTTTTGGGAATCTCCTCCCACAGGTTAAAAGGGGGAGTTTGGGGCCCTGCAAGGGACCTGGAACCATCCTGGCAGTCTTTCTCCCTGGTGAGGGGAGTGTACCTGCAATGCAAATGCATTATAATGAGTCTAGGGTTTACCCTGGAGCAGAGGTGAGAGAGTAGAGTATTTGTTCCTACCTATGGCTCCTGATCAGTCAGCCACAAGGTCTTGAAGCCATAAATAATGTCAGAATGTTGTGCCCCTGGGGCTTTTAATTTGTGACTTATTGTCTTTGCCTCCAGCTCACATCTCTGCCAATTCCCCTCAAAGACTGGGACTCTGCCTCCTTGTGCTCCTTCCACTGCTCTTGTCTATTTTATATCTAACAATACACACACACACACACACACACACACACACACACACATATTGCTCCCTGCAATCTGATCCCTTTAAGATAATTTTAAAGAAAAGCAATATTAACAATTTTCTTAACACCCTCAGATGTCTGTGCTGAGTTAACCCTCCTTTGGTTGCACTAGTGGTAATTTGGTTCAGAAAAATATCCTTCTTTATGAATGTAAATAGCTTCATTTAAAATCTATAAACTTGTAAGGCTAGAATTTTAATTAGAGAACAAAACTGTTGCCCCATAGTCTTTATAGTGAACTCTTGCTTATTGTAAGTCAGGAATAAAAGCAGCTATAAAATTATGTCCTTACTTGTGTAACAACAACAATCAGTCAAATTGATTCAAACTGCCTGCTTTGTACTGAGCTGTGAACATGGGTCAACAAGATCTTAATGAGAAAAAGGATGTGTTAACTTGCTTCAAATGGCCAATACTTTCAACAAACTGAAAACCTATCAAATTATAATTATTTTAAAGTTTCAGTATGTTTAACCATAACACATTCAATTTACCAATATTTAAGCTTGCCTTAGCCTAACCAAGGACAGCAGCGTATCTGTGATTACAATGAACAAGTCTTAGTAACATCATTTTATTAAGTTTGTCTTTCCAGAAGACCTGTTGTCAAATGTTTTATATTATTTATATTGCCTTGATTTGTATTTTAATTTTTTTATTTATTTTTATTTTTTATTAACATATAATGTATTATTTGCTTCAGGAGTACAGGTCTGTGAATCATCAGGCTTACACAATTCACAGCACTCACCATGGCACATACCCTTCCCAATATCCGTAACCCAGCCACCCTATCTCTCCCCTCCCTCCCCTCAGCAACCCTCAGTTTGTTTCCTGGAATTAAGAATCTCTTATGGTTTGTCTCCCTGTATTTTAATTTATTGCATGATTTTGTTGCTTTCTGTGAGAGACTTTTTGAGTTGTTTTGTCGACCTCATTTGATGAGTAGTTAATGACTAGATCTCAACAATAAATGTCTTTGTGAATTTGTTGCTACCATTTTTACAAGTTAGTTGCTACCTCACTTCTTAAAGCAGCTTATTTTCTTTTTCCCATCTAACTCTCATTCTCATTAGCAACATCTTCTACCACCATGAAAGTGAGTTTTACTATAATCTTAAAGAAAAAAAATTGCCAATATAGCTGAAAGCTCAAGTTGGACTAACAAGCAATTGTTTGTGCTAAAGTAAATTTTATCTCTAATATGATACTATATTTCAGAGACACAATCAAAATAAAGCATGTCTTTATATGCATTGTTAAATTCAGAATTTTATTTATGGGGAAAATTTTATCACATATTTTTGTTTTTCTTTTTCTAATGTGTCAACTTAGCTTTATCACAGACCAGCATAGTTACAAATATTATTTGAGATAGGAATTGTCATGGAAGATACAGAAATAGACCTCAGGTTAAACCAACAGAGAGTGAATTGGAATTACATCACTAAGGGAATCACAAAATCAACAAAAGACCAGAGGACAAGAATCAGAAAACGCTTACAAACCAAGAGCTCATTGAAAAGCTGGGTCTAAGAATTCCCCCAAAAGACTTTTCCACAAGCGTTTCAGTCTGCTTTGCTGCCACCACTGATATTCTGTGGTTTTTACTGGTATGTCTAGACCATTCACATTTAATGTGGTTACTGATGTAACCATCCCTCAGAATAATATACTGCCTAAAATATAACTATGAGGAGTTGTACTTGTCATCCAAGCATGCTTAAAGATAACCTTGAGAAAAACAAATACAAGCAGCAAGCCTCAGGAGGAGGGGATGATATACATTCTTGAAGCCAAGCAGCTGGGGATGCCCAGCCCGCTCAGAGTGGACCACCGCCCGCTTCCCTTTTTCATTATCTCCCCAGCCTCCAGCCTCTGAGAAAGCTTGCTGTTGGGGGAATCCATTTAAGTGCATTTGCTCTACAGTGAATTCCATGCTGAGTGACCAGGCACACCTTTTTCTTCTTGTTTTCTCTAAGACTCGTGATCAACATCAACGTATGACATACGACTCACATTCCTTCTTGTTTACCTACAAGACCTCTAAGTGATGTATAACCTTCTTCTTCTCCTTTGTTGGTTCTTATCTTATATCTAATAAATACAGGACTGAGGAGTTGTTCTGGGTGACGACAGTCCTTTCAGCTGTTGTCTCCTTCTCCCTCTCTCTTTCAGCTGACTTGCTTGTGCCTCATTCTTCTCCCATGCGTGTGGTTAGGAAGTGGCAACTTCCTATGGTTAGGAATATGGTTATGCCATCTATTATCATAATATCTACTTTACTTGTAACTATTTTCAATTCATGGCACTGTTATTTTCATCTCTCTCTTTTTCTGCCTTCTTTGGTTTAAAGTTAAGTGTTTATATGGTTTTACATGATTCCATTTCCCTCTTCTCTTAAAATATTGATTATACCTCTTTTAAAAAGTTTGCAATATGTATTTTTAACTAACCCACTCTCAAATATCCCCATTCTGCTTCACTAGCAGCACCGTTGTCTTCAAATAGAGAGCTCCCAGGGTGCGTGGGTAGGCTCAGTCATTGAGCTTCTGCCTTTGGCTCAGGTCTTGATCTCAGTCAGAATCCTGGAATTGAGCTGTGCATCAGGCTTCCTGCTCAGTGGGAAGCCTGCTTCTTGCTTCTTCCTCTCTTACTCCCCCTGCTTGTGTTCCCTCTCTTGCTGTCTCTCTCTCTTGAAGTCAAATAAATAAAATCTTAAAACAGAAAAAAAAAAAAAAAAAAGAAACAGAGTTCTGCCTATTCTTCCCTCTCATCCATTATAACATTACTTTTACTCAATTCACCTATGCTGAGCTATTATCACCCAATGCATCATTACTAATATTACTTGAATAAGTTATCAATTAGCTCAATTAACAATAAGAAAAGATTTTATTTACTTGCATTTATCTCTTCTCCAACATTCTTTCATTGTCTTTCAGATCTGAGTTTCTGACCATCCTAGTCTGCCTGGGCTGCTATAACAAAATACCATAGACTGGGTGATTTAAACAACAGAAATGTATTTTTCAAAACTCCAGAAGCTAGGAAGTCAAAGAGTAAGATGCCAGTCATTCAGATCCTGTGAGGGTCCACTTCATGGTTTGTGGATAACCACCTTCTTCCTATATGCTCACAGGGCCTTTGATGCACACTATTGGGAAGATCTCACATGTTGTCTTTTTCTTACAAAGGCACTAAAGCCATTTTGAAGAAACTATATTTATGACGATATCTAAACCTAAGTGCCCAATTCCATATACTATAAGATTGAGGATTAGGGCTTCACATATGAATTTGGAGGTAACACAAGGATTCATCCCATAATACTTATCTTTATCATTCTTTTCTCCCAGACGTACTGTTAATGTTCATTTCAGGTCAGGTCTACTGGTGATACAAATGTCTTCAGTTTATTTGTCTATTCAGTTTATTTATACAACATCTTTATTTCTCTACCATCTCCGAAGGGAAATTCTGATGGATATAGAATCCTGGACTTTTCTCTTTCAACACTTTAAATATTTCACTCCACCCTCTTGCATGGTTTCCGATAAACGGTCTGATGCAATTCTTTAACTTGCTCCTCTATAGGGAAGATGTTTTGTTTTTGTTGTTTCCTTTTTATTTTTTCTGTCTGAATTCTTTCAACATTATCCCTCTGTTTTTAGTTTTCTGAAGTTTAAATATGATATTCCTATATGTAGATTCTTTGATGTTTATCCTGCTTGGTAATCATTGAGTTTCCTGCATCTGCAAATGGTTTCTGCCATTACTTTTATAAAATTTGTGGCCTTTTTACTCCAAATATTTCTTATACTTCATTCTCTTTCTTTGTCTTCTGGTATTTCACATATATATGTAATATTTATTAAAACTGAATTGCAATTCTTGGATATGTTGTTCTTTTTTTTTCTCTTAAGGAATTTTCTATTGGCATATTCTCAAATTTGCTAATTCTTTCCTCAGCTGTAACCAGTCTACTATTGAGCCAATCAGAAGCATTCTGTTTTTCATTTGTGGTCTGTCCCTGTAGCACTTTGAGCAAAAATCCACTGTTATTATTGGAGCCCTGTTGGCA
This sequence comes from Procyon lotor, assembly GCA_028646535.1. Lineage (NCBI taxonomy): Eukaryota > Metazoa > Chordata > Mammalia > Carnivora > Procyonidae > Procyon > Procyon lotor. The sequence goes on from CM053604.1 coordinate 119,970,739, forward strand.
TGTGGTGAAGTGTTCTATAAGCTTCTGATAAAATATCAGTATTTCAGTCAGCCTGTATCTCATGTGTGACTTTCACAAGTGTTTTCTCCAGGTAGTGAGCTGTGGTATAATATTAGATTATTTTCTCATTAAAGCCAACAGAATTGGTTGATATTTTAGATGTCCGACATGAGTAGAGGAGTCAAAGATGACTCAAGTGTTTTTAGCCTGACACTGGGAAGGATAGCGTTGCCTCTAAGTGAGATGGAATCACTGAAGAAAGAGTAAGAGAGATCAAGAGTTCATTTTTTAAAAAAATGTTAACCAAATTTAATATTCTTAGTTATCCAAAGGGCCAATAGGAAAAAAAAAGGGAGGGGGGGAGGATATAGCAGTGATTAAAATTATCTATTTTTTAGGTACCTCATAAACATTGGGTAGATAAATATTTAATCATGATATTTCTTCCCTCTAAATAACCATCTGTCTTGGTAATATTATGAGAAGAGAGTAGTCACTATACCTGAAGATAAAAAGTTACATTTATAGAAAGCTGCGGAAAGTACTTTATTATTTTTCTTCTACAAATATTCAAGCCCAGTCTTACCTACAAGAAGTTCTGTAAAATAGGTATAAACAAGATTACTGTCGTGCCCCTGAAGGTGACATTCATTTCTAGACTTTTTTGTTAGTATAAGTCATCTTGAAAAGCAAATATAGAAAAGATTACTGCGGCTTAAATTTCAGGACTTGAAAGTTACTTAAAACTTGCTAATTTGGCTAAAGCAGAACTGTTTTTGTGAAAGATAAAGATAGGAAAATTAATTATTTTTATTGTCTTAGCTTCCAATAATATATGACAACACCAGAGAAAAGTCCTGGTAAGAGGTCACTCTTTACTTGTCAGGAAAATGCTATTATTAATTTAGCTATCACAGAATGTATAAATTAATTCAAAATGTCATTACCAGAAATTTCCTGTACATCTTAATTGCTCCTGTATTATTTATAAACTACATTGCAAAAGAAAGAGGGAAATGAGGAACTAGAAACTATAAGGTTATTGTGTGTTACAGAAAACTAGCAGAAAGAATTTGTCATGGAGGCATTTATTTCTCTAATAAATATTGACGAGTACCTACAATGTGCCAAACAACATTTCAAAAAATGGAAACACAGGATACAAAGTAGTTCTTCTGACTAAACTACGTAGACAGAATTATTTTATTTTTCTGTTTTAGTTTTATCACTGGCAGCTATGAATCATTTGATGATTCAAATTCCTCCAATAATTAACCCCATAGAACAAACTTGGAAAGTGAGTTCACAGTTTTGATTTATTCAACTTTTCTTAGAAGCAGAGTGTTGAAAGAGAGTTCAAATGTTCTTTGGGATTTGTCCACTAAAATTTACATCTAAATCCAATGCAATTCCAATGTAATTAGCACAATCACTAACATTTCCTAAAGAGTTCCTTCAGGGAACTGAATGGCTCCTGACATGACGTACCTGGTTTATTTCTCAATATTAAGCTGCGGGAACATCTGATTAAAATGAGTTGACACAGTGAAGTTATTATTAATACATTAATACACCTAATAATTAATATACCTAATACATTAAAGTTATCAAAACTACAGCTGTTGGATTTCAACTTCACATAGCCAGGCAGCTGGAAAGATATCTAGGATCTGTAATCCTTTGGGCTTCAGTGATACATTCTGTGCCTAACTCTAGTTGTAGATCTGCTCCATCTTGAACTTTTTACTGTGATTATTTTGAATCATAAAAGTTACTGTTGATTAAAGAGGCAAATCCATGTAAACTTCATCTTTTAAACAGTGTCTTTATTCTATCATAAACCAGACCTTGTTCCTTAACAACACTTTCATTTATTTCTTATTAAACAAATCAGCAAACAAATGTTTTTTTCAGAGTTGTCCCTATTTTCCTTTCCCTTTCCTTCCATCTTTATTTCATATTCCTTTATCTTTATACACATGACTTTATACAATAACATTTGTCTACCTTAGTCTATAAAGCCAATTACTTCTTATTTTTCTCCAAATTCATTATATCCACAATTCTTAGGTTTAACCGCTTCCTTTCCAGGATCTTAGATCATGGTCTCTCTACTGGCTACTTCTCTTCTACTTTTACATATGCACTGTATTATAAATATCCTAAGTATTTCTCTTCCTTGTCTGTGACAATGTAAGTTGTGGTTCAGTCTTTTCCATTTGTTTACTACCTAATCCTTCCTTCATCACTTTATTTTGTCCATAACAATAATCCCACAGTATTGCTAGTATCCTTCTCTTTAACATTTGACTTATTAACAAATGCAGTGACCAGCTCTTATTTTTTTTTAATTCTTTGACACTGTTCTCAGCTTTTATTCAGTTGACACCTTTATTTTGAGATTGTCATTATGGGAAGGAAAACTTACTGGGAAATGCAACCCTTATAATAAAGATGGAGTCAACATTATATATAGAATTGGAAAAATTAATATGAATGCATAATTTTAAATGACATATGTTCTCCCATCTGTGACTCTAGGAATGGCCCAGAAGAAGCAGCACTTTTATGCATCACCAGTGCTCAACCAGTACCAAGATTATGGCTCACACTTTTACTCAATCTGTGCTAACTGGACCCTTTGCAAGGCAGCTCTTTCCATGTCTTGAGTCAGAAACCAGCACTCATGTCTGTAATGAAATAGTAGTCAATAGAGTGTTTCAAGGCGATGCATTAGCTAAATGCCCTAACAAGTGGAACTTAAGGCACAAGTACATCCTTATCTCCTAGGACATGATTTCTGTGCATAAGATTCATAAGGCACTTGTAATTTTTGAAATAATTATAATAAATCAAACTTGATAACATGAATTAAATGTGAAATGTTTAGGGCTAATGAGAATAAACTGATCTGGCCTGAAACTTTTGTTTTTTGTTTTGGTGGCTGGTATGGAATGGAAAGGTGGGATGCTTTAAGATCACTATAGCCCTGGAAAATGTGTAAATATTTTTATAGTTCCTAGCAGGTATAAAATTCAAAACAGAAAAATGATGACACGGATTAAACCTCTGGTGTTGTAGTTTAGAATAGACTTAAATTTAAGTATTTTTATAGGTTTTATTATTATTTAAAACATTGGGAAAATTTTAAAAATCAGACAAAATAAATGCATTATTGTATATTTAAATTTTAAGGAATTTAATGAGTTTAATTTGTGATCAGTGTTGTTCAAATACTTTTTTTTTTTTAAGATTTTATTTATTTGACAGAGAGAAACACAGCGAGAGAGGGGACACAAGCAGAGGGAATGGCAGCAGGAGAAACAGGCTTCCCGCCAAGCAGGGAGCTCGATGGGGGGCTCCATGCGGGGCTTGATCCCAGGACCCTGGGATCATGACCTGAGCCGAAGGCATACGCCCAACGACTGAGCCACCCAGGCGCCCCTCAAATAGTTTTTTTTAGAACTATTTTTACATAGTTTTGTATGTAATATACATAAATTTAATAAATTGAGCATGAAACATATTATAGATAGAAGAAAATGAAATGAAAAGTCCTGGTGCAATAGAAAATATAATTAATCCAATGATGCAAAAAAATACTAATATCCTTCTATCTTTTTTATTTTATTGGCATTTCCTTTTATTGTATGCTTTTTTAAAATTTTACATATATTTTTAACTAACCATAGATTTCTTCCCCCTCTATTTCAACTCAGTATGTATAAAAATAAACACATCATTTTCTTCTAGGGAAAAAAATGTTATCTCTGTATATATATATTTTTGGTACCTTTTTCCAGACTAAAATTATAAATCTTGAGGTCATCTTAGCTCATCTCTTTACTTGAGTCTAACACCCAGTCAAGCATGAATTGTTATTTTATTTTTTTAAAGATTTTATTTACTTATTGTGAGAGAGAGACAGCACAAGTGGGGAAGAGGGGCAGAGGGAATGGGAGAGTGAGACTCTCAAGCAGACTCTGCACTGAGCACAGAGCCCAAAGCTGGGCTCATACTCACTACCCCAAGATCATGTCCTGAGCCAAAATCAAGAGTCGGATGCTTAACTGACTGAGCCACCCAGGTGCCCCTGAATTATTTTTTAAATATATCTCTAACATCTGGGTTTTCCTTTATATTTCTACTGCTACCATTGTATACCATTATATTAAAAGTTCCTATCACTGAACAGAGTTTTCTAACTGGACCTTTCTCTCTTTCTCTCTCTCTCTCTTTCAGTTTTATGGTTATATAATTGACAAATAACATTTTGCAAGTTTAAGGTATACAATATTATGACTTGATATATGTATATATTACAAAATGATTACCGCATTAGTTAACACACCCATCACCTCACATAGTAAAAGTTTTTCTGTGCATGAGGTAAGAACTTTCAAAATCTACTCTCTTAGCAACTTCAAATATATAATACTTGTTGTATTATACAGTATTGTTGACTGTAGTTACCATGCTGTACATTACTACCCCAGGATGTACTTATTCTCTAACTGGAAGTTCATACCCCTTGACTAACATTTCCCCATCTCCCCCATATCCCCCTAGTAACCACACATATTTTCTGCTTCTATGGGTTCTGTTTTTATAGATTCTACAGATAAGCAAGGTGATACAGTATTTGTAATTCTCTGTCTCACTTGTTTCACTTAGCATAATAAATTCAAATTTCATTTACGCTATTGCAATAGGAAGATATACTTATTTTTTTAATATTTTAGTTATTATTTGACAGAGAGAGATCACAAGTAGGCAGAGAGACCAGCAGAGAGAGAGGGGGAAGCAGGCTCCTTGCTGAGCAGAGGTCCCGATGCGGGGCTCGATCCCAGGACCCTGAGATCATGACCTGAGCTGAAGGCAGAGGCCTTAACCCACTGAACCACCAGGCACCCCAAGATATACTTATTTTTAAAGTCTTAATTATATTTATTTATATTTTTATAAATATCCATTCATCTGTTAATGAACACTCAGGTTGTTTCCATATCTTGGCTATTGTGCAAATGATACAATGAACGTTGGGGTACATATATCTATGCAAGATAATGATTTCTTTCTTTCAAATATAAATCCAGAAGTGGAATTGCTATATCATCCAGTAGTTATACTTTTATTTTATTTATTTATTTATTTATTTATTTATTTATTTATTTATTTATTTATTTATTTTGAGGAATCTCCATACTGTTTTCTATAGGGGCTATATCCATTTAGATTCCCACTAACAAGGCACAAGTGTTCCCTTGTCTCCATATCCTTACCAATATTTGTTATATCTTATCTTCTTGATACTAGCCATTCTAACAGATGGGAGGTGCTAGCTCTCATTTTAATTGTCCATAGATAATAACAATTGTACACCCTATGATCAAGTTAGCTATTTTTGTCTAGCTTTATCATATAAAATGTCTCAAATTTAAGTCTATTGTCTACAAATTCAGCGCTGTGCTTATTTGCTTGGCTTTCAAGAACATCCACCATCACCATTATCCTTATTCAGACTTAGTTTATATCTTCCCACTCTCCAGCTTGAATTATTCACTTAAGTCAAAGGGATCACACCACTAGACTTTGGATTTATCACTATATTCAAAGAGACTATACATACTAGTTTAGAACATACTGTGTACTCAGTACCAGCTTATTTAATTGCACTTACTGTGTTTCTCAAATGCCATGATTAGGCATGAATATCTGTACATTTTAACCCTTGGAACACACTCTTTACATCTCGCACATGTGTACATTTGGTTCAGCCTTTAAAGCCGACTAATTTCCACCTGATGTATGACATATTCCCATATGGTTATTCACCATTATCTCTTCTTTCTTCATAATATTTTTCCATTTAGAATATTGTACCATGAGCTTTAGCTGTTTATATAAGTATATTACAACTTCCCCAAAAATGATACATTCTCGGTTTTTGATGCATTCATTATAAAATCTACCAGAGTGCTAAGCATATAATAGATAATAAATAAAGTGTGCAATTATTCATTGATAGATAATTTTATTTACTAATTACTTCAGCAAGTATTAATTAACTTTTCATTGATGTATCTGCTAGACATTAATATACAATGAAAATAATAGACCCTTTTGTAGTCTCTTACCCAAGCACTTTGCAGTGGGAAAAACAAATGTAATTTCAATAGAGTAGGAAGAAAACGCACACAATCTGCAATGAGAATATAAAGAAAGAAAGAGAAATGGAATTTCCAGGAAAATGGTTTCCAGGAAAATGGCATGTACAAAATATTAAGAAAGGAATATGGAAAATATGTATAGGCTTGCACTCTGCTACCCTTTTATTTATTTCCTTTTATGTGGTAGTTTACTTGTTTATTTTTAATATCCCAAACTAAAATATAAATTCTGCGAGAAAATACATCATCTCCAGCTAGCTCTCTATTACAGACTTTCTGATTAACATATTGCCTTGCATATGATAACACTATCAGTATATATAATATAAATAAATATTTACTGAACTATGAACATGAGAGATTTCCGATGACTTGGTTAATAGTTTTTTATGTGGCTGTGTTTGGCAGAGGCTGTGAGCATGAGGCATAGGCCATGGGGAAGATTCAAAGTTTGAAATAAGTTATACACATAAAGATTTTTACTCTATTCTGAAGACAAAGATGGCCTACAGAAAGAGAGAAGGCAAGAGGAAGTATCATAAACAGTTATGTTTTTGGAATGATCACTCTGGCACTGGTATGGCTGGTATGATATTACTTAGAAGAGATAAGCTAGAATACTGGAAAACCTACTTGGAAGTCATTGTGTCTGTAATTTAGGACCTAAACAAAATTAAAAATAATGAGATTGAAATAAGGATAGGATTCCAGAAATATCAAAGTAATGGGAATGTAGATTGATGAAGTCATTCTGGAAAACATTCTGGCACACTTACAAATAATAATTTATACTCCTGGGTATCTATCACATAGAAATGCTTAGTTACATAAGTATGGATATACCAGAAAATTGTCACAGTATTATATCTGGCAGGCAGGAATCTTAGGCAATGTTGTTATCTATGATTGGCAGAGTAGATAAGTAAAATGTACATGCACACCATAGAATATTAGCAACAGTTATTAAACAACAGATTAAATGTATATAAAGCACAACATGGACGGATCATAAAAATATAATGCTTTGTTTAGTAAGTAAGGTGAAGAATGTAATATCCAAGAAATTACATTTGCACTAAAATATGCATACATACAAAGCAGCCCATTCTTCAATAAACAAAACAAACAAAATCTATGGTTAAGTACAAGAAAATAATCTTGGCTTATTTCAGAGAAAAAAATCTGTTGTTTTTATTGGTAATGTAGCAAATTTATGAATTTTCACTAGTAGAATTAATACCATGATGCAGCTTTCTTATTCAAAAACAATAATACAGATTTTCATTTGTTCATTCTACTCTTGTTTTAAAGGTTAAAATTTAAAGGCAACTAAAATAAGGAGGCATCATAAATGGTGTTTATTTGAGTAAGTATCTTACTATAAGAATGATTGGGTTACCTTTATTACGGATTGCTACTCATTTCCTTCTATAATTTTGCCAAAAGATTAAAAAGAATGACTAATGAATAAATTTTTTCCCCATCCTGTCCTCTTCAGAAAAGGGGAGGAAGCAGCTCTGGAAAGACTTACTTGGGCTTCCTTTATATCTGAGCTTTGGTGCTCTTGTAGTTCTTATTCTAAAGTCACCACTGAGCAAAGACTATTTCAGATATTCCTGGCCTACCTGATAAACGTTGAGACTTTGAAATTCACAGTATTACACACTAATTAAATTTAAATAATTATGTAAAGAAAAATACACTAAGGAAAAAGATCAGGTCTTATTTTGAAAAAAAAAAAAAAACACACTATAATTTATGCCTAGAAACCTTTTTCCCAATTGTTAACACTTCTCTAAGTGAAATTGCTGATGCAGATCTAGCTTCCTTTCTTCCATTCTATCATTATCTCGGAAATTAGGAGGTAATCACTCAGGTTAAGTGGCTCTCATTGTGATTATGTTCTAACTCCCTGTCTCTATTGATTATCGATTGTGTCACCACTTTGAGGGTGAAACCTTTGCATTCAAATGATCCTGTAATGATGTGTATATCCTCCTGATGACCCTTGAACTAGTTCATCCTTTGCAGGATGTTGCAAAGCACGAATAATCATTGCAGTGTTGCAGACTCTGGTCTTTATGCAACTACTCAACACTTCCTAAACCAAATATTAGTAATCTTCCACTTCCTCAGTAATTCTAGCTAGAATAACTTTCTATTCTTCTTTGTTTTAAACTCATTTTGAAAGTATTAACAGAAATTTCCTTTCAAAGAATAACAGAATTTACAAATAATTTCACTGACACAGCTTTCATTTATATTTTTATTGCAGATTAGTTTAAAGAAAAATATGAATTATACTCTGCTTTTTGAAGATGCTATCATTTTTTGATTTCTTAGAAAATTAGAAAGAATTCATCACTAAATTCTCCAAGATCCCTGAGAAGCAACACATAGTCAATGGGGCAACTGAGGTGGGGTTTAGTGCTGATCTTTCTAGTTATAAAATACCATTCAAGTTACTTAAGCTCTTAATATCAGCTCTCTTCTATATAAAATGAGAATAATACTGTCCACCTCTTGATTAGTCAGATTTCTCTAGAAAATGGGATGAAAGATATATTAAAAGAGATTTATTATGAGGGATTGGCTCGCATAATTATGGAGATTGAGAAGTTCCTGATATATCATGATATGACAATATGCAAGATGGAGCCCCAGAAAAGCCAGTGGTATAGTTCCAGTTCCTGGCCTAAGAACCAGGGAAGCAAATGGTAGAAATCCCAGTCCAAGTCCAAATATCTAAGAACTAAGGGTGCCAATGTCTGAGGACAGGAAAAGATGAAGGCCCCAGTTCAAGCAGTGATAAAATTTGCTTTTTCTCCACCTTTTTGCATTATTATTCAGGCCCTAATGGATTAAATGATGCACACTTATATTGTTGAGAGAGAATCTCTATTTAGTCTCCCAATTCAAATGCTAATCTCTTCCAGAAACACCTTTGCAGATACACCTAGAAATGTTTAATAGCTCTGTAGACTTTCCTTAGCCCAATCAAGTTAAAACATAAAATTAAACATCACAATCTTTTAGAACTACTGTGTAGATTACAAGTCATAAATAGGTTGTTGGCCACTGTAGACACTAAATAACTGGCAGATATGATTACAATGATTTAGAAATATAATAGTGAAGTAGAAATAAGGGACAGGGATTTATTTATTTATTTTAGATTGAGAGAGAAAGAGTGTGCATGCAAGCAGTTGGAAGTGCAGAGGGAGAGAGAGAGAGAATATTAAGCAGACTCCACTCCCAGTGTGGAGCCCAGTGTGGAGCTGGATATCAGGACCATGATGAGCCAAAATCAAAAGTTGGATTCCTAACTGACTGAGCCACCCAGGTGTCCTAGGGATAGAGATTTTAGAACCTATCACAGTTGAAATCAAATCTTATCTAATATATCAGTAATTTAATTCTTCTAAGATTCATTTTCTTCTCAGTAGTGTGTGTGTGTGTGTGTGTGTGTGTGTGTGCATGAGTGTGTGTATATGCTTTATTAAAAGAGATCCATTTATAGGTCTTTATTAATATTTTGTTGGAGAAAACCTGGGAAACTCCAGGTTAAGATTCTTTATGCATTGTTTTTGTTTTGTTTTGTTTTTAAGATTTTATTTATTTATTTGACAGAGAGACACAGCAAGAGAGGGAACACAAGCAGGAGAAGTGGGAGAGGGAGAAGCAGGCTTCCTGCCAAGCAGGGAGCCCAATGCAGGGGCTAAATTTCAGGACCCTGGGATCATGACCTGAGCTTAAGGCAAACGCTTAATGACTGAGCCACTCAGGCGCCCCTATGCATTGTTTTTTTAACTGAATATCTTATCATCTGACTGATGACTACAAGTTGTTAGCAGTTTTCATCATTCCTTCCAAAAATATAAGTGTTTCTTATGCCTCTTCAAATTTCTGGTCTTGGATGTTCTTATAGGTTTTGGTACAATAGACACCAATCACAGAGAACCTAGAGATATTTTAGTTATATGCAACAACAAATATATGCATTGCACATCTTCTTTCCAGGTAATCAAAATCTCACCTCTGCTCATGGTTGTGCTGTTTTCACCATCCCTATCCTCATTGCGTGCAGGTAGGAAGTCAGCAGCAGTAATTTGCGATGTGTACTTTCAAGTTATTTTCAAGACTACCAGCAATTTTCCATATATGGACACAAAACCATCTTAATTGACATTAGCTTTATGTCATAGAATAATCATATATCCAGCAATTTTTACCAAGAATTGTGTCTACTTCATTCAGCAATGAAGACCAGCAAAGTATGGTTGCCAACAAATTATTTCTGAAATATGATACAAAAAGAAGAAGACATCATTCCTATGAAAATACTTTAATCAACAGCCAAGATGGGTATAAGTTTTCCACTTTTATCCATATATATAATCAAATTTGGGAGTTTCAGATTTAGTCTTATTTTATACCTAAAAATAAAATATACATCACTTCATTATTTCATATTAATTTAAAGTAGATTAAGCTGATCCCTTAATTATAACATACACAAAGGGTCATATTTGTATAGTGACAGCTGTATGTTTTTAGAGCATATATATGTGTGTGTGTGTGTGTGTGTGTGTGTGTGTGTGTGTGTGTGTATATATATATAGAGAGAGAGAGAGATGGTGTTCCTACAAATCAGTATATGTGAATATGCTAGAAGGAGGAAGCTTGGTTCAAGGGAGCTCCACACAGTCTGTTATATCTAATGTTGCTTTTATCCTGAGGTCCTCAGGTTATCAGTAGTTCCTTTCTAGACTTCTCTAAATGTGATTTCTTTTTTTTCTTCTTGCACTTCTTTATGCAACTTCTTTCTGTACATATCTTCAATAGCCAAATCCCTGGTTGAACAAAGCCCGATTTTCTGAACAGGGACCAGTTAGTGTTAACGTGTTTACATAGCTGAACACATTCAACTTTGTGAGGGCCACAAAAAGTCTCTTAAATAGCATTGTGTATTTATATCCAAACACGTTTCCCCAAAGTGTGAGAGTTTAAATTCACTTGATGACCTTGTGGAGATTGATGATCATTTTGGACTTAAAATATGTGAAATATAACTCCTCAAGCTCAAAAACCAATTAAAGCTCATCAAAGATCCCACTTCCATTACTCACCTACTGGTGGGGAATACTGTCAAGTCTCAGACCACTTAGTAAAATTGTCCATGGTAATTATAATGTCAAAAGGCTAAAGAAGATAAATTATTTTAAAAGACTTTTTTTCCCCTAATGTATCTACCATATACATTGGCTGATAATACATACTTTAGGGCATTTTGGAGCTTCTGTGGCACTTCCTGATCCTGGGATTTATTGAAAAGACAAACCCTCTATTAATATCTGTTTCAAATATAAAATACATTTCTTTAACCTTTTATTTAAGAAAAACCCGTAGTAACTACAAAGGACAAACATTCAGGATAAGCAGATTGACAGATTTGACCTTTGACTCCACGTCGACATTTAAATCTCAGTTGTCCTACTTATTAACAAGCTATTTATTAACAAGCAATCTGTCACTAGACAGTTCCAGAGAGTTCATCTGTCATGATGATGATCTGTGGTATGTTTACCTCAAAATCTTACTGCTGTGTATATCTCCAGGGAACTCTCATTGACAGATGACTTTAGTTGCCCTGTGGCCAGTGCTCCTTTATGGGTTGTCATTGTCCTTGTAAGAAAGCGAACTGTCTCTTACTAGAGAGTAAGCTGGTAACCATTCGTGCCACCTCAAACTCAGCATGGTTCTCACATGTACAGGGCCTCTCAGCTTTATGCTCATCCTGGAACTTTTTAATTAGTTTCCTGACATGTCCAAGCAGCTGTCTTCTGGATGAATTTCAACTACCTACAGTTTTTCCCTTGACTGACAGAGAGAATCTCAATGCAATTATGATTATTATAATACATATTAACTATCTCTGATGATTGTTAAGTCTTGATCCAATCCCCACAACACTCTGTGGACATAAGAATTTAAGTCAACTACATTTCTCTGGAAAACATTTCTTAGACTTTGCTTATATTTATTAATTTAAACAACTGTCTTTGAACATATATAATAATACTAATGTTAGCAATGAGTCAATATCTGTTAATATCTGTTGTTCCACAACCATTTTTTTAAAGACTTTATTTATTTACTTGAGAGAGAGAGAGCATGAGAGAGCCCGAGAAGAGGTGAGGGGCAGAGGAAGAGGGAGAAGCAGAATTCCAGCTGAATAAGGAGTCAAACAACTTGGGGCCCAATTCCAGAACAGTGAGATCATGACCTGAGGTTGAGAGAGATACTTAACCGAGGGAGCCACCCAGGTATCCCCACAATTTTTTTTGATATTTGCTTTTATTTCCTTTAGTATTTAAAAAGTGCAGGCTATATAGAAAATAACGAAACAAAAGTACATAAATTAAAATATGGAACTGGACTGCAAAAAACACTTATAGTCCTAATGTGGCTAATTATTGCTATTCCTATCATTTGCTTTCCATTGTTTTTCTGTTATGGTTTTGTGTATCTTTAGAATGAGGTAGCCATTCTCCATTTTTCTTTTCAATATTGGCATCAGGTTTCATTATTCAGTTGGGAAAACGTTAAATATTTTACTAAGTGGATACAATTAAGATTAAAAAAAGTAGCTTGGTTTATTGGGCATACTCTGCAAAGAATAATGAGGAATAATTGTTCAATAAGAAAATCAGAGCTCTTTAGGACCTCCCTTTCTCCTCAGGGTATTTATGTTTGGGAAGGAATAAAAGGCATTCAATAGAGAAACAGAATGTGGATGTAGAAAAGGGAAGCACATATGAATGAGTAAATATTTGGCTGGAAAAAGTGCCAGGTAGAATGCAGTTGAAACTGTTGTCAGTTTATACATTCATGATATTGGAAGCTTATAAAACTGAAGTATAAATAGATAGTAAAATTTGTTCATTAATATTTCAAGTAGGATTCTCCTTTCCCATTATTTAACTCAACACTGTTTACTAGACTTCAGTCTTGTCTCAATAATATTCACTGTTTCCCTTCAGCTAGTAGTCTACATAATAATGAAAACTACAATTCCTATTTTTAACAGCCATTAGCAAAATCCACACTTAAATTTGAGAAAGAAGTAGAGATGCTCCCCCACAATACACAATTTACCGACTATATTTAGGACACTGACCTTCTTTTTGATTCTTAAATGACAGGATTATATATCCTCTTTGCTTGGAATAATACCTTCCCAACCTTTGCAAAGCTGCCTCTTTCACATCAATCAGTTTCTGCTATGTATCTGAAGTCCCCACTCCACGAATCTGTGGTCAATACCCTGTTTTTATATTCTTCATTGTATATATTGTTTTTCATAACTAACTCATTTATTTACTTGTTTATTCACTGTTTCTTCCATGCAAGAATATAATCCCATAAGAACAGCAGTATTATCTATTTTCTACACTACTTTCCCTCCAGAACCTTCATACTTTCAACCAGGGTTTGGGTTACTCTATTACAGAAAGCCATATGATTGTTACACATTTTACTGAAAAATCATTCTAATGCCTATAATTAAGGAAAATTGCTAGTACTTATGACAACTAAAATATGTTACAGATAAACTCCAGTGTTATTCCAATACACATATCTCACAAAAAGTTAAGGGCATCTTGTCAAAATTTTGTTGATTTAACTTTCCTGAGGGTTGATGATTCATTATAAGATAATTGTTGGCCAATATTTCCTGCATCATTGAGTAACATTTACCTAGGGCTCTTAAGTAACTTTCTTATAAACAAGAGCTATAGGTAGTTAAGTAATTTCAGGAAAGGTACACAGTTGTTTACTGTTTTTCTGCATGAAAAAAAAATCAATCAGTGAACAAACATTCAGTGAGAAATGAGACAATTGACATATCTGGAGTTTAACAATAACCCAATTACCATTGTTTATGTTGCAGTTCTTGTAAACTTGCCACAGAAATAAGGTTTGTCCAAGGCATATCCTCGTTATTAAGTATTTTGGTAGATGGCTATTATAGTGCCAAAGAATCCACAATCAACTATAATATGGACAGTAGGAAATAGAAAATATTTAAGGTGACTCTTGCATAATATTGTTTTCTTAAAGATGTCTGAGTGACAGACTTGGTAAGTCTTGGTACTTTTTCTTCTTATTATTAATAGGTCTGAAAATGCTTAGTACAAACTTCCAACCAAGGAGTGGCGAGAACTTCATGTCCACGGTCAACTTCACTCCACTGACCTCAAGTGAAGGCTATAGTTGTATGAAGGCTCTTTCACTCAATGTTTGGCAGTGAGTATGAGCTCTCAGTTGAGACCATAGCTGGGACTATGGCCAAAATACCTATGAATACTTTTGGCATGTGGCTGTTTGGCTCCCTCACAACAGGGACCGTGGTGAGTAGCTTCTAAGGCGTCACCATGTCCCATAAGGACCTGGCAGGTGCTGTTTTGCCTCTTATGACCCAGACTCTGATGTCATGTAGTGAGATTTCTACCACATTTTATTTGTTCAAAATAAATCATTAAAGTCAATTCATTTTTAAAGAAAAGGGAATTAGATTACACATTTTGGGGGCACCTGGGTGGCTCAGTGGGTTAAAGCCTCTGCCTTCACCTCAGGTCATGATCCCAGCGTCCTGGGATCGAGCCCCGCATCGGGCTCTCTGCTCAGCGAGGATTCTGCTTCCCCCTCTCCCTCTGCCTGCCTCTCTGCCTACTTGTGATCTCTCTCTCTCTGTCAAATAAATAAAATCTTAAAAAAAAAAAAAAAGATTACACATTTTGGTGGAGGATTGTCAAAAAATTGCAAATATGTTTTGAAATTCCTAGAACATTTAAAGTTTTCATTTATGATAACAGAGGGAAAAGCAAGATAAATTAATAACAAGTCATAAAGAGGGGCACCTGGGTGGCTCAGTCGGTTATTCTCCCTCTCCCTCTGCCACTCCCTCAGCCATATTTTCTCTTCTCTCACTCTCTCAAATAAATAAATATATTTTTTAAAAGTCATAAGGAATCATTATATAATCTTATATTTGAAGATACACCTAGAAGTTGAGTTTATTCCCTTATTTTAGATTTAAAGGAACTGAAATTCAGTAGATTCAATAGACTTTTAAAGGGTCGCATGACTAAATGTGGCAGATCCAACAAATAGAATCAATATTTTCCAAATCAATTACAGATTATTTCTACATACATGAATAATGAAAAAAAATTAGCTCAAAGAAATGTTAAGCAGGTATAGTATGTATAAGTTAGTCAAACAATGTAAATTTCCTATAACTCCTTGGTCTAGAATAATTATACTTTTGGGGAAAATAGCAATGATCATTTCTATTTTATATTTTTTTAATCAATGATGAACTGAAGTCTCTTTTGTTTTCTTTGAATCAGAACCCTAGGTGTTTCTTTATCTTTATTTAAATGGAGTTTCTCTTATTGCCACAAAGAAACACCACTGTAAAAGAAATCTAAGAATCTATCTAGGCAAATGTGAAGTGACAAAGTGAGTTAGACACAGTTCCCATCTTCTTTAAAATTGAATTAAAACAGACATATTAATGGGTACAGACTTTCCATTTGGGATGATGAAAAAATTCAAAGAGATGGATAGTGTTGGTGATTGAACAGCAGTGTGAATATACTTGATGCCATTGAATTGTACACTTAAAAGTAGTTAAAATAATAAGTTTTATGTTATATATAATTTACCACAATAAAATATGAAAATTAAATACTAAATAAAGACAAACTTTAAAATGTATAGGCAGATAAAATCGTATGTGGCAATCTGGTATTAGATGAAGGCAGAGCTTTCTGACTTATGAAGTGTTAATTAAAGTTTTAGTAATTAGACTTTTAAAAGATAATTATAGACTTACAGAAATTTACAAAACTACAGAAATTTACAAAGTTAATACGGAGAGTTCCCAATTATCTTTCACTGTTTCTTCTCATGTTAACCATAGTACATTTGTCAAAACTGAGAAATTAACATTAGTATATTACTGTTCATTAAACTCAAGCCTTTACTCAGATTTCATCAATTTTTCCATGAAGGTCTTTTTTTTTTTTCAGGATTCTATCTTGAACATCATGTTGCACTGCATGAGTAGTTTTAAAAAAATTTGTAGAGCTTGAGGTTCAGAAAATATGGGCATTTTTCTAAAATACAGACTTTTGATGATTTCATATGCACACGATGATTTTTCCTTTATTCTCTTTAGATTTTTTTTTTATTCAGGTATATTTTACTCACATTTAAGCAAGTGTACATTCAGGTATATTTTACTCACAATTAAGCAAGTGTACAACTGTTTACTATTAATTCTGCAAGTAAGTTTTTTTTTACTGTGCCATATCCAAAATTAAAGCAAGAAACACATGTTGAACTGACATATCGCATTCCTAAAGAAGATGTTATCAATGTAGATTCCTAAAACCACTAAATCCAATATCATAGCTTCATTTTCCCTTCACCCGAATTGTATTAATGGCTCCAATATCTACGACATGACCTTGGGCAAATCATTTAACTTCTTTTTTAACATTTTAAATAGGGCTAATAACACTATATTATTTATGAGTATCTAAAGGGTAAAAAATGTTAAAAGAATTTAACATAGCACTCTAAGCATTGAAAGCAGAGAGAATTTTAACTACAGGCATTCTAGTTTTAGAACACAAAGTAGTGGAGTTTATGGAAGTGAGCAGGAAACAGACTGTAAAGTCAAGTTAAATTTTATGTTTCAAATACTAAGATTTATGTCACAGGCAATGCATTTATTTATTTGTTTGTTTGTTTGTTTGTTTAGCTTCATAAGCCACACATTCAACTTTTATCAAGATCTCACCTATATAGAGAATACTGACTGTGTGCATGAACAAGAAAATGTTATTATTAAATAATCAAGCTTTAACAGCTGTTTGGAGAATTTAACACAAATTCATGACCCATTTGAAGTTCATAGTGAAGATAAACTTCCTTTGGGTAATTTTCATTCCAGAATTTGTTTATGGTATAACATTTTTCCTCTTTTATGCAAAGAACATGTACTGGTTTGATTCTTAATAAGTGTGTTATAGAAAATTTAAAAAGTAAAAGAAAAAGAATACAAAAGATCCGTATCTCCATTAAAAAGTAGATAATGCTTTTAACTTTGTGATGAATATTGCATAAGCCTTTTTTCTGTCTCACTTTATTATTATGAAGTTCATGAATATACACCTCTCTACTTCTGAAACAGCGAAACAATATTTTGTAATCATCTCCCCACTTAACAGTTTATCAACATCATATATATTTCCATTGTTATTAAATACTAATTGTATTTATTATAATTGTATTAACTTGTTATTTATCATATATTTTAATATGTTCGTATATTTTGAGTAATTTCATTTTATATATTATATATCAATCTACAACCAATATGTGGCTTTCAAGTTTTCCATTGAACAGATTTATTTATTCAATTTTCTATTTAATAATTTCAAACATAAACACTATTATAATGATTTTTCTACATAAAAAAGTGTGCAACACTGTGATCTTTTTCAATATTTTTTCTCTTTTTATTGAGATAAATTTTTAGATCAAAATACATATGTATTTAAATGATGTGGATATGGATTTCTCCATTGAAATCATTTACCAATTTATTCTGCCACCATAGTATAAGAAGAGTCCATTATTAAGTTCAACAGAGAAAAATACCGTATGATTTTACACATACTTGAGAAACAAAATAAATTAAAAAAGAAACAAACAAAAAAACACAGACTCTTAAATACAGAGGACAAACTGGTGGTTATCAGAGGGAAAGTAGGTGGGGGAATAGGTGAAAAAGATAAAGGGAATTGAGTACCTTTATCATAATGAGCACTGAGTAGTGTATAAAAGTGTTGAATGATATTATTTATACCCCAAACTAATATAACACTGTCTATTAATTATACTTCAATTAAAAATAAATAACGCAACATCAACCACTTGAAAAAGAAAAGAGGGGCACACTTTTTCTGACACTTTGAATGGTATTCAAATAGCAACAACCAAACATATTTTTTTCTGTTCAGTTCATCTTGTGGACACAAAGAACAGCTAATTCTCTTTGTGAATTACAGTGACAGACCAAACAAAACAAAACAAAACAAAAAATTCACAATATTTAGAATGTCCCAGTGTTATCATATGCTAAGGACATACATGCATTGGAAATGGTCAACAGCATCATAATAGTCAATATTTTAAATGTAACAATTGTATATACGGCTTTGCTCATAAGAAGATGACTGATATTATCATATAGCTTACTGCAAAAATCAAGTTTTTTTTTTTTATTTTTTTAAAGATTTTATTTATTTGACAGCGAGAAACACGGCAAGAGAGGGAACACAAGCAGAGGGAATGGTAGCGGGAGAAGCAGACTTCCTGCAGAGCAGAGAGCCCGATGCGGGGCTCCATCCCAAGATGCTGGGATCTGACCTGGGCTGAAGGCAGACGCTTAACGACTGAGCCACCCAGGCACCCCTCAAGTTTTGTTTTGTTTGGTTTGGTTTTCATCTTCCCATTTGAGATGCATGACACACAGGTCACTGGACTTCCAACATGGTTTACAAAAGTCCATTGCATGCTTTATTTATTCCAAGAAATCCCTCAGAGAATTAAAATATTCAACACTGGACACTTCAGATTCTAATCCTTTCACAATATGAATGCAAAAAACATTTACATATATATTACAGTCAAGACTCAGTTAAGCTGATTTACTTGTGTTTCATCAAGTCAATTGGAATTATTAAATTTAAAAGTCATAGGAAGAAAGCCAAAACTCAGCTCTCTCTTTTTATTAATATACTTTAATATTTCCAGAAAATTACATCAATATTTCAAGAACTCATATTTATTGCATGCTACAAGAAAGAATAATATAGGAAAAAGTAATGACTAGTAAAAATATTTTTTTTAAAACAAACTCAGTTCTGAAATGGTATGTTAAAATAGATGAACCAGTATGGAATTGTATATGATTAATACTCTTTATTGTAAGCTTTCTGTCTTTATATGATCCTTTTTTTCTTTATTCTACTCTCCTTTTTAACATCTGACTTTTGCTATAGGATGATGATTTAGTTAAATATTCCTTTGAATAAAGAGTAGCTCCTCTCCATCACACTAGAAGTTCTTAATAAATATTTGCTTAGTGAATTCATGAATAATGAAATAGTTACTTCCTTTATATTATTTAATTTTATGCCATTCGTGATACTCCATTTACAGACAGGGTTTACATCAAGTGAGAGTACATAGAATATCAGTTTAATATAAAACAGTAGAGAAATGAAACCTCAAGTGATAGTGAAGTGACTCCTAAATTCCTGCATTACAGAGTTTCTCATTCCATAGAATTACTGGGAATTTGTGTCTAAACACTATGATAGAACGTTTCTATAAAATTAATCAAAGTAAGAGGAAGTGCCAAGTAGCAATTATCATAGATTAAAAAAAAAGAACCGAACATGAGAGGAATGCAGTAGAATTTAGGAATTACTTATGTAAGATTTGCCAATAAGTAATCTTTAAAAAAACTAAAATAACTTTATTTCTCATGTTCAGATAAAAAGGGCAGGAATTTTACTAAAATGTCACTGGGCATTTAGATTAAATTTCCGGTAAATTATAAAATTAAACACATGCCACTTAAAAAGTCACTATTAAATGGAGCTAGTAGCTTCAGGTTTACAGAATCATAGATCTTATAAAGATGCAAGAGAGAATGTTGGTAAGTAGTTTGAGTACACAATTAATCCCTTCAATATACTCTTAGAATTTAATGACATTTCTATATTTTACAATAGAATGAACATGCTTTTATTACCACATGAAAAATAGTATGGATGAAAAATCCTAGTGGCAGAAGCAACTTTACAAGTGTAGCCAAATTCAAACATATAGTAGTATAATATTAGAACGTGTCAGAGTCTGGGTCATAAGAGGCAAAACAGCACCTGCCAGGTCCTTATGGGACATGGAACATAGGCCTTAGAACCTAGTCACCACGTTCCCTGTTGTGAGAGAGCCAAAGAGCCACATGCAAAAGTACTCATAGGTATTTTGGCCATAGTCCCAGCTATGGTCTCAACTGAGAGCTTATACTCACTGCCAAACATTGAGTGAAAGAGCCTTCATACAACTATAGCCTTCACTTGAGGTCAGTGGAATGAAGTTGACCTTCTGAGCCCTGCTCAAATGATAAACTTATAAGCATAATACAAGTCACTCAGTTTTGTGATAGATTTTTGTAGAACAATAGATAACTGAAAACATGAGTAAGGATCAAGTTTACACGTTACACATTGTTAGCGTTCTGCAAAAGTTCTGCAAAAAGTGAAGAGAAGATGTAAGAGCATAATGATATGAGGAAGAGTCATAAGAAAAAAAAGGGGGGGTATGCAAAGCAAGAAAGAATGATTCCAAATCATATTAAAGCTGAGAGAGAATGTGGCTCTGACATGGCAGGACATAGGATGGTAGCTGTTTTAGGACAGTAAGAATTATCAAGTAATATTCAAAGATGCACAGCCAGACTCCTATTAAAATGCAAAAACTAAAACAACAGAGGTTTGTTTTTTTTTTTTTAAGATTTTATTTATTTGACAGAGAAACACAGCGAGAGAGGGAACACAAGCACAGGGAATGGTAGTGGGAGAAGCAGGCTCCCTGCTGAGCAGAGAGCCTGATGTGGGGCTCGATCCCAGGACCCTGGGATCATGACCTGAGCCGAAGGCACACACTTAACGACTGAGCCACCCAGGTGCCCCCAGAGGTGTTTTTTTTTTTTTTAATTGTTTCTTTTTGTATATTTTGTATTACTTTATCTCTGAACTTAGATTCTGCATGTGAAGTTTGATGGGACAACTGAGCACATCCATGCATGGGCAGAGGAGATATGCCAATAGGCAAGCCCATCATTCCTTGCCACTCCTGTCACCAAGAGCTTGTGATGATCCATAAGCATAGAATTCTGGTGGACCCATGATGTGTGGGAGTGCCATCGGACTCAAAGCCAGCACAGGGTACGTGTGTGAGGTCTATGACTCAGTAACTGTGGGGTGCTAACAACTTCAAATGGCCACACTTGGCCATTTAGGCCAGAACTTGCTTCAAATGTAGAAGAAAACGACCTTCTAAGACACATCGGTGAGCAAGGAATCCCGTGACATCCTTTCTTATGTTATTTCCCTAAATTAGCTAAACACTTATACTGAAAATTATGACACAGAAAGAAAGAAAACAATTGTCAGTTCCTTTTCCTTTCAGTCCTTACTTACCAGTAAACTAAAGGTAGAAAGCTTTCATAGAAAGTGCGCAAATCAAGAAGTGAAATAAAATCAGTTGAGTTTACTTATGGTGACAGTAGATAGCACATTTTCAAAACTCTGTAAGTTGAGAAAGAGAGAAACCACAGGGAGAAAAATAGCTTTATATCTTGAAACCTTGGAAAGCACCTTATTTCTGGTTTTTGAAGAAGGACCCCATATTTTTATGTTGCACTGGGTTTTGCAAATTATGTAGCCAGTCCTCTTCACAAAATACTAGTTGTGGTATCGGAAATTATATATTCTGCTCAAGCTGATGGCTCTATGGAGTAGCAGGTCCATAAAGAAGCCCTTGAGATGGAAAAAGTTATAAATACCAAAAATGAGGAAGAAGATACCACAACAGTTTTGTTATGGACAACAAAATGCCAATAAATATGAGCAAAATCTGTAACATCATAAGGATTATGGAATATTGTATACAATCAAATTTGATAAATCTTAAGAAATAGATGGAATGCACCATTCCTGAATACGCAGAGATATAAATTGAGCACAAGAGGCACCTGGGTGGCTCAGTGGGTTAAGGCCTCTGCCTTTGGCTCAGGTCATGACCTCAGAGTCCTGGGATCTAGGCCCGCATCGGGCTCTCTTCTCAGTGGGGAGCCTGCTTCCCTCTCTCTGCCTGCCTCTCTGCCTACTTGTGATCTCTCTCTCTGTCAAAAAAAAAATCTAAATTGAGCACAAAATAAAAGTAAAATAATAGAATTAAATTAATAAAGGCAAGAAAAATTTTTTTAAATCAATAATTTACTTCAAATCTTAGAACTTACTTCCATTCACGCAGGTTGGGACTACTAAACCCCCTCTACAACAATCCTGTTTCATTGACTTCTCTGTTAGTCTATGCATATGACAGCATGGAGACTTCCTTATGACCAATGGAGTGAAACATAAAAACTACCACCTGATTTACATGGACGGGCAGAGTACATCAGTGCCAGCCAAGAGTGAAGAGCTAAAGCATTATGGTATGAGCAAGGGATGACTGTGAAGGACAATGGTGAGGGAAACTAAAATTTCTTCAGTGGTGAGTTAAAATAGCTGTCATATAGAAATGTATATTCAACTGTACCGTCATTCAAAAAGGGTAAAATAATGTTGCAGAGTCCATTGTTTCTCCAGCTCCCATTACTGATAAAGTTTAACATTTTCTAAGATGGCAACAAAGAAATGTATATAATACATATCTCTCAAAATCCAAAACAGAGCAAAGAAAGGTGAGTTTGTATCTGAAAAGCATTGCATTGATACCTGCTGCATTCCAATCTTTCAGCACAGTTTTCTTATGCATTTTTCTACACATGTGGTTCCAGTTCAGGGAATCCGTATTAGTCTCCCATGTTGACAAATAAGAGACTGAGCAGGGGTGCCTGGTGGCTCAGTGGGTTAAAGCCTCTGCCTTCGGCTCGGGTCATGATCTCAGGGTCCTGGGATTGAGCCCTGCATCGGAGTCTCTGCTTGGTGGGGAGTCTGCTTACGCCCCCGCCCCCTTCTCTCTCTGCCTGGCTCTCTGCCTACTTGTGATCTCTCTCTCTCTGTCAAATAAAATAAAAATCTTTTTATAAATAAATAAATAAATAAATAAAAGACTGAGCAGTAGCATTAGTAGAGTCATCTTGGAAAGGAGAAGTCCACGTTTCTGAGCCCATGCATAATTTCCATTTCTGCCACCCTGGGAGATTTGTTTATGGGCTTATTGAGGGTTGGCTAGGAAGTGAGGCTGACTGAGCACATCATTTTTTCCCACTTGATTAAGAGCCTCCTTTGCAGTGGATGCCCTTTGGTGCACATTTACATGGGATATACTGTCTTCATAGTATTTTCGAGTTTGAGAGGTTCGTCCACATAGCTCTTTCCTGGGTGTTCATCCACATAGTTCTTCCTTAGAATTCCATGTCACCAATCTTATAACCCTATTCCTCCCAAGTCCTGACCATCTACTCAAATTGTTAGCAATTGCCAATGAACCTTTACAGATCTGTAGTTCTGTACCTCTCATCCTTAGGCAAAGTAAACCCCAACATACTGCTTAAAGTTTGCTCACTAGGAGTATTTTATGGATGACTATCTTCTTGGGTAAAAGCTATCGTGCAAAAAAATCTGCCCACTAATATAAAAAACATGAAGCAAAATTGTCTGTCTTGGCTTAGACTCTGAGTTGGAATAACTGCCATCCATATTTATGGGTTTATGCATTAGAGTTTTGAATTGTATTTTTACAATTCATGAGATTAGGAAGCCAGAATGAAAGATATCAATGAGAAAATATATCAATTTATGGCAATACCACTGGATTTCTTATCACTACCAAATCCAAACCTTTATTGGATGGACATGACCTCTATCCAGATCAAATACTATTCCCACAGATTAAGCACAGCTGACTATGAGTTCATCTGTCAAAATGACAAAACAGAACACTGGTGAAAAATTCCTCATGAATGAGTTGCAAAAGGCAAAAAAGTCACAGTATTAGAATCCTCTCATTCTTCTCACCTTTAGATACTGAAGAGTTAGATCCTAACTTAAATGTTTGGTATTACCAAAGACATAAAAGATTTCAGTGCATAAAATTAAGAGGTTCTAAAAAGTGAAAAAATAGTTTTGAAAAGAGAACCAACTCACAACTTCTATAAATAAAAATTGTTATTCATTCAAAATCAACAAGACGCTGAATGTATAGCATAAGAAGCAAATTATATGCACTGAAGAAAAAACTAGTTAAAATAATATAGATCTGCTTGGAAGGAGGCAAGATGGCGGAGGTGTAGGAGGCACAGAGAGCCCTGGGAATCAGAAGTCCAGCTAAAGAGGAGGAAATCACTCTAAAAACCGGCAAACGCAAGAGCAGAGAGAAGAGAATAAGAACAGCAATTCTAGGAGCAGAAAATCCACCACTTTCAGAAAAGTAGAAGTGGATTGTGAATTTAAAGCGACGGGAAGAGAGACCCCGGGGGGAGGGGCCGGCTCCCAGCAGCCACAGAGCCGCGGAGCACAAAATCCGGAACTTTTAGTCCGCTCCGCTGAGGGACATCGCTCCGGAGACTAACCGGGGGTTCAGCCCTC
>CM053604.1:119995881-120032213 GCA_028646535.1 Procyon lotor
ATCCTAGGATCCTGAGATTACGACCTGAGCCAAAGGCAGAGGCTTTAACCCGCTGAGCCACCCAGGCGCCCCAGGTTTCTTTTAGTTTTATTAGATTTCTTCCTTCCTTCCTTCCTTCCTTCCTTCCTTCCTTCCTTCCTTCCTTTCTTTCTTTCATTAAGATTTTATTTATTTACTTGACACAGAGAGAGAGATCACAAATAGGCAGAGAGGCAGGCAGAGGGAGAGGGAGAAGCAGGCTCCCTGCCAAGCAGAGAGCCAGATGCGGGGCTCGATCCCGGGACCCTGACATCATGACCTGAGCTGAAGGCAGAGGCTTTAACCCACTGAGCTACCCAGGCGCCCCAAAAGAGTTTTTGAAAAGCCTACAGCACCTGGTATTCCCAGGTCGTCTCCCATCCAAGTGCTAACCAGGCCCGACCCTGCTTAGCTTCCAAGATCAGATGAGATGGGGCGTGTTCAGGGTGGTAGGGCCTTAGATTAGATTTCTTTGAATATTAATGTTATAAATCTGTTGTTTACTATATATGCTACAAAAATATACATTTTTTTCTTAACTTTACTTCTCTTGATATTATTCATGGTAGCTTATTTTATTATGTAGCATTTTTATTTATTTATTTATTTATTTATTTATTTATTTATTTATTTATTAATTAAATTTTTATTGACATATAATGTATTATTTGCCCCAGGGTACATGTCTGTGAATCTTCAGGCTTACACATTTCACAGCACTTACCATAGCACATACCCTCCCCAATGTCCATAACCCAGCCACCCTATCCCTACCCCCCTGCCTCCCAGCCACCCTTAGTTCGTTTCGTGAGTCTAGGAGTCTCTTATGGAGTTCGTTTCGTGAGTCTAGGAGTCTCCCCCCAAACTCTCGCCTTGCCTCTCAAATTCTTCATATCAGAGAGATCATGTGATAATTGTCTTTCTCTGACTGACTTATTTCACTTAGCATAATACCCTCCAGTTTAAATTGAAGAATTTAAAAAACTGACCATGGTCAATTTTGCCAATTTTTCCTTCATTGTTTCTTTTATAGTTTTTATGGCAAAAATGTCTATCCATACCCTAAAATCAAATAAGTGTATTCCTGCCTTTATTTTCTGTCTCATTTTTACATTCTTATCATTTTATATATTAGTTTCTGTTTTTACTTTTTATCTTATCTATATTATTTTTCTGAATACACTATTTAGCAAGTTACCCCAGAAGAACTTGCCAAATAATTCCATTGGAAATATTATCTTTTCATTATTTACTAAATATATAAGACTATCTGTATCTCTGGATTTTCTATTCTGTCACCACATTATATGTTTATTTATATTAAAACAATCCTCTTTTGTTTATTATACATTTATAAAAGGATTTTTAATTTTATTTTAAGTCATCCCATTAGACACATTTAAAATATTTGATTGACTTTTTCTATGCACTTTTTAAATTCCAAATTAAGTGGAATAATTTTGTCAGGTAGAAGAATTCCTTTAGGATGTTGATTATAATTAACCTTCTAGGTCAGTCTGACATGTGGAGAATGAAAAGAAACCAAACATTGTATTATTTTCTTTTTCCTTCAGGACCATGCTCTTTAAAACTTCATTCTATTTAGCTTTTCTCTCTCTTTTTTTAAGATTTTGTTTATTTATTTGACACAGAGAGAGACAGCGAGAGAGGGAACACAAGCAGGGAAAGTGGGAGAGAAAGAAGCAGGCTTCCCGCTGAGCAGAGAGCCTGACAGGGGGCTGGATCCCAGGACCCCGGGATCATGACCAGAGTCAAAGGCAGCCGCTTAATGACTGAGCCACTCAGGTGCCCCTAGCTTTTCTCTTTCATCTAAAAATGAATTCTGTGGTTTTATTCCTACAGGTTTTGCTTAGGATTTTTCTTTGGTTTAAAGCTGATTTTTTTTTTTTTTTTGGTCATGTTTTAAATTATGGTTTAATATTTTTAATATAGCTATAATTATTGACTATATTTCAAATTAATTGATAATAATTTTTGACATGGAACTACCTCACTAAAGTTTGTTTATTTAACAGTTAAATCAAAATATTTATTTAGTGACTATTTTCTTAGCAAAAAACCCGATTATCTAAAATGAATGACAATTAAAGTTTCTTGTTAATGGTCTCACAATTTATGTTTCTTTATATCCTATTTTTGTTCAGAGCTACTATGTATAGTTAGTAAATATTCTACAATCCAGAGATCAACATTATTCAGATCTCTTTATCTGGTTCTGATCCATTTAACCTTAGTTTCTGACCTTGTCAGGACTGAGGCTTTGAAGCAAAATAGATGAGTTGAGTGGAAACTTGCTTTTTTGACTAGCAAGCTTACAGTTTTAACCTTGAGATTCCCTGAAACTGGTAGGCTTGCAGCCAGACTTTTTTTCTCCTGGATATCTTCAGCAGTTTCTTGAGGAAATCTCTCCCCAGCTGCTTGGATCTCTCAACTGCAGCTTCTTTGACAGAAGTAAGTTTATTTTTTTCTTCTGGTAACTTATTTTCTTCTCAGGCCACAGTGATGTCCGAGAATTCCATCTTCTTTTTGATCATATATATTTGTCCCATTCAGGCAGTCTTTTCCAACAGGTTGTAAGATACTGGCTTTCTTTGATGCATGGTTCCATACCTGGTCCATAGGCAAGCAACACTCATTCTTTGCCCTGGCAAACTCAGGAAATATATGCTACTCTCAGTCTAGTCATTGACTACCAGCAGAGCAGCCAGTCAGTCTATCATTTTTGTCTTTGGATCTTCCAGACAGTGGTCAGCCAAGCCTCTGCTCAATCTGCCAGACTAAAGCAAGCAGGGGTCTTTGTCTGAAACCATGTTCTCTTCATGAAGAAGAAACATCCAGCAAGAGAATGCACGTAACTCTTTAAAAACCCTTTCTGGATCATTTTGCTCAAGTTAGGTATAAAGTTAGGAAAGGTCCCAATACACTATATCCGGATGTAAGGGGTTAAGAGTTGCTGGCTACTAACTATGAATGATTTTTACTTCTGTTCCTAATAGCTGTTTGCATTATGCCTCAGGAGAAATGTCCCTTATATATTCAATGGTCAATGATTTCATTGTTTCATTCATAATTTTGAGTATTCATTCTCAATATTTTTAATTAAATTTGTCACACCTTGCAGATTTAGCTACACTTAAAAAATTATAGTGATTAATTTCAGATTAAGTTTTCATTGATTATTTTGCTTTTTTGATGTGTTCATCCTTCTGGAGTTGAACCAGTTTGGTGTTTCTTTTTAATGTAATAATTTACTTAATATTTAATTCTATAAATTTATCTTTAACTAAAGCTTTGGTTGTATTCTAGTAAAAAGTATTTGTAGAAAATATTTATAAAACATTTATTTATGCCAGACACCACACTAAGTGTATAAAGCACTTATTATCTCAGTGAAACCAGATAAAACTCTTATCACCAAGGGGTTATTATTATTATAGTTTATAATTATATAGTTAAAGGCTTAGGGAGCTAAATTAACTTACCTAATTTTATAGAACAAGTAAGTTTCAAAATAGGAATTTATTCCTAGAAAACTCTACTTCACTGCCCCATGCCATTTTACCACTTCCCATTATTTATATTCCTTTCTTATTTCTTTATAAGAGCCTATATTTTCAGTTGTGCTATCTCTTTGACTAAGAATTCTCTTAGAATGGCATATTAGCATGTCTCATTTAGAATAGTTTTGCTTAACTTCTGTTGTTAGTTTTGAAAGGACTTCCAGGATGACATTGTGAGGAGTTCTGGTGAGCCATTCTCCAGTGAAACTGGTCAAAATTATTAAAACAAAGATAAGAACAAACAACACAACAAAAATCCCAACAATGTTTAAAGCCTTTGGAAATAATCTGAAGGTCAAATGACAAATAAAAAATCTATCAAAAATAGATTCAATAAGAAATAAATTTAAAAAAAGAAATAAAATTCAATAAATAAAAATTCAAAAATAAATTTAAAAAATTACAAAAAATAAAATTCAGTAAGAAAAGCAAGAATCTGTAATATTTGAATGAAGTCTGCTCCCTCTCTCAGTGCACATGATTCAGTGAGGTGAAGACTCCACTCTAGATTGCTACATGAACAAGAGATTCTTCCCCCACCAGCTCCCAGCTAGAGGACTTTATTCACAGGAGAACTAGGACGTCCAAGATTTCCCATCCTGCCCCCGTGTACTTATTGTTGAGGCTAATCCCCAGATATCCTGGAGATGGGTGAAGGTTCTCCTTTTCTGCCCCACTCCCACTCACAGACTGGAGGTTCTATATTTCGCCTGGTATGCTGAGAATACTGAGGACCCAATAGCGATTCTTTAAGTTTAGAAGTAAATGGATCCATGTCAAGAAGAACACTGGCTAGTGCCCTTCTCCCACCAAGTACTCATTTTTTTAAGTGAAGATATCACTCAGAGAGAACCTTGCTGTTGTCCACAGCTCTAGATTCAGAGCCCTAAATCAGAGATCTGTCTGGGGGAAGGTGCAGGTCATAAAACATATAGCTCCTTATCTCTTCTGAGAAGAACTGACCTCATTAGCAGCAAAGTATGGAATTA
The DNA here is from genome assembly GCA_028646535.1 of Procyon lotor. Classification (NCBI taxonomy): domain Eukaryota; kingdom Metazoa; phylum Chordata; class Mammalia; order Carnivora; family Procyonidae; genus Procyon; species Procyon lotor. The sequence goes on from CM053604.1 coordinate 120,000,470, forward strand.
GAGTATTTCCCTAGAATCAAAAGCAGATTAAGATAGCACAAGGAAATAAACTGCAGATCAATAGCTCTTATTAATATGGGTACAAAAATTCTCAATAATATACTGAGAAATATACATAGATATGTAAATAGAATTATACAGTATTACCACATGGGGTTTATCCCAGGGATGTAACATTGGTTTAACATCTTGAAATCACCACTAGTGTAACACATCATGTCAGTACACTAAAAACAACAACACAACAATAACAACAACAACAAAAAACATGATAATATCCATAGATGTAGATGATTTGATGAACAAGAGCTTTTCATGATAAAAATACTGAAGAAAAACCAAACAAACAGAAACACTGAGCAAACTAGGAATAGAAAGGAAATTCTTCAACACGATGAAGGGCATTTATGAGAACCCATAGACAGCATCATACTTAATGGTGAAAGACTAGATGCTTTTCCCTAAGATCGGCAACAAAAAGTGGATGTCCATTCCCATCACTTATATTAAAAATTGTACGGGAATAGACTTCTAGCCAGGGCAAATCAGGTATTCAAGCACAATGATGCTGAGCACCTGCCTTAGGAAATGTTGTTCCATTTACAACAGAGGTAGAAATCTCATTATAAATGAGTCTAAAAGAGAAGTGTCCTGTCAGGTTAGGGGGTCAGTGGGTCAAGGATTGACTGGATGAGATGGTGGATGATCTCTTAAAGAAAACAAAAAATTCCCCAAGTCTGCAAGCATAAGAACACCATCTAGGGAGAAGGATCAGGCTGACACATTTGAAATCCACATGTAGCTCAGTACTGAGAAAATGTATAGGAATAAGAGCAAAGGTGTAAGGCAGAACAGAGACAGGGGAACCACAGAGGACCTTGTGCTCTGGTGAAACAAGTAAATGAGTCCAAACAGAGTGTGTCTGAGGATCAGGCTGGATTAGATTTTGAGTGCTTTGGAGTGTGTGTCACTGTTGTTGATATTGTTGTAGTGAAAAGAGGGGGGAAAAGTGGTTTTGTACATGTTCACAGATACCTCCAGAAATAACAGTGAGACTCTGGGGGGCCTGGAAGTCCTATATTATGCAGGTGGTGACAAAAAACAAATGAGCCTAGAAGGAAAAGAAGAAACAACTGATGGAGTCAAGTCTTTGACGCCATCCATATGAATTTCAGGGAAAGAGATCTATGCTGACATATATATACTCACAAAAGCTAAACATAAAATAGTGAGGTGTTTGCTCAGTTTATATTGCTTTCTGTTTACCACTCTTCTATTTTAGCAAATCATGATATTGTAGAGTGATGAGTCATCTGCATACTGAAAAGCACTTATTGTGGAGGATATATAAAAAGTTGAGGGAAAACAGAATGACGGTTTCTTATGCTATTATATGGGTATTGCAAATTTTAGCATCCTGTTGATTTTAAATTCTGTATAGGCTAAGAATATAGCAATAGATAAAAAAGAACCATTTATTAAAGCGCAGGGAACTTACTGGTGTGCTGCTGTTCACCGTTGTCCACTGTTACCATAGTAACAATAGCTACTGTGCAGAAAGGAGATGCAACTACCCACTGTTTGTATGTCTTTGGAAGGGATACAATGCTGCTAAATTGGAAGCATCAGAGATAGGCTTAAACTGGCTAAAATTTAAAAATCTTAGAAGAGAATCATAATACAATTTTTAGAGCAGAGGGTTTTTTTGATATGAGCATAATAGGAAGAAAAAGGAATTTAATAATAATTGAATAATTAGTAAGACAAGATAGGGAGAGAAAAGAAGAAAGTTGCAGGTTTGTGTTATCTATTTCTATAACTTTTTGATGCAGCTTCTCATCACTTGAATAAACAAAATAATGAGTTATTTGACTATAGGAAGTAAATTGATAAAACACTGCAGTGTATTTTGACTTTGTAGAACATATTCTGTAGCTGTATTTTATTGTTGACCATCTGCTTAATAATTCTACACTGCAGCATAAACTCTTGAGGGGAAATTTCTATTTGTTTTAAACACTTTGTCAGAAAAATATATATAACTAAGAGCTGTATACTGCTTTTGGAATACTATATTATTTTCTCAATTTTCAATAGTAATCCAATTTCTGTTACTTTCAGCTCAGTGGATTTTGAATAAGTGACAGAAAGTATGAGGCTTAGCTCACAATGAAATACTTTTCGATTGCTTCCAAGATATTTCTCTTACCATACTGAAGGTGATTTCTAGTCCCAAATATATTTTCACTTACTCTAGGCTCGAATAAGTGAGCTAGAAATTGAGTCAAAAAGGGGAATGACACTGAGTAGTCTTTGTTCTATATATTATGGATGTGACCATGGAGGACCTGCAATCCTTATTAAATTCAGTTGTTCATCCACTGTGCCTCTTCATCTGCCCAGCTGACTGTGATTTGACACACATATAAGATGACACTGATTACCCCCACTTTAAATTATGAGTATGAATATAAGCTGAGCATTCATGTTGTCTGGCAATCACACTATATTTCCTTCTTTAAATGATTATTTTACATCATCTCTTCTGTCCTTAAATTTCTGAATTTTCTCTCCATCTTCACTGTCAGTTAATGAATTTGTCTTCCTCTTTACTATAAGATATAAGCAGTAGGAAGAGAACCATCACAGAACCTTACAACCACATTCATCCACACAATAACAATCTGTCCTATAAATTCAGCCATCTTTCTTTTTATTAAGATGAAATTTATGGGTTAGAGGGAATACAAACTGGTGCAGCCATTCTGGAAAACAGTCTGGAGGTTCCTCACAAAATTAAAATAGAGCTACCCTATGACCCAGCAATTGTACTACAAGGTATTTACTCAAAAGATACAAAAATATTGATTCTAAGGGGCACATGCACCCCGATGTTTATAGCAGCATCATCAATAATAGCCAAATTTTGGAGAGAGCCCAAGTGTCCATCAACTGATGAACTGATAAAGAAGTGATACACACACACAGGGATATTACTCAGCTGTCAAAAAGAATGAAATCTTGCCATTTGCAATGACGTGATTGGAGCTTGAGTGGTTTATGTTAAGTGAAATAATTCAGTCAGAGAAAGACAAGTACCATATGATTTCACTCGTGTGGAATTTAAGATACAAAACAGATGAACACAAGGGAAAGAAAAAAAGAGGGAGAGACAAACCATAAAAGACTCTCAACTATAGAGAACATGATGAGGGTTTCTGGAAAGGAAGTGGGGGTTGGGAGCTGGGCTAAAGGTGGGTATTAAGGAGGGTACTTGTGATGAGCACTGGGTATTATATGTAAATGTTAAATCACTAGATTCTACTCCTGAAACCAATATTACACCATATGGTAACTAACTGGAATTTAAATAAAAACTCGAAATAAACAAAAAAGATGAAATGTAGGGATTATCTAAAGGCAATTGTTCTATTTATATCTCCTCTCCCTATATGATTCTTCTGTCTCAGCACCTCCTCCATTTAATTCCTTCTCTATTAATTTTCCTCACAATTGTATTTTCCCATTACTTATAATCATACTATCAATATTAACTTAAAAAATTCTTTTCATCTTCAGACTTCTTGAAAGAGATGTTTATACTTTCTGTTCCTAACTTCTCTCCTTCCATTCTTTTATACCCATTTCAATCTGACTCTTCTACCATTCCACTGTGACTATGTCAATGTCACAAATAATTTGATTCTTAAATTCTGGTTAATTCTCAGAACTCAACTCTTCTTGGCCTGTCATTAGCACAGAACAATTGATTATTCTCTCCTCCTAGAAAAACTTCCTTTATTTGGCTTTCAAGGCATCACACTCTAGTTTTTCTATTTATCTGGTCTCTCAGTCCAAATCTCGTTTATTATACCTACCTCTTTTAACTAATTTCTTTTCAAGCAAGTGCCCCAAGTCTTAGTCTTTCGTCCTTTCCCTCTCTCTCTCTTTCTCTCTCCCCCACTATTTTTTTTTTTTTTTTAAGAATTATTGATTGTAGAGAGAGAGAAAAAATGGTAGGGAGGGGCAGAGAGAGAGGGAAAAAGAGTCCTAAGCGGAATCCTCACTGAGCACAAAGCCCAACACAGGCTTGATCTCAAGACACTGAGATCATGACTTGAGATGAAACCAAGAGTTGAATGGTCAACCAACTATGCCACCCAGGCACGCGGATACTTTCACTCTTTTGTTCATCTCATTTTGTCTCAAGCCTGTGTATACCATCTGTGTGACAACTGCTTGTAAGTACATATCTCCAGCCTAGAATATTTTGTTAAATTTCAGACTCATCTATCTAACCGCCTACGTAATACCTCCATTTGGATGTCTCAACATATTTCAAAGTTAACATAGCCATAAATTTACTTCCCATCTAACTCTAAACCTGTATATCTTGTACCTTTTCCCAATACAAAGATCACAGTGCCATCTTTCCTCTTAATCAGGGCAAAAGCTAAGTTTTATTATAAAAGTTTATCATTGCTTATTTTCCCATTTTTTAAAAAATATTTAATCATCATGTACCCACTCTCCATAATAATAGGTTATCTGCATTGAAGTCTATTTTGTGAAATATTAATATGGTTTTCTGGCACGGAAGTTCTGTTGATAATAAATAAAGTCAATTTTTATTGTTCTGAAAATAGTTTTGAATTAGGCTTAATTTTTTTCTGGGTATTTAATTCTAGGTTAACAATTTTTTGTTTTTTGTTTTTGTTTGTTTATTTGTTTTTCCCTTACAATTGTTCTATTATTTTCTGGCATTCATATTTTCTGATGATTTTACTGTTTTTTTTTTTCTTTTCTATACACTGATTTTTTTTTTCTGGTTATATTTAAGATTTCTATTGTTATCAATGATTATCAGCAACTTGATTATGTAGTGACTGTGTATTCTTATGTTTCTTTGCTTGGAGTTCACTCACTTTCATATAACTCTGAATTTATAATATCAAATTTGGAAAATTTTTAGCCATTAGCTGTTCAAATATTTGTCAACACATTCTACCTCTCCCTTTCCTTCTAGGATTCCAGTTACATATCAGGTAGACTGCTTGATTTTGTCTCCCACACCACTTTTTAATTTTTTCTTCAGATTTTATTTTCTCTTTGTATCTTATTTTGGATGGTTTATTATATGTCTTCAAATTTACCAGCCCTTATAGAACCCTGATAGTTTCCTTGTGAAATTCATGTCAGACTTCTAATTACAGAAAATTAACACAATAACTTTATGTTGGTTTAAGTCTCTAGGTTTGTAGTAATTTTGTTACAGCAACAACAGGAAATTCATACAGAAAGGAAGGAGTTAAGACATATAACCTGTGGCACTTTCACGTTTTTGGTGTTGTTGCTGAGTGAGTACAGCAAGGAAGTGATGTAAGTAAAAAAAGAGAAGCTTGGCAATGCAGCTTAAATTATTTGTTAACAAAATAACTGAAACTCTACGTAAGTAGACTAATAGTAGTTTTATAGGAAGATTGTTCTCACCTATAGAAAGTTCTTAAAAATATGTCTCTAGATAAAGACTAAGTAAATAGATAGTATCTATGTATTTATGAAGCATATTCTCCAGGATAATATCGCATAAGTTATACAACTGTCTTAAGATATTTCATGACTTAAATACACCTCCATCTCCACTGTATGAAATAATAACATGTGTACCTCACTTATACAATTCTCTGCCCTGGGACAGAAAGTATAGGGAGGAATATTCTGGGATGCTGGTTACATTACTTATAGCTGAATGAAAAAGATTCTATGTGGTTTTTTTTAAGATAAAATTTACTACATGATTTCTTTTAAAGAAAAATGTGATTTTGTACTTGGTAAGGATTGTATGAAATTAGAATACTATAATTTTCTTCCCCTACTCCTCTCACATACCTAATATAAATATGCAATCTTCAGTATGTGTAATGATGACTTCAAGGTAGGTTAGGGTCTTTAGGTCTTTTCGTTACATGATTTACCAAAAGAGGGGCACTAACTTCAGTGGAGTCAGTTGGCTTCAGTATGTACAGGTTGTGAATGTAATGTAGCTCTAGTTTCTTGATTTTCAGAAAGTTGGCATCCCTGAGTCCATGCCAGAGGCAGAGAAGTAAGATTTAAAAAGGAGTCAGCACTGAAAAGTAGTAAAAGAGAGCATGAAAGTGGATGAAGGGTGACCTGAGGAATAATATAATTGCATTAAAAAACTTTTTTAAAAATAATTATATAGTGGAACAGGTGATTATTAGTGGTAGAGGATGAGTTATTGAATATGGCCACATATGAGGCACAATAGTCTTTATGAGCTCATTGGAGACTGATGGATAAAGACATGTACGCAGAATATTGGGCAAGATAAATTTTATTGGAAAATTACATATAGAAAAACTGTTTTACAATTTAAGTCTAAATGTTAATAAATTTGCTTTGCTTACTTTAAAATCTCTCCATGACTGTGACGTCCAGCATTCAACTGATTTGTAGAGTGAGGAATTGCTCGTATTTTTGACATATTAAGATTTATTTACTTTAGAGAGAGAGAGCACCCAGGCAGGGGGAGGGGTAGATGGAGAGGAAGAAAATCTCAAGCAGGCTCCTTGCTGAACAGAGTCTGATGCGGGAGTTGATCTCAGCACCCTGAGATTAGGACCTGAGCAGAAATCAAAGTTGGCTACTTAACCAACTGAGCCACCCAGGTGCCCTTGACACCTTAATATATTCAGATAAGGTAGTGGACATCATATTCATATATTTAGAGGTACAGGTAGTTCACTGATAGCCTAGTATACCGTGACTCCGGATTTGTTAGGGAAAATAATTTAGCTAGTAGAGGTATCTGGCAGACCTAATTAGAAATAATTCCTACCGCAGTATTGAATTGCAGATCTCACAAGATTTTGGTCAAAGAAGGCAGAATATGAGATTATATCCAGCAGCAGTTGTCTTTCTGGGGGCAGAGTAATAATCTAAAGTATTGAATCTGTATCAGAATTATTCACGAGTTTTTTGGTGCCTTGCATCTGGTTCCCTGCTCAGCAGGGAAGCTGTTTCTCCCTCTCATTCTACCCCTCCCCCCAACTTATGCACTCTCTCTCCCTCCCTCTCTCTCTCTCTTGCTCACACTTTCTCAAATAAATAAATAAAATCTTTAAAAAATTACCTTTAAATTTTTAAAATACTAGATTTCCAACCCCAACTTCAGAGATTCAAATTCAGTAGATCAGGATGAGACTAAACATGAAAAACAAACAAAAAAATAAAACAGAAAAAAACTTTCTTGTGATTTTGATGCAACCAAGTTTGGAAACTACCAATCTAGAACAATCATAATTACCATAGGCTATGGGGAGTAGAAATAGAGTGCCTTAATAATGGGCATGCAACATTATTTGGGAGGTCTTTTAAAATTTAGTACCTTATTCACACCTAGGTATCTAGTACCTTACCCACACCTAGTGAGCTTGAGGTGTAGTGATGACATTTCAGATTTGAGAAGTTTTTAAAGATTCCTGTAATTAAGTAAAATGCCTAGGTGAGTTATACTGTCCTTCCTCATTTTTACAACCATTGAACCAAAGATTTGGTAGGGGTAAAGAGGGAACCATTGAGAAATTTAAATGTATACAAGGTTAAAAAAAAAATCATTCCAACAGCCAAAGCAAAAAGCAAAACAAAGAAAAACAAAACAAACAAACAAACAAAACCAAGTGGGACTATACCAAACTAAAAACTTCTGCACAGAAAAAGAAATGATCAACAAATTGAAAAGGATACTTACTGAATTGGAGAAAACAATTGAAAATCAGATATCTGATAAAAGGTTAATATCCAAAATGTGTAAGGAATTCATACAACTCAATAGTAAAAAAATTTATAATCCAGTTAAAAATGGGCAAAGGACCTAAATAGAAACTTTTTCCCCAAAGAATATATGAAATGGCCAACAGGTACATGAAAAAAATGCTCAACATCATTAATCATCAGGGAAATGCAAATCAAAACCACAATGAAGTATCAACTCATAAATAGATGGCTATCACCAAAGAGATGAGAGATAACAAGTCTGCACAAGAATGTGGAGAAAGGAGATCCCTTGTGCATTATGTAAATAGGTGCAACCACTGTGAAAATAGTATAGAATTTCCTCAAATAACTAAAAATGCAACTATTATTAAATTCAGCAATTCTACTTCTGATTATATATTCAAAGGAAATTAAATCACTAACTTGAAGAGGTACCTTGCAGCATTATTTATAATGCCAAAAACATGGAACATCCAAAATGTCCATTAATGGATGAATGAATAAAGAAAATGTGGCATATATAGGTAATAGAATACTATTCAGCCATAAAGAAGAAATTCTGCTATTTGCAATACCCTTGATGCTCAATGAAATAAGTCAGACAAAGACAAATACTGTATGATCTCACTTATATATGGAACCTAAAGCACCAAACTCATAGAAACAGAGAATAGATTGGTGGTTGCTGAGCAGAGGAAAGATGCATAGAACTGGTCAAAGGGTGTAAACTTCTAGTTATGAGATGAATTAAGTACTGGGACTATAATGTACGGCATGGCAAGCGTAGTTAATATACTGTGTTTTCTATTGAAAGTAGGCAAGACAGTAAATCATTTTGTAATATATACATATGTTAAATTATCATGTTGTATACCTTACACTTACACAATGCTGCATGTCAATTACATTTCAATAAAGCTGGAAGAAAGGAGAAGCAAATTGAAGGAAAATTAAAAAAAAATCAAATCAAATAAAAATTTTCGGGGTAATTACTCACTCGGAATCAGCCAAAATAAACTGTGGAGAAACATGGGGAACTTGGAGACTTTTGAGACTTTATTCCACAATAAAGGAAGATGGAAGAAGGGTCTAGTTCAATATGCCTGTATGTATACACATTTCTGATAGGGTTTTGAGGTGTTTTAAGAAGCCTTTATGATTCCTTTTGAAATCTGGCAAGGTCTACAATACCCTCCTAACCTGCAGTCGTTCTGAAGTCACAAAGGGCTAGGTTACTACTAGGAATGGCAGGTAATGGAAGACTGATCCTAGGCTTTTATAAGAGAAAGTAGTTGGGGAGTTCTGACAGCAGAGTAATTCTTTTAAGGCTTGTTTTGATGAGAGATCAGCAGTGCATTTAAGTCTATGCTATGCAGTAGGCTTCTTGTTGTAAAAGGGATTATGGTAACCTAAGTAAAGATCTTAGACCTCATTCAGAGATGCTTTAGAGAGAAAATCAAGGTAATTTGATTTGTTAATAAAATTTTACTTGAGCTGGGATTGTGTTGTAAAGCCCTTTATGAGGATCACTTCTTATCTACTTAAAAAGACACTGTAAGCTGTCACTGTTATTTCTAATTCTCAGTTATTTAACAAGGAGAAAGGGAGGGGCGCCTGGGTGGCTCAGTGGGTTAAAGCCCCTGCCTTCGGCTCAGGTCATGATCTCAGGGTCCTGGGATGGAGCCCCGCATTGGGCTCTCTGCTCAGTGGGGAGCTTGCTTCCCCCTCTCTCTCTGCCTGTCTCTCTGCCTACTTGTGATCTCTCTCTCTGTCAAATAAATAAATAAAATTATTTTTAAAAAAAAGGAGAAAGGTGGAGTTCCAACTATGAGGAACCACACTACAAGACATCCACAAACCCATTTTGGAAAGATTATTTTTCTTCCAGTAGGAAATTTTAACCCTAATCTCTGTCATTTTCAGGCTGGCGTTCTTCCCCAGGATAGTTTACCAGGTCACAGTGACCATGTGGCATGTCCTGAGCTGCTTCAACTGTCCTCATCTAGGGCAACGACTGTGCTCATTCAATCCTTCCCCCGACTTGCTTTTGAAAGCAGGAGAGGAAACTACATGTCTATGTGTAATTTTCCATATTACATATATTTCTCTATTTTTTCTATAATTATATATATAATCATCCTGAACAAGTGCTTAAACAGAAGTCTGATAATAAATTTGTATTATTATATAACATTTCTTATATTATAATATATATTTATAATATAAATTTATATGATATATAATATAAAAATTAAAATATATAATTATATTATAATTATACTAATAATTATTATATTATTCTATAATCCTGGAGATTAGTTGTGTTGTGGAAAAATATAGCTCCCAAATAGTAGTTTGCAACCACAAAGGCTTAGTTTTTGCTCATTACACAGTCCACAGTGGCTCAGCTGTGGTCCCACTCCATGCTGTCTTCACTTAGGGACTATGGCTTTTTCAGCAGCCTCTTTATGGAATATAACCAGCCAGCCATTATGCTAGTGTGGCATGGGGAAAGAATGGGAAAAATATATATTTATACATACAGACATACATAAGCACACCCACATACATACTCATACAAACGTACCGATACACGGACACATTCACGTGTGTGTGTATATGTAGAGAGTGTGCACAATAAAGTGTTTTTGTAACAATTTAAAAAAACAATAGTTTCAGAGTCTATAAAGAAGTAAAGGGAGACCAAATGCATCTTAAATCGGTGATATGCTAGAGCCGGCTTGCAAGGCTTATATGAGCCAATGTTTCACATCTCTTTCCAACTCCATTTTCATTCAATGACTTCACATTAGTAGCCATTGTGGGAGCATTTACGACACAGAAATCAGCCAACACTACAAATCGAGGCCCTTTGAGACCCTCTTCGTCCTCCCCAGAACACCAGGGCTTAAAATGTAGCAAAATTACATGTTAACTAGTGCTCCTCAAAAAAGAATTACAGGGGTTAAAATTTTTCTTAATGCTCTGAGGGAAAAAGAATGTGAAGATTTTCCGGAGTGATTCCCAAGCAGAAACCATGAGGCTGTCATCTAACTTTCCCATGTCGTATATGAGGTGGGAGCAGAACCCGCAGTTTTTCAGGGCAGAAGGGTTAGCTGTACCACCTGGCTTGCCTCAGACTCAAAGCAAATAACTGTATTTACTTTTCTAGCTTCTTGATCACAGTATTTACATGAGAATCCTCAATGGACTCATATATTTTAGAATGTTTATTCTTGATGCATACCACCTGCTTAAAATTCGCAATGAAGTTAATGATCCTTTTAAATCCAGGGTAGAGCGGAGACCTGATGTAAACTTATTCATGGTACAATTGCTTTTGTAGTGTTTACTTTAAAAAATGCCACACTAGCTACCTCAGAATATATTTCTTAGGTAAAGCTTATTCATAGGTTGTACTAGTATTGAATAGTAAAAATTTTTAATAACTCTTTTGAAATTTCATTTCATTTCAAATACATTTATATTTATACCTGTATATGGGTATAAAGTATTTAGGTACTGTCTTCATATATGCCATTAGCAACAGCAGAACGAAAATATATTAAAAAGCTACATTTAAGTTATTAAAATTTTATATAATTTTAATTACAAAATTGCTCTGAATATTTCCACACTAAAACTCTTCCTGAGCCATAATCACATTAAAACTTATTATGTATCAAGGCACCTGGGTGGCTTAGTCGTTAAGTGTCTGCCTTTGGCTCAGATCATGATCCCAGAGTCCTTGGACTGAGTCCTGCATTGGGCTCTCTACTCAGCAGGAAACCTGTTTCTCCCACTCCCCCTGCTTATATTCTCTCTCTCACCATCTCTTTGTCAAATAAATAAAGAAAATCTTTAAAAAAACCCTTATTATGTATCTAAGATTTTAGTTTCTTGGTATAATATCCTGTATATTAACATAAATGTAGGTAACATTTAGATGAACAAAAACATATAGTTTTTAGAAAATACATATTTTCTCAACTGTCTTAAAATTAACAATATTATATATATTTCCTGAATACATAAATATTTTACTTTACAGATATATGTTAATTTATTGATTGATGATCATTTAATATTTACTTATTAAGTGGTTTCAAAATTTCAGTATCATAAAGCTGCAGAAAAATCTGTTATATATATAAATAAAAATGTATGTACACCTTTGCATGCTTGTGCTACTGTAGTTGTGGGAAAAATTCTTGAAAGTCAAATTAAAGAAAAATTTAAATACATTGAGACTGAATTAATTTATGTAGTTAATTAGATCTATTCTACATATCATCTTTCACACACATTAAAAAGGCTTCATGGGAAAAGTTTTGCATGTCCAAATTTACCAGCTGTTTAGTATCTACTTCTCATGCCTCAAAGGCATCAATATATACTAAAATGTATTATTTGGTAAAAATAACCACAAAAATATATAATGAAAATTGTATATAATTTTAAGGATAACAGAAAACCACTATTTTAATTCCCTGATAAGTCATATGTTGATAATATAGGCTCATTTCTGCATTACTACTTGGCAAATGCCTTACCAAAGGCTTTATTTTTATATTTTTATATTTTTTATTTTATTGTATTATGTGAGTCACCGTAAAATACATCAACCTTCCTAAGGTTTTAAATGTTTATCAATTTTAGTTAGGGAAGTAGCCCTAAAGTGGAATATAAAAAGAATATCCAGGGGCACCTGGGTGGCTTAGTGGGTTAAAGCGTCTGCCTTTGGCTCAGGTCATGATTTCAGGGTCCTTGGATCGAACCCCGCATCCGGCTCTCTGCTCAGCAGGGAGCCTGCTTCCCCTCTCTCTCTGCCTGCCTCTCTGCCTACTTGTGATCTCTCTCTCTGTTGAATAAATAAATAAAATCTTTTTTAAAAAAATAAAAAGAATATCCAATTCCAAAGCATTGTAGTCCATCCTTTTGGATTTTTTTAGAAATATGAAATAATGTAGTCTAGGTCAGCTGTCCCAGATAGAATATAACCTGGATCATGATTATTGAGGGCTACTTCAATTTATGAAGTAGCAGCAAGAAGGGCAGCTATGATCATTTTCTATAAACTGATAGAGATTTTTTGTTTAAATAAACAATTAAGAAATCATTTCAGGAGTAGATTCATGACATCAACCTGATTGCCAAAATAATTTGACATTATAGACCATTTTCTCCAAGAGTATGTTAAATCTGATAGTAATATTATCTCTTTCTAGTTGCCCTGGTGATAATCTTAGACTATGTATAACTCTTAAAGATCAATTAAACGACATATTATGTTAAATAATACTTTAAAATAAAACAATAAAATCAGAAGCACTCAAATAGAAAAGAAAGAAGTAAAATGATCTTTCATAGATGACATAACCTTATATGTAAACTCTAAAAATATTACAAAAAAACCTGAGAACTGATAAATGAGTTCTGCAAAATTATAGGGAACAGATTCAACACGTAAAAATCAGTTACATTTCTATATACCAAGAGTAAGAAATCTGAAAAGGAAATTAAAAAAACAATTCCATTTACAATCACAAAATAAATAAATAAAATACTTAGGATCATAGCTGATCCTATGTATTAGGATCAGCTACTTTCTATCCTATGAAGTAGTCACAAGAAGCTGCCCTTCTTGTGGCTACTTAATAAATTGAAGTAGCCCTCAATAACCAATGAGACAAAAGACTTTTACACTGAAATTAAAAAACAAAACAAAACACTACTGAAGACAATTACAGAAGATTCTAATAACTAGAAAAAAATCTTCTGTTTATGGACTGGGAAATTGAATATTATTAAAGTATCAATACTACCTAAAGTGATCTGCAGATTCGATGAAATCCTTACCCAAGTTCAAATGATATTTTTGGCAGAAACGGAAAAAAGTTTCCTAAAATTCATATGAAATCTCAAGGGACTCATTAGACAAAACAGTCTTGAAAAAGAACTAATTTGAGGGTATCACACTTTCTGATTTTAAAGTTTACTACAAGGCTACACAATCAAAACATAAGTTAAAAGCTGTAGGACACTCAGTTTGCCAATTATTCCTTAAAGTTGACATCAAAAGTACAGGCAACAAATTAAAAAAAAATAGATAATTTGGACTATCCCAAAATGAAAGTGTCTATGAATCTCAGAACAATATCACTAGAGTGATAGACAATCTATGGAATGTGGAGAAAATATTTGCCAATCATACATCTGATAAGGGGTTAATATCTAAACTATATAGAGCATCCCTACAACTCAACAAAAACAAACAACCTATTTTTTAAAAAATGAGCAAAGTCCTTGAATAGACATTTCTCCAAAGAAGATATAGAAATGAACAAAAATCATAAGAAAAGGTGTTCAACATCATTAATCAAAAGAAAACATGAATTGAAACCACAATGAGATACTATCTCATACTCATCAGAATGGCAAGAAGAAAAAGAAAGAGGAGGAGGAGGAGGAGGAGGAGGAAGAGGAGGAGGAGGGGGAGGGGAAGGGGGAGAGGGAGGGGGAGGAGGAGTAGTACATGTTGGCAACAACGTGAAAAATCAAACCCTCATGCACTGGTTGGTAGAATGTAAAATAATGCAACCTCTATGAGAAAATGCAGAGTGTCCTCAAAAAATTAAAAATAGAATGACCATAAGATCTAGCAATTCCACTTTTGCATACATATCCAAAAGAATTGAAAGTAGACATTCAAGAGTTATATACATCCACCTTCACAGTATCCTTATTTTTAATGGGTGCAGAAGCCATCCATGAGTTCTTTTGTAAATAAAAATTGTATATACATACAGTGAAATATTATTCAGTCTTAAAAATGAAGGCAACTCTGTAAAAAATAATGAAATCTTGCCATTTTCAGTAGTGTGGATGGTGCTAGAGAATATGATGCTAAGCAAAGTAAATCAATCAGAGAAAGAAATACTGTATAATTTAGTCGTATGTGGAATTTAAGAAACAAAGCAAACAGGGAAAAAGAAAAAAAGGAAAACCAATAAACAGACTTTTAACTAGAAGAACAAACTGATCTTTACCAGAGGGGAGGCGGCAGGGGGATGGATTAAATAGGTGATGGGGATTAAGGAAGGCACTTGTCATGTTGAGCACTGAAACAAACAACAAAAAAATTAAGGCAATTCTGAAATATGCTCCAACATTGATAAACCTTGAGGACATGATGCTATATGAGATAAACTGGTCATCGAAGGACAAATATTATACGATTCCATTTATATGAGGTTCTCAGAGTGACCCAACACCGTGGGAGAGGAATTAGAATGGTTGTTTCCAGAGGATTTAGGGAGGCAAGTTGATGATATTTTTAAATAGGTATAGAATTTCAGTTTTCAAGGTAAAAAATGAGTTCTGTAAATGGATAGTAATGATGATAGCAAAACTCTGTGAATGCACTCAACACTTAAAATGATTAGCATGTTAAATTTTATTACATATATTTTTAACATAATTGAAATTAAAAAATAATACTATATCTATAAATTTTTTATTGATATGGGATTTTTAATATTCTGAGGAAATCACATGTTTAATATATGTCAGGGAAAGAAAAGGTGCCTTTCCTCACTGGAAAAAATATAAGAAGAATGTTTTTTTTCTGAATACAAATGTTATTTAAAAGACAAGATGAAAAAATTAGATTTTAATTAAAATATTTATGGCTTTTACATCAAAAAAAAGAAGTCAAGATTTTCAAAGTGACAATATTGGATCTCCTATTTTTACTAACATAGATAACATGCAATTTCTGAGAGTAATTTTTTAATGTTATATGTAAAAGCATCATTCCTATTTTGAATTCTGTGTGTGTGTGTGTGTGTGTGTGTAGTACATACCAAGGAAAAGTTGGTATTTTCTGCCTTTAAGGAAACAAGATTATGTTACAGAATGAACTTAAGTCCACATTTTAAAAAGAAATGAATGCAAATTTATGAATTACTCAAGGTTATATTCAGGTATAAACATTTGGAATCAACAAAATATATATATTTTCTTTAAAGCTCAAATTTTCCAGTCCTTTTTTGTGATTATTATCTTAGGGTATAATAATGTGTGTACATTTTAAACCACATCTGTGTTCTGTAGCTTTAAAAGCCCAAACAGGATACCATTCACAGTCAATCTCTTTATATATCAGTAATATCAGTATTTATTGAGTACTAACTTAGTTTAAAAATGATCATCTTTCCCAGTTGAAGTGCCCATTAGATTTTCTTATCAATTTGAAATGTAAGAACTTTAACCTATATGTCATAGCATCATAGCGGGAAATTCCCTGTGTACACTGACTACGTACAATCAACAAACCTGGATCTTCAGGATTTAAGGTTGGCAAGAGAAAGGAGGATAGTCAATCTAGTTTTTTAATTGATGGTGTATAAATTACAGGTACTCCAACAAAAGCATCTCCCTTTGTGCAATGTTGCATGTACTTAAATCATGAATCCATTGCATATCCTATTGTGGGGGAAAAAGGGACATTTATGAGGAGTATTAGTCTTCTCCAAGAAAATGGTATTTAACTCGTGGCTTTTGAGTCCCTGAATCCTTTTTGTTGTTGTTGTTGTTGTTGTTGTTGTTGTTGTTGTTGTTTTAAAGATTTATTTATTTATTTATTTATTTTTAAAGATTTTATTTATTTATTTGACTTAGAGAGAGATCACAAGTAGGCAGAGAGGCAGGCAGAGAGAGAGGGGGGAGCACACTCCCTGATGAGCAGAGAGCCCGATGCGGGGCTCGATCCCAGGACCCCAAGATCATGATCAGTGGCTTTAACCCACTGAGCCAACCAGGGGCCCCTTTATTTATTTTAGAGAGAGAAAGTCAGAGCAGGGGCAGAGGGAGATGCCTGAGAGAGAATTTCAAGTAGACTCCCTGGTGAGCAGGAAACTCACTGAGGGGCTTGATCTCATGACCCTGAGATCATGACCTGACCCAAAATCAAGAGTCAGAGACTTGACTGAGTCACCCAGGCTCCCTCCCTGCATCTTTTGAGTCATTACAACAGTCTGGTTATGGAAAAACCTGTTATTTCTGTGAATATAATTTGACAATTCAACCTTTGACCTCACGCAGGATGAAATCTCAATATGAGGCAAGGTAGAATTCAAGTTAAAAAAAAAATCCACCAACCCAAAGAAATCGTTATAGGCTAAAGCCCACAGATTAAGGTAAAGATGCAAGAATTTATATCTTTCCACAAAGTAATACAGAAACCGTCCATGTAAACTAGAAATGATGAGAAACTAAGGGATAAATAAGTAGAAACAGAAATTATACAAATTCTAGATGACTTTAAAACACTATTCTTAATCCAAGACAAGTCAAATGGACGAAATTCTTAAATAAGAGATATAAGAATATTACTTATTAATATAAATATCAAAATAGAACTGTTCAATATATTTTGTATTTACAACCTGATAAATTAAAATACACTACGTTCTTAACTAATCATGGCACATTTTTGAAAATGTATTATGTATTATATGAAAGCTTAATAAACTTGATAAGATAGCTATACAAGCTATACTTTAATCAAAATTTTAAAAAAGTAGAAGTCATAAAATAGCTCTTCCACCATAAAATTAATATCATTACAATAAATTTGCTTGGTCAAAGAGAAAATTCGAAGCAAAACTACAGAATGCTTAATGAAAATGAAAATACACATAACCAATATCAGAATGTATGAAATAGAATTATAGCAGTGATCACTGGAAAATCCAAAGTCTTAAATACTATCAGTTAAAATGAAGGAAAGACAATGAAAGGATAATTAAACTATTAACACTAGAAAAACAGAATTTCTCTTCACTCCAAGAGAAGATTAAAATTAATAGTAAATACAGAATATAATTTAATGTGATAAAAAATAAAAAGGACTCAAGGCAAATATTGAAAATCAAAGGTTCAGATCTTTTAGAAAAATTAATAAAATGGATAAATCTATTAGCTATTCCAATAAAAGAATAACTAGCACAAAAATATGTAAATTTAAAAATTATAGAAGAAAATAGTACAAATATGAAATTTAAAAATTATAAGGAGGAAAATAATTTCTTTAAGAGAATTATTAAAAAAATCTTGAGGGAATGATTTGGGCAATTAATTTCATATAAACCTGATATTATAGATGAAATGAATAATTAAGGAATGTACCACAGAAAAACAGTTTAAACAGACTCATCTCTGTAGAACAAACAACAAAATTAAATCATCTAAGAACTGCTAGCTGCTTCTTTTTTATCCTTCCAATGAAAGTCTTACATACTGATTCCCATACAGGGGCGCCTGGGTGGTTCAGTCAGTTAAGTGTCTTACTTTGGCTCAGATCATGATCTCAGTGTGGAGTCTGCTTTGGATTCTCTCTCTGCCCCTCTCCCACTCATGCACTTGCATGTGCTCTCTCTCAATCTCTCTCTCAAACAAATACATAAAATCTTAAAAAAAAAAAATTGATTCCTACATAGAAAACTCTCACTTAGGAGTACTGACTGAAAGTTCTAAGTAAAACATTAACAAAAAAGCCCAACAGCAAAAAAAAAAAAAAAAAAGTCCAACAGCATTGACTTTTTAAATAAAATAATATATCATGACCATGTGGTATCTTCGAATAACTGAAACTGTAAATCAATATTAATGGAATCAGTATTAATAAATCAATACAATTTATCAAACTGATATTTCTAAGGCAAAAAAAAAACCCAATTATCTCTTTATAAGCTGAAAAGCTGTTTGACAAAATCAACATACTTAACTCATAAAAATAATTTAAATGAACTAGAAATTGAGACTCTTTTTCTCATAGTAAAATACTTGATCATAGTAAAATACAATGATCGTTTTTCACCTACTCGTTAACATTTTATTAGAGGGTTTTTAGAGGTTTATTAGAGAATCAGTCAAAGAAAAGAGAGATGTAAGAATTTGAAAGAAGACATAAAATTATCTCTATCACGAGATAATATATCAGCAAAATGCAAGAGAAGCAGTGCTAAAAAAACAGACAAACAAAAGCAAGCTACACACATACAAAACCAAAATGAAACTCAGAAAATTAGCAATATGTAGAATTAGAATATTTAATAGTCTTCAAATATACAAATAGTAAGAATTAAGATAAAACTGAAATGAAGATGTTATCTATTTATAACACTAAGTTCAATGGTGAAGAATAAACTGAAAAAGAAATATTGAAAATCTGTATGACAAAAATTTAAAATGCTTCTAAAAGGACCAAAATGATAATAGAATAAATGCATACCATTCTTTGTTTTTGAAAAAGAAGTATCAACATCATATATATACACCATTTTTTTCTCAAGTGGATATACAAACTGGAATAACAATAAAATTATTTTTTTCTGGAGCTAAATAATTGTTTCTAAACTTATATGAAAAATAAATGATAAAGAATAACTAGGAAAATCCTGAAAATGCAGAGTGGTGAGGAGTACCTAGTCCAGTGATTAAAGTATTTAAATATATACCAGTATTTCTAATTAAAATACTGTAATTTTGTTGAAGAGACTGACAGGCCAAGAAAATAAAATAAAAAGTCTAGAAATAGTGGACTGAATTTAAAGAAAACACAGAGAAAGAGATACCAAAAAAATTATAGAAAGTGAGAGAACTTCAGGGCTGTGCTCTACGAATAGAGACATAAACTGTCTTGTCCCCCAACCCCCAGCTATATGAACTCAATCTCTGATCCATCTTGATCTGTGTCAGGTCTGCTGATCACTCTATGTGACCAACAGAAGAAAGAGGGAGGAGGGGAGGGATTTTCTGGGAGGAAAAATATCATCTAAGGCCTCTCAATTCTGGTGTATGTATTTATACATACAACAACTGGCATTTAATAAAAATTTCTAGACATGTGAAGGACAGAGATAATGTGTTTGGATTAAAGAAAGGAAACATAAAACAGGAATATATTCACCAATTATTCCAATATTGATCTTGGAGGACAAGAATTGTAGAATAATAGTAGTTGACACATTTAAAAAAGCAGAGGAGAGATGTGCAAAATGAAAAATGGAATCTGTTAAGTAGTTTAAAAAGTCATTCAAAATTAAAATATTTAATATCTGCAACCAAAAATTCAATAGTTAGCTTTAAGGGCACATTGGACAGGGCAGAACATTGGGTTGGTGAACTAAACTTCTGAACAGATCAATAGAAAAGATGCAAACCAAAGTACAGCCATTATAACATGACTTGAGGTTACATAATTGAAAGGACTAAAAAATCTTCCACGTAGCATATCCATAAAGTAAAGCTGATAGTGCAGCAGGAGAAAGAACTGAAAAGCAATGATTGATGGTTACAAAAACTTCCAGGTCAAGGCTCTCAAGGGTCTTTTCCAAATTGCACAACATACACTTCACTGAATGAAAAATCATCCAGATATGTGCAAAATATCACAGTTAAAGTGAAGTCTGGGCACAAGCTTACTTAGGGATCTTTTATGTACTACTGGTCCAGTTGCGAAAACCAAATTACCTGTTTACATTACATGTAAACCAACAACCCCTTCCTCCCTGAACAATGTAGACAAGGGAGTATAAAATGTTTTCATGGAAGTTTAAAACTTTAAAACCACATTATAAATCACTAGCTAGCATATCCCATCCTTATCTTGACCACAAGGTTGTTACCACCCTTCCAGTTTTCCCCAAAGAAAATGATAGTTTCCCCATTCAACCTGTAAAGCTAGCTCTATACTCACAAAAACCTTTTAAATCAACGAGAAAAAAAGTAGGGTACGAATATATATCTCTATATATTATCCCTGGAGATATATCTCCAGGGATAAGAGAAGATCCCTATATAGATATATAGATATAGATATATCTATCTATATAGATAGATATATCTCCAGGGATAAGAGAAGAGAAGAGAAAAATGGGGCAGTAGAAATACCCAAAGAAATATTGGCCAAAAGTTTTCCAGGAATAATGAAAAACATCACACTAAAGGGCTACAGATTCAAGAAACTTAGAAAACTTCAATAGAACAAATATATTTTATATTCAATAGAACATATACATAAATAAACAATATATAAATGGCTATAATAAACAAAACACACCAGAAAATATAGTCAAACCGTGGAAAATAAGAAACTTCAAAGGTGACACTGTAAAGAAGGCAATGGAATAAAATACTGTAAGTACCCAAAAAAGATAACTAGTAGTCAAGTAAAACTATTCTTCAAAAATGAAGGTGAAAAAAAAGTTTTCAGGCAAGCAAACACTGTCCATTCATTTTCAGCAGACCTGCTCTAAAATAAATACTAAATGGAGTAATTTAGGAAACTAGCAAGAGCAATAGTTTTCACTAGATTCAAATCAGGGAAGAAAACATATTTAATCCCAAAGGTAATCAGCAAGGGAACACATAACTAACACAATAACGAAGGAAAATTCATTAAAAAAAATTTGTTCACTCTAAAACAAGTAAAGAATAGGAGGGAAAAGACATAAAACATTGAGTAAAATGAAAGTTAAAGTCCAATATATTACATTTATTTAGGCAAGAATGGTTTATTATTAAAAATGAATAACCCAGGCACCTGGGTGGCTCAGTCAGTTAAGCATCTGCCTTCTGCTCAAGTCATGATCCCAGCTCCTGGGATGGAGCCCTGAGTTTGGTTCCTCAGACTCAGGTGGGGAGCCTGCTTCTCTCTCTTCCTCTGACTCTCCCCCTGCTCGGAGTCTCTCTCACTCTGCTCTCTCTCTCTCAAATAAATAAACAAAATCTTTGAAAGAATGAATAAATCAAAAGTGATTTAATATAATTTATCACATTAAAATAAATGGGACAGAACTAGAAAGAAAAATTCTAAAATGTATACAGAACCACAAAACTCCCAAAATAGTCAAAGCAATTTTGGAACAAGGTAAATAAAAAAATTTAAGCTGGAGGCATCACGATTCCAGACTTCAAGTTATATTACAAAGCTGTAGTCATCAAGAGAATATAGTACTGAACAGAACAGATGCAAAGATCAATGAATGGAATAAAAAAAAAACCCAGAAATAAACCCACAGTTATGTGGTCAATTAATCTTTGACAAAGCAGAAAAGAATAGTCAGTGGAAAAGAGACAGTCTCTACAACTAAAGGTGTTGGGAATACTGGTTCGCTACATGGAAAAGAATGAAACTGGATCACTTTCTTACACCGCACAAAAAAATAAAGTCAAAATGGATGAAAGACCTAAATGTTAGAAAGGAAACCATCGAAATCCTAGAGGAGAACACAGGCAGCAACCTTTTTTGTCTTTGGCTACAGCAACCTCTTACTAGACATATTGCCAGAGACAAGGGAAACAAAAGCAAATATGAACTATTGGGACTTCATCAAGATGAAAAGTCTCTTCACCATAAAGGAAACAATCAGGGAAACGCAAGTCAAGACTACAATGAGATACCACCACACACCTGTCAGAATGGCTAAAATTAACAACACAGGAAACAACAGATGTTAGTGAGGATATGAAAAAGCCTCTTACACTGTTTGTGGAAATGCAAACTGGTGCAGCCAATTGGAGAATAGTATGGAGGTTTCTCAAGAAGTTAAGAAGAGAACTACTCTATGATCTAGCAATTGCACTACTAAGTATTTACCCAAAGAATACAAAAATACTAATTCAAAGGGACATATGGACCCTGATGTTTATAGCATCATTACCAACAATAGCCAAATTATGGAAAGAGCCCAAATGTCCATTGACTGATGAATGGATAATGAAATGGTATATATATATATACATATATATATATATATATATGTATATATATATAATGGAATAATACTCAGCCATCAAAAAGAATGAAATCTTGCCATTTACAATGAGATGGATGGAGCTAGAGTGTATTATGCTAAGAAAAATAGTTCAGTCAGAGAAAGACAAATACCATACAATTTCATTCATATGTAGAAATTAAGAAGTGGAACAAATGAACATGG
This sequence comes from Procyon lotor, assembly GCA_028646535.1. Classification (NCBI taxonomy): domain Eukaryota; kingdom Metazoa; phylum Chordata; class Mammalia; order Carnivora; family Procyonidae; genus Procyon; species Procyon lotor. Next base: position 120,023,275 of record CM053604.1, read on the forward strand.
GGATCGGTGAAAAGAGAGGCAAACCATAAAACAGACTATTAACTACAGAGAGCAAACTGAGGGCTGCTGGAGGGGATGTGGATGAAGAGATGGGTTAAAAAGGTAATGGACATTAAGGAGGACACGTGTGATGAGCACAGATATTGTAGATAAGTGATGAATCACTATATTCTGCATCTGAAACTAATATTACACAGTATGTTATCTAACTAGAATTTAATTAAAGACTTGGAAAATAAATAAAACAAATAAAAATAAAAAATACCAGCTTGCAAGTATATCAGTTCTCCTGAAACTAATTCATCTATAGATTTATGAGATCTGGAATAAAAATTCCAATATAAATTGTTGTGGAAATTATCAGGATAACTCTAAAATCATATGACAATACTAAGAATTTAGCATATCTGAGGCAGTCTTGAGAAAGAAGAACAAATTTGGGGAACTTACATTATCATACATGAAGACTCATTATAAAATAAGCAATATAGTGAGAAATTGATACAAGGATAGAAAAACCAACTAATGGAACAGAATGGAGAATTTAGAAAGAAACACACACAGTTAACCTGATTTATGACAAGAGAGACAGTGCAATGGAAAAAAAAAAAGACTTTTCAATGAGTGGTTCTGGGTTAATTGGATCAGTATATGGGAAAACTGTTTTGAAACCTAGCAAAAAATTACTGCCCAATATATTCCAGATGTAAGGATGAAAGATAAAATTATGTAATTACCTGAGAGTATTAAAAATGCCACATGCACTGTTATACTTCTGCTTCTCGCTTCATGGTCTGTACCAGTTTCTGTAGATGGTATGTACTTAGTAAGTATTTGTTACATGAGTGAATGCAATAGTTTAACTCAGAGTATAAACTATCACATTCTGCCTTTGTAGAAAATATCTATGTCTTCAACTATAACTTTAGAACTTTTTTCTATAGATATCTCAACCATATGTTATTTGATTAGGTAAACCATCCTTTTTAGCTATTTAGCTATAATATTATAGCTATAATATTTAGCTATAAATATTAAATATTTAGCTATATTTAGCTATTTTTAGCTTATGCATGCAAAAGATAGAAATTTTGTTTTAAATTTTATACTAATTGCATCAAAATGGTTAGGGGAAAACTATCAAAACTGTTACAAGTGCTGTCATTTTTACTTATTGCTATATGTGTAAAAGGCACCCAGGAAAGTTGTATTTTTTCTATCTAGAAAAGTCTGCATTCTCTCATCCATCTGTAGCAACCAAGAACTCTTGTCATAATTGTCAGTTTCTGAATAACGTTTAAGGATACGATTTTTCCTTCCTTCCCTTAACTCCTTGGTTTTCTATATTGTTGGTCACTTATCAAACTCTGCCTTCTATTTTCAGTCGAACTATAAAACTGTGTGATTACAAATAAATTCTAAACCTCTTTGGTAGGGGTAGAAATCATGCCTACCTCCATCAAATAATCTAGCATTATATTTTTAACATAACAAGTGTTCATTTAAAATAATTTGATTGGTTGCTTACAAAGATTGATTTCTCTAGGAACTAATACATGGGAAAAATATTAAAATATTAAGAATAATATCCCTTGACAATAGAGTAAAAAGTTATATTTAACTTCCAAATAATGAAAGTTAAAATAAGATTGAAGAACAAAAATAAAATCTATTGGAAAATAAAATGAAGTACTTACTAATCCTTCAGAGACTGTAAAATGCTAAAATATTTTGAAAAATCTAATCTACTCCATCTAGTTCCTGACATTTTCTGAACAGACAGAGACATCAGATCCAATAGCTTTCATCAACCACATAGTTGCTAAGCAACTGATCACTAAGTTGGCAGTAAAGTGCCTTGTTCATAGGCACTATAGAATAACTATCCTTAAATTATTCCAGTAATAAAATTATACAGAAATAAAAAATAAAGATAAAATACAGATAATCCTCTAATGCTAAGCTAAAATTACTGACCTTTGAAAAGCTCATTTCTTCAGCACAGACACAGTACCTAACTCTTTACCCCTATCACAGGAGACATTTTTCACTTCAGAAGTACTTCACAAGTAATAAGAGCATTAAAAAAATAATCTGAGTGATAAATCGTTTAAAAGAAAATAAAAAATCTTCATTCATTCTCTCTCTCTGAACTTTCAATTTATGTACTGAAGTAGTATGGTTAAAATTAAAAGTCTTCAAGCTATTATCACTGTCATTTCCAATTGAAGTGACTTAAAATTTCATTTATGATAAAACAAGTTCCTCAAAGTAGTGAGAACTAAAAGGTATATTAGTCACATCAAATGGAATGTTAAAACCTACCGGGTATTTTTTACAAATAGTTGCAATTAAATCTTTTTTTATAAGCATGCAGTCTTATGGAGAAGTAAAAGTGCATGCATACTAAAGAGAATAATAAAATAACAGGGAGGTAAAATAATTTCTAAATTGTCAAATAGAGACCATAAGTAAAAACAGATTCTGTACTGTGAGACATTTATATTGGTTTTTAGTAGTAACTGACGAGCAAGTAGGGGAAATCACAAGCATACAAAGTCTCTGGGTTTGGGGCAAAAGATGGATGATTCAAACCCATGTAGAGAAGTAAAATTTTAAAATATTTTTTGAAGTTTATTCATTTCTCTTTATTAATCTCTACACTCAACCTGAGGTTTGAACTCATGACCTCAAGATCAAGAGTGGCAAGCTCTTCCAACTGAGCCAGGCAGGCACCCTAAGAAGTAAACTCTTGAAGTCCTGAAACATATTCTCCTTTCTCCACTGTTATAAATTTTAAGGAGACACAGATGGTGACTCTTGAAAAATTTACAACAGCCCGAAATAATCTAGCCAAGTGTTAGTAAATGGTTATAAATGTCATGATTTGTTTCTGCTTTCAGATTTTCCCCAGAGCATTCTACATACAAATGTTTGATATATAACATGTAATAAACTTCAAAGGAAAATGAACATGAATTGTATCCTTCCATTTTTTCCCCTATTTAAACAGTGTGATTTTTAATTTTACTTTCATTATGATTTATTGATGGCCTTATAAGTTAAGTTAGACTATCTTACTACTTGTAGAGTTACCTATTACTACACAGAACATAAGGAAAGGTGAGAGTAAGTAAAAGTATAATATTTTTTGTATCAAATATATCAATCATTTTTCAGGGAAAGCTTTCTAAAAGTTAAGTTTTTAATTTAAATTCTAAAGTTATGTTTTATAATTTAGCAAAAGAACCAAATAAATGTGAAATGTCTTTGATAAGCTTACTATTTGAACACTTTAATGATCTAAAAATTATAGATTAGGTCACACTATGTGGATTTAATTCACACTGTGTAAGTGTCTCTGGGTATAATTTTAATGTTTAATATGGTTTTTTGGACATGATTCCCTTAGAAAAATGTCCACTTCATGTTTCCTTATAGATTCCAGGCACACAAGATTAGATCGTTTTTCCAGTAACACATTCCTTATTTCTTACAGAGTTTAGTGCATAATGGTGTCATGAAAAATTTTCTACTCATTGATTTTTTTTCTTTAAAGATTTTATTTATTTGACAGAGAGAGACACAGCGAGAGAGGGAACACAAACAGGGAGTGCTGAGTAGGGAACCTGATGTGGGGCTTGACCCCAGGATGCTGGGATCATGACCTGAGCCAAAGGCAGACGCTTAATGACAGCCACCCAGGTGTCCCATACTCATTGATTTTTTTTTTTTTTTAGTATTGGAGTTTATTTAAGCATTTCCTCATTTTTCCTCCTATGAAATGTTTTTCACTTTGGGTTTTGTATAAATATCTTAATTCCCTTTTAATTTTATAGGTGAAAATCAGTCAAAATAATTAATATGCTATTAAACAAGAAATGATTTAGTTAAGAATACATTTTCCTCCCTTTTTATCCCCAAAATTCGTGTACCAATGTGAGCCAATTCTGCAATTATTATACAAGTCTGAACTTCTCTTTATATTCACAAATCTAAGAATAAACTTTTAATAGACATATTTAACAGACATATTAACTTTTAACAGACACGTTTTTAACAGACATATTTACTTTTAACAGTAAAGCATATTTCACCTGCTCAAAAGGATTACCTTCAACTATATTTAATTCCAGGTTGGGATTCAAATACTTCAGATTATGTTTTAATAAATCTACATCTAGTTTACAAAGTGATCATTTTACAAAAAGAAGGAAAACCATGTTGTTCTTAGTTTTTTTTTATTATTTCTGGGGGAAAACGTACGTCTTATGGAGTGAGAAGTTAGCCCATTAAATAGAAGACTTCATTTGTGGTTTTGAAGAAATTCTTGTACTTGAAAAATGTATGATGAGTCTTTCTTCTATTGTCATTGAAAATTTAAATGTAAAATTTTAGTTCCTTTTTGTTTTCTTATCTAAAGTAAAATGATATTATTCAAGAGAGATAGTATACCCCAAATTCAGAACAAATTGACAAGTTGAAGGAAAAGAGTAAAACAAAACACTCTAAAACTTGAATTGTGGCAGAAGGATTGGAATCTATATATTCTTTATTTTGGTTGAGACAAAGTGAATATTTGTAAAGAAGTACATATTACAATACCTCAGGTATTTTTCATCTGACTTCATCTACATCACCTTAACGCAAACATTCTCATTTCTATTTTTTAGATGATAATATGGCTTGAGTCAAACGATTTGTACAAGATTCCTTAGTAAGTCATGAAACTGACAACTATTTTTCAACTGTAGTATTACTTTTCCAACTGAAGATCTTTGAGATCTTCCAGGAAACCCAAATGCAATTGTTATCTGAGAAATGCGAAAACTGCTTTCATCCTCTCAATCACATAACATTTTACTTTCTGGTGACCAAGAGGAGCACTTGAAAGTTACTTGTCTTCTTATCTAATTATGCTACTGGTGAGCAGTTTTATTCCCATAAAAATGCTCACAGATCTAAAACATCCACAGATAAATTTAATCTCAGTTTTCATTCACAGTTTTCGAGCATAGTTTGTGACACGAGTATTTTCAGTTATTTTATTCCAGAAATATGGAGAGTATTATTTTTGTTCTTTGACCTATAAGAGCTTGGAATGTAGTAAGTTTTTCTAGTGTAATTTTGAGGTAATAAGATGTTTTAGGGAACAAATGCTTCAAGACACTTCATCCAGCAAGTAATTTAATATTACACCAAGGAAGTGGCATGGTGTTTTATAGTTGGATATCTGCTTTCATCTTACACTTCAGGAAACACTTATCCTTGCATATGAATATTTCAGATGCCCTTTCTATTTCTATTAACCCATCAAAACCTTGATCCTTGACACAAAATCATCTGTCAGACACAAAATAGCAAATCTTCAATAAAGATTATGATAAAAGAGAAAAAGAAACTCCTTTAGCAAGGAGAGAAGATGACTTCAGTTCTGCACAACAAATTGAATGAAACAGGCTTTCATAAGGGACTATTAAAGAATGAATGGTTGTGTTCCTTCAAAATTTTTACATTGAAGCCTTCATCTCCAAAGTGGTTGTGTTTGGAAATGGGCCTCAGGAAATAATTAAGATTAAATGAGGTCATAAGGGTGGGGCCCTGATCCAACAGATTTAGTGTTCTTATAAGAAGAGACACCAGAGTACTCATTCTCTTTCTTACACTGAGGAAAGGCCATCTTAAGGACACAGAGGGGGAAGGTAGCCACTTACACACAAGCTAGGAAGAGAGCTCTCACCAAACATTGAATCAGCATGAACTTTGATCTTGGGCTTCCAGTCTCCAGAACTGTGAGAAAACGAATTTTTGTTAAGTCACCCAGTCTGTGGTATTTTGTTATGACAGCCTGAACTAATATAGGGACTGTATTAAAAAAAAAAAAAAAAGATAGTAAATAAAAACTACTTTGAGGGAGCCTGGGTGGCTCGGATGGTTTAACGTCTGCCTTTGGCTCAGATCATGATCCCAAGGTCCTGGGATCAAGTCCCACATTGGGCTGTTTGCTCCTTGGGGAGCATGCTTCTCCTTCTGCCTCTGCCTCTGCCTCTCACTTTCTCTCTGTCTGTCTCTCATGAATAAATAAATAAAATCTTTAAAAAAAACTACTTTGAGGTGGGTATTAAGGAGGGCACATATTGCATGGAGCAATGGATGTGGTGCATGAACAATTAATCTTGGAACGCTGAAAAAAAATTTTCAGTAAAAAAAATAGTGCATAATGCAAAAACTTTGAACTCTGCTATTTATCTTGAAGGCATGTGATTAAGAAAAAGGTCTATGAAGGTATTCTGGCACACACCAAAGTGCTTACGAGATAGATACATTTAGAGGCAGTTTTCTTAATCATACAAGTTAAGTATTATCATTACTTTTTTTTAAAGATTTTATTTATAACAGAGAGAGAGATCACAAGCAAGCAGAGAGGCAGGCAAAGAGAGAGGGGGAAGCAGGCTCTCCACTGAACAGAGAGCCTGATGCGGGGCCCAATCCCAGGACCCTGAGATCATGACCCGAGCCAAAGGCAGAGGTGCAACCCACTGTCAACCAGGTGCCCCATTATCATTACCTTTTAAGGAAGAAGTATCATAACACCCCATATAATGAATACTGATCTCATATAAAAATATCATTGTTACTTAAACTTTTCTTACTAAAAAGTTAAGGAGCACTTGGGTGGCTCAACCAGTTAAACATCTGCCTTTGGCTCAGGTCAAGATTCCAGGGTCCTGGGATTGAGTCCCATAATGGGCTCCCTGCTCAGTGGGGAGACTACTTCTCCCTCTGCCTTTCTCCCCACTTGTGGTCTTACTTGCTCTCTCTCAAATATATAAAGTATTTAAAAATTTTTAAAATAAATTAATAAAGTAAATTATGCATAAGTCATTTTTAAATAAACTGAACTGAACTGGATGGACATCAACTAAGTGTTACAATAAAAATTCTGTACTTCAAAGTGGACAAAATCATGCGCATAGCTCCCTTTTGCATGTGCACACACACACATACTTATCAAATCATTCTAAATTATACTTATTTTAACTTAGGATTCTAAAAATGTCTCTGGTATAAAAAAAAAAATGTCTCTGGTATGACTAACCACATATCACATGAGTATTTGTGTACTATAACCCATGAGGCTAAAAAAGAAAATTTGTGCCAAAATGGTTAGTCCATAACTAACTATAGGAAACAAAACAGTTGGTCAGACTTTTTTAAAGCATGCCTTTATTTATTTTTTAAATTTTTATTTGTTAATTTTTATTTTTTTAAACGTGATTTTAATAAGTCATTTTATGTGACCTTTTCTGACAGCTGTCAACTGTTAATGGTCCAAATGCAACCAAATAAAATTACAGACTATAAATTGCTTAAAGAAATGAAGTCGTTTCTTTATAGAGAGCTATTAGTGATAAAGTCTGGGTTCTTCTTACAAGTTTGCACTACTTTTAAGATACAGTCTGGTTTCACATAATGAAAATACTATAAATGGAAAATTCTCAATAACCCCATACTAATCATGGGTGCATTAGTCATGCATAGGTGCTTTAGTATCAATTGAATGTGTTCAGTCCTTACCCTAGTTTTATTCTTCTCTGAAGATGAACAGATGAGGGAACATCAAGGAAAAATAAAGGGGCTACATTCAAGAGAGATGTTTTATATTCTGAATTCAACTTGATATAAAGGCTATAGCTTAAGACTTTTCTGTAAAGAGCTGATAGTAAGTATGTTAGGTCTTTTGTGTCCTATGGCCTCTATTTCAACTACTCAACTGTGTCTTTGGTAAAAGAGGCCATAGATAATGCATAAAGGAATGAGCATTATCATAATGCAATGAATCTATGTACAAAACATGTAGAAATCTAGATTTGGATCATATCCTTGGTTTCATGACTCTTCTTCTGAAGGAACAGAGGAATTGCATTTAGCAAGACTAGTTAGTGTCAAAGGATTAGAGACCTGGGATGATATAAATTTGGTAAAAGATAATTGGTCATTATTGATGAAGAAGAGTAAAGTTTAGTTCAGTATGGTATTAGTCCTTCAAAAGGATCAAAAGACAAGAAGAGGAAGGTATGGAATCTTTACATTCCTTCCATAAAATGGTTTTCTCCCTGGAAAATTTACAATAAGGAATTCCTAAGAAACTCAACACTCAGTGTAAAACTCCAGATACAGGAGACATTTATAAATGAAAAAAGAAACATGGGGAGCACTCGCCAAAGCTACAATTTTAGACCTCTTCTTTGGTTTTGTTTCTTTTGGATTCTGGCCTCAGATTTTCTGCCATACTCTAGCTTGATCCTCGCACAGTTTTGTTCTTTTGTTCATAGGCCTGCTGCCTCCTCTGTATACGTATACGCTAACTGGATTTAGCTTTGCAAAAACACATTCTCTTCAGCACCTAAAACCTGGTTTATAATTTATGCCTATAGAAAGAAGTAGTCATCCCCAAACGGGCCCTAAAGAACCAGAAACTGAAAAAGCAAAAGAACACGAAAGGTTTTTTCTTTCCTTTCCTTTCCTTTCCTTTCCTTTCCTTTCCTTTCCTTTCCTTTCCTTTCCTTTCCTTTCCTTTCCTTTCCTTTCCTTTCCTTTCCTTTCTTTTCTTTTTTTCTTATTTCCTTCTTTCCTTTCCTTTCTTTTCTTTCTCTTCTCTTCTCTTCTTTTCAAGATTTTATTTGTTTACTTGTCGGAGTGAGAAAGAACATAAGCAGGGGAGCTGCAGAGAGAGAGAGGGAGAAGCAGGGGGGCTTGACGTGGGGTTCAATCTCAGGACTCTGGGATCATGACCTGAAATGAAGGCAGACACTCCACTGACTGAGCCACCCAGGGACACCAGAATTTTCTTTTTTTCCCCCAAATACATTTATTTTATTTTTTCAGTGTTCCAAGATTCATTGTTCATGCACCACACTCAGTGCTCCATGCAATAC
>CM053604.1:120032713-120074578 GCA_028646535.1 Procyon lotor
TGTCTTCGTCTATCAATTTTATTTCCCCTTGTATTTTTCTTCATGCTCAAAATGCATATCTTCTAGATAATACATAATTAGGTCTTGCTTTTTACCTTATCCATTCTGAAAAACTCTTTCTGTTCATTGCATATTCAATGTAATTATTAATACAATTGGGTTTGAATTTATCATTTTGTTATATGTTTCTTATTTGACCTGTTGTTGTTTCTCTTCACTTTTCTTTCTTTTTTGGATTATTTGACTAGTATTAGAATTTGACTGATTTTTTTTCTTGTGGTTTTCCAGGAAATTATAATAGATATCCCTAACTCAGGGCACCTGAGTGGGTTAAGCCTCTGCCTTCCACTCAGGTCATGATCTCAGGGTTCTGGGATCCAGCCCTGCATTGGGCTCTCTGCTCAGCAGGGAAACTGCTTCTCCCTCTCTCTCTGCCTGCCTCTCTGCTTACTTGTGATCTCTCTCTTTCTCTTTCTGTCAAATGAGTAAATAAAATCTTAAAAAAAAAAGAAAGAAATCCCTACCTCTTCATAGGTTACTAGTAACATTGATCTACTACATACAAAATATGGAAATCTTGCAGCCACAAGTCCACCACCCTTTCCCTGCTTTTTATACAATAATATTCATATGTATGACATTTACACCTACTGCAACCATATAAAACAATGTTATTGTTTTAGCTTTAAACAAATTCATGAATTATGTAGAAATTAAGAGCAAATAGCAAGATAATTATTTTGTATTTACCCAGATATTTATAATTCCTATGCTCTTCTCGTTATCTCCTTCTCCATACTTATAATCCCTGTCAACATTTAGCTTCTTTTAGTCACTTTTTATTGCCTTCTTGTATCTACCTTTGCACCTTGTCCAGGTTTTATAGCTGTTTTCTGCTGGCAGGGTTGAAGACCTGTGTAGTAGAATCTTAAAGAATCATTAGCAGAAATGTGACTAAGTTGATTTAAAGGTCTCTTTATGTAGCTAAATTTTATAATCCCAAGGCCATGGTTCTCTCATATCATACTCTGCAAATAGCACTTGTCATTAATGGGTTAATATGTAAGTGTATGAAAATCACAACAGTGTATCCAGTACTCCTGAAAAAAATAACATTTTCCTAAAACAATGTGTTATAAAAGCATTATCTGCTTTAATCCTAACATTATATAATTGAAACCTACGAGCAAATCTGTGGAGTATTTATAATACATATTTTGTAGTTAGAGTACACTGAGGTTTAATAACATGTCTGACTTCACAACTGTGCAACTCTAAGGCCAATAATTTTTCCAGCACACTGTGCTGCAACAATTGAATATGGAGGCCATCCAATGGAAAAACAGATAATCAGCCCTAATAAAAGTACATGTCTTTTATTTCAGAAGCAATTCTGAACCTGAATATTAGAATGTTCTGATACATTTAGCCCACTTCTTGCCTCTTGACCCCAGAACAAATTTTATCCATTATCTATGAGTGATGAAGGAATATCTTTTACAAATAAAGGGACCTGCCATGTGTTTCAAATTATTTGCTTAAGATGTCTTGCCAATTCACTCACACAGAATGTTTTCTGCCAGTTGAAAGCCCAAATATTATAAATTGCTTTACATGAAATAAAAGAGTGTCTCTCAAATGTGGTTACATAGATTCAACAATAGAAATCATTTAGAGAAACCTAAAGTATATAGATTTTGGACTATTGAGACCAGATGAGCTGACTAAGTGGATCTACAATAGGTTTTGCCAGTTTGCATTTTTAAAAACCTTCCCAAATGATTTTGATAAACATTGAATTTTATAAACAATTTTATAAACAATGAATAGAGGATCTCAAAATAGAGATCATAATGAAAAAGAAGATTTTTGTTTTGTTCTTATAATAAATAAAGCATACATTTTGCCTTTGAAGAGTTGTTTGCATTTTTGTAGCTAGATAAGTCCAATTCAAAAAAGGGATGTAAAATTTCTGAAATTATAGTAATCTAAAAACTGGCAAAAACAATCAAATAACTGAGCAAGCAAAAATCTTAACTGTCTATGTTGGGTTTCTTATAGAACCTACTTTTATGATAGAAAGAAAAAAGCTTAGTGCAGCTTTCACTCAGTTCTTGTACCATTTATTTGAGCTGAATAATAAGCTGAATGAAGTAAGAGATTATACTGGGGCATGTGTGCACTTAGGGTTACCTCTACATAGAAGTGATTTAGGAAGACATAGGTGTTGCAGGCTTCTGCTAGAAAAAAATAACCAGATAAACAAATCATTATTTATCTGTATTCTTTTCAACAACAAACTTAATTGAGTAGGGTTTCTCCTTTCCTCCAGAGCTGTCAGGTGGCCCTTCATTACTTGTCAAAGTTAAGGAGGAAGCCAGTAATATTTAACTTTATCCTCATTAAAATGCTGAAATCAATGAGGTTGAATAAGACTGTATAGGTTTCACCGAACACGAAATTATTGTAGTTAAGGACTTCAAGTGTATTTTCATATAAAGCAAAGGCATAAAATTGTATTTCCAAGAACCATTCACAAAGAGAACAAATCAAATGCAGAATAGGATTCATCAATCAGTCTCCATGCTAACAAGGAATTGAGAGTTGAATTGATTTTATGGTTAAGGTTACAGATTGTATTGTGATTTAATTCAAGTAAAATAAAAAAATTAAAATGATTGGTTAATTGTTGAGAAATAGCCTTACAGTCAGAAATTTAAGAATCAAATAAGGCTGGATAAAATGTGGAAAATGTGGCATTCGGAATCTTAGGCAACACAGACGATATTGAATAAATGTTTCATGACTTTAATGACATAATCTAGTTGAGAATGAAATAAAAAATATAATTCTGGAAAACTATTACTTAAAAAAATAGAGGACAGTAAAATTGTTAACAATTCTCCCTCAAAGGAGGCAACTGTATATAGTGAAAGTCGGAACTAACATTCATACGAGTAACTTGATGTCAGACAACTCACCTAACCCCTCTCAACATAAAGCGTCTCCTCTAAAATCAGGATATTATACTCCATATAAGTTATTTGAAAGATTTAAAATAATCACCTAACCAGAATATAATCCTTAGTAGATATACACCATGATTGTTATTTCTCTTTCTCCTTTAGGACCATACGAGAGGCACCATGCTTGAGGAAAAGGAAAAACAGTGACTTAGATATCAGGATGTCTGCCCTGTAGTCACTGTTTGGCTATTTACTGTCTATGTTCCTGGGCAATCACTAGATACTCTTTATTCTTCAACTTCTGTTGAATAGACTTCATACCAATTGCTCTACCCACCACTTATATTTGCTTTTAAAAAGCCAAAACACCATCCAGATATGCTATTATTATTAAATGGAGAGTTGAAGAAGGAAAACAAGATATTTTGATGTCAAAAGAAACAAAAACAACCTGTATTTTAGTCTAAATGATACAGATTCACTGCCCATGTTGATTGCACTTACCAGGAATGAAATGTTCTGTACTTCACTTCACATTGTTGATATAAGTGCAACTATGCAGTTTGAATGTGAAGAAAGGAACAAAAGATATGAGAATACATTAGAATCCACTGGAGTGTTTAAATGTGTGTGTGTGTGTGTGTGTGTATTTAAGCTCTGAGCTGAATTTCTACTGTTTTACGAAAATGTTTGTCAGATTTAACTAATATAGATCACAACAGTGAGCATTTAGTGTGCATTACAGTTATAATATAAATGTCTTTGTTTTTACTCACACTGAAGAATTATTTGGATTATGAATTTCATGGCTTCAAAACCTGGCAATTACATATTTAGAATGCCAAATAAGGGATTTGGGATTTTTGTTTTGTTTTTAATACTATTGAATGAGAAATTTTTGCTAAATATCCCAACTTCAGATGGGTGCCATACAAAAGCTACAACTCATAAGTGTATGCATATTTTTCTTAGGACTTAGTACCTTCAATAATATAAACTACATTTAAGAAGAATGGTGATATTATATAAAACATTAAACTGTTTTCAATCTGAAAGTGAGTTGCATGATATAATATATAGTTTGGTATGGTCAAAATTCTCTGCTTACTACTACTACTCTCTTTCATTGACTCCCTTGTTTAATCCAAGACTTCATTGTAGGTGCCGTAGGGAAGATAAAGATGGATGATTAAACATGATACTTGCCATTAAGAACTCAGAGTGGATTCAAAGAGACAAATATGTATACACTTAATATTAATTTAAATGAAGAGATACTATGTGCTCTCAAGGGTACACAAATAACACGGAATTTCAGAAAAAGGAGAGATAATAGGTTTCTGAGTATAGAGAAAACTTTCAGAAGAAGATGTTATTTAAGCTCTACCTTGAAAGATGGCCAACTATTGACAAGAACAGAACATCACTTCAATTTATGGGTCATTATATAGATCATTTATATATTGATTTATTATTATATTATTTATATATTGATTTATATTGATTATATAATCATTATATAAATGTGACTCATACATAGAACTCAGGAAGGAAAATGAACTACCTGAGAACAACGTTTTTTCTGATTTCTTTTTGCAATCCCTTTTCATGTAGAGGAATGTAATGTAGGGTGAACTAATGGTATTATTCAACTTTAAATTGGATTAAAAACACAAACAAATAAAATGAAATAAATGTAAGACCATATTTGAACAGTCCTGATTTTAGGTAGATGTTGAGTTGGTTATGGTCTGATCAAGCACATAAACTTAGGCACAAGAGTTCTGTCTCTTCCACAGCACTTCTATATTACCAGGAATTGTGACTCTGTTCCTAGTAAAACTCAGAGGTTTTCAAGTGTCTTAAGATCTTTAAAACCAAAATATTCATGGAGTATAAAACACTTTGAAAGCAAGCAAATTCTTGGAACTTAGATGAGTGCCATTTCTGTCGGATGATTAGTAAGTACTGCTGACTGCCTTAGAAAAGAGAATGCCACTTTAATTACATCAAGGACGGTGAGCATAGCTTTTGTGCTTGAGGGATATATAATGAAAGGAGGCTAAAGATGTTAGGCACTGATATGGCTCTAGAACAATTCTCAAGCGTGAGTGTTCAATCCAGTGGGGAGTGGGTGACTTCTATTCTACTCTGCCTCAATCTGCCAAATTCAGCTCTCTAATGCAAACCTCTATCATGTTTCCCCTATCATACTTCCAGTCCTATCTACCTAGTCAAGGCTAGGAAGAGCCTTACTCTAATTCATCAAGCCTTTCCATGCCCTTGATTTCACTGAAGATTTCACTTTCCAAACTCAAAAGCTTTTGACTGTTTACAGAAATAATGGATGTAATCTTCTACATACACTAGAGCCCTAAATGGCAGGGAAAAGTAGGGAAGAGGAGGATCACAAATTAATACAATAAACAAACAAAAACCTGAGAGAGTGCATGAGGACCAAGATGGTGACTAAGAGGCTTCTGATTTCTTTCTTCTTATTGTCACACTGAATATATTATATATCTTCACACAGAGCAATTTTTTCTGGGAAAAATCCAGAAACTAGGTAAGTGACTCCTACACATCTGTTGATTGAGAAAACTATCATATCAAAATGGATAGGAAAGGCTGAAGCATGCTCTTACCATAAACTCCACTCCCATGGTTATAAGGACCATGAGAGACTGTGGACTCTGAGAAACAAACTGAGGATTGTAGAGGAGGGGGGGTGGGGGAATGAGTGACCCTGGTGGTGGGTATTAAGGAGGGCACATATTGCATGGAGCACTGGGTGTTATATGATATATGATGTTACAGTGACTAACATAATACAATAAAAAAATAAAAATAAAAGCATTTTACAGCTTAAAAAAAATCTATAGGCATAGTGAAAATTTTCCACAAAATTCAAATATACATGTAAGTGTGAAGTGGCATATGGATCAATTTGGAGTCATTTAAAGATAGTAGACATATTCTTCAACCTTATTAAAGGGCTGAAAAGAAAGAAAATATGTAATGATACAATATATAATGTAAAATATAAGACAATGTAAACATTTAATATAATTTTTCCTTATGTGAGTAAAATTTTTAAAATTCTAACTGTTGAATTCATATAATATAATACATTTTGATAGAATATAGGCTTATTTTTTTTTTAGAATTTTCTCATTAAAATGAACATATCCTACTTTTTTTTACCATCACTGTTATATTTCCATAATTTTAAAATAAATCTTGTTACCAGGGCTCTTTTGTCAGTACATGCTCTATTTTTCCTTTATCTTCCCTGGGTTTTTTGCAGCTTTTTTGAAATACAGTGTAACTAACATATGACAGTGTATAAGTTTACAGTGTGCAATGTGATGATTTGCTGAACATATACATTTCAAATTATTACCACAATAAGGTTAGTAAATGTCACCATCATCTCATATAATTTTTCCTTTTTGTGGTGAGAACATTTAAGATCTTAGGAATCTAAGATCTTAGGTACATGGTAAGTACATAGTAAAGTATCATTTACCTGTAGTCACCCTGCTATCTATTGTATCACCAGAATTTATTTTGTAACTGGAAATTTGTGCCCTTTACCAACATCTCCCTATCTCCTCTCCTCTACTCTAATCTAAAGATATAACTTCATGGAATTATTTGATGCTTTTTATGTTGATACAAAGAATTCTGACACTAAACTCATTTATTTCCTTTGAAAGTAACTTGAAGACCTTGAGGATTTTATTATCTTAAATGTGTAATGTGATTTTTTTTTCGCTTTTACTAGGATTCTGGTAAGAGTCCGAAATTATATTTTCTATGTACATTATTTGTACTTTCATTACATAGATTACAATTTTGTGGGGAGTTTTCTGAAATTTTTTTTGTATTATTGCTTAGATATTTATTCTGTTCCTATAGCTTTTTTTTTAAATTTAGTGATTCTAAATATACATATATTGAATATCTTTTATATTATTTCTTTATTATATTTTTATTCTCTGTTCAGGCTTTTATTCAACATTTCTCATAGAATATAATCAGATCTATGACCCCTTGACTATCTGTACTTTCTCAAATTAAAAAAAAATCAATTTCTTTTCTGTATTTGGTTAAATCTCATTATATATTTTCCTATTTTGTTTCCTCATTTCTATTGTGAGAAGCCACACTAATATAATCACGAGTTCAACTTTTTTTATACCTAAAAATGTTTATATTTTTCTAACTTTATTTTGCTTCATGGTTGTATTTTAGAGGAAATTTCATTGGCTATTTCCTTCAAATACTTGCTTTGTCTGAATGTAGAATGATATTTATGTCCATATTATGGCTTTTCAATAATGGTTGTATGAAGAAGAGAGGATTTGGGATAACTTATGAAATTCCCAATTCAAGAGCATTTACATAAGCACACAATTTTTAAGTAGAATTGTTTTCAGGGGTTTAGGAAGCCTTAGTGTATCTTTCAATTTTTGTTTTATTTTGTTTTGTTTGATTTTTCAGGACATTTAATTTTCCCTTTTATGTTTTTATTTCCTTTACCCCTGTGATGGTTAGTTTTATATGTCAACTAGCTAGGCTCCAGTATCCAGTTATTCAAGCAAGCACTAATATAGGTGTTGCAATGAAATTATTTTGTAGATGTGGTTAATATGCATTATCAGTTGACTTTAAGAAAAATAAATTTTGACAAGATGAGTTGGTCTCATCCAATCAGTTGTAAGACCTTCAGAGCAAAATTGTCATTTCCTTGAGGAAGAAGCAATTCTGCACCAATATTGCAATATTAGTTCCACCCTGAGTTTTCTGTCTGCTGGCCTACCTTACAGATTCCAGACTTGTAGCCTCCATAACCACATAACCCAATTTTTTGAAACAGATTTCTTCAACTACCAAATCTCAAGTATTGCTTGCTTTCCTAGTTAATACCCTTTCTGCTAGAAGCAATGACTTCCCAAGACTAAATCTTAGGTCTGTTAAAGTATTATTTTCTAAATATTAAAACTGTATTTATAATATTAATACACAGAGATTAATTCCCATGTCTACGTTTATTTTGCTACATTAATAAAGAAACTAGTCGGGTAACAAGATAACAATAATGTAATGAGGGGTGCCTGGGTGGCTCAATGGGTTAAGCCTCTGCCTTTGGCTCAGGTCATGATCTCAGGGTCCTGAGATTGAGCCCCTCCTTGGGCTCTCTGCTCAGCGGGGAGCCTGCCTCCCCTTCTCCCTCTGCCTGCCTCTCTGCCTACTTGTGGTCTCTTTCTCTCTGTCAAATAAATAAATAAAATCTTAAAAAAACCCCAATATACTACCTTTCAAGGTAGTATAGGAGAAATTTATATATATGTATATATATAAATTTATATTGAATATATTTATTATATATATGGAAAAATATAGAAGAAGCAAACATACAAAAAAACTAACAAAATGCTGAAATAAAATTGCATAGGTTGGTATGAAAGTGTCAACTAGATGTCTTACAGGACAATAATTCCATAATCTTTCTTTTCTTTTTATTTTAAGATTTTATTTATTTATTTGACAGAGAGAGAGATCACAAGTAGGCAGAGGGGCAGGCAGAGGGAAAGGGAGAAGCAGGCTCCCTGCTGAGCAGAGAGCTGGATGTGGGGCTTGATCCCAGGACCCTGAGATCATGACCTGAGCCAAAGGCAGAGGCTTTAACCCTCTGAGCCACCTAGGTGCCCCAGTATAATCTTTATTTTCCATCAGACAGAAATTATTTTAATCTCCATTGAATAGATTCATTTATATCTTAAATT
Organism: Procyon lotor; assembly: GCA_028646535.1. NCBI lineage: Eukaryota > Metazoa > Chordata > Mammalia > Carnivora > Procyonidae > Procyon > Procyon lotor. The sequence continues at coordinate 120,041,472 of CM053604.1, forward strand.
TCTTCTAAAATTAGCATCTAACTCTACAAAATTAAAAGTATCTGTATTCTAATTAATAGCAAATAGTAAAAAAAAAAGTTATATTTCCTTAGTCAAATGACCCATCAATAGCTTATTATTAGTAGCTATAATACCAAAATCTATCTTTTTGCCTTATTACCAAGTTTTGAGTAATTTCTTAATGCTTCCCATGCACTCATAATTCCCTTCCTGTAGTGGTGTTTTGATCTATCAGATCTCAGGATGTTCTTAGGACTGTGCATTTGGTGTAGAACATTTAGAGTTGTTGATTTTTTCTGTGTTCCAGTGGCATCGAGCTCTCCTTTCCCCTCCATGAACATGAAGGTGATGGCGGATTGGCATTTAGTTCTCTATTTATAAGAAATTTGGGGTACATGGTATTCTGTGTTTCCTGATTATGCTGGAGGTAAATTTATATGTGATTTTATTTGCTCTCCTTGTTGATGTTTATGTTTTGGTCGTTGCTATTTTGAAGATGTGGGAAAAGATTCTGAATTCTCCAGCTGCCATTATTCTAACCAACTCAGAAAACCAGACTATGTTATATACATTTCTAAATGTATTTATTAGTGTTAAATAAATGGACTTGATATGAAATCTTTGGATTTTTGTTTTCAGTACCCTGAACATTATCTTTCTATTCTTTCACCTGAATTTTACTCACATAATCTTAAATTCTCTCTCCCTTCCTCTCTCTCCCTCTCCTTTTCCCCCTCTACTGGAAAAGATTGGTCAGTTTTTAAGAAAGATGTGAGGTACTTAGGAGTGTTCACCATCAATGTGTTTTTTCCTCCTATGGCTAGACCATTATCTTTTAATCCTTTACATTTTAATTATAGAAGTAAAGCCAATGACCTGTGTTAAAATAATTTCATGGGTCAGCAAGTAAATGAAGAAAGTATAATTTGAGGCGTATGAAGTTTCCTGAATCACATTAAGCAGCAACCTACTCATAAACCTGAACTAGAAAGTAAGATTGAAACAATCCATTTAGAATGTCTAAAGATAAGATTATTGTTTCTTCCTCAGGTCCCCCTTTCCCTCAAAAACTCACTCACTCAGGATTATAAAAGTACTTGCAGCCATTTTGCTTATGCTAAGACTCCTGGAGAATATTGCAAGACTTTCTTGGGATGAAAGAGAACATTTCCAGATACAGAAGAAACCGAATTCTTTTTTATTTTATTATTTTATTTTATTTTATTTTATTTTATTTTATTTTATTTTATTTTATTTTATTTTATTTTATTTATTTTATTTTATTTTATTTTATGTATTTAATTATTTTATTTTATTTTATTTTAGGGTAGGGGCAGAGGGCTAAGGAGAAGCAGACTCCCCCCTGAGCACGGAGCCTGACGCGGGGCGAGGGGTTTGATCCCAGGACCCTGGGATCATGAGCTGAACCAAAGGCAGATGCTTAACTGACTGAGCCACCCAGGTACCCTAAGAATCACGGAATTCTATCAGAAACAGATTTAGTAGCTTTCCCTATTTGCCTTTTTTAAATTCTTTCTCTCATACTTCTCTGAGGTTTGTTGTCCACCTATCTGCTTTAAGTGCAGGCTTTTCACCTTTCTCTATGAGATCAGCTCAAGTTCATCTGAGATCTGTCTTGTTTTCACTGTGTTCTGTAATCTATGGTCAGTAAGGAAAAATGAATGAAGGTCCTAAGCAAACACTACCCCTTCCTCCAGTTCTGCGTAGATTTATGAGCCAGGGTTTCCACTACCTCATGGCTTGAAGCATTCAGAATCACTGAGATGGATCATTCATATCTGGGTAGTAGTGGTGCAAAGTATAGATGGGCAAGAGTGCCAGCACTTGTTGAACAGAAAATTCACATGAGAGAAGATATAGGAGGAATACAGTGGACCCCTAGGAATTTTGACTGCTGGGAGTCCATTTGTAAACAAATAGGATTTCAGGTGTGTTTTAACTGCACAAATAATAATTTACAAAATAAATAACTGCTGCATGATTCATCTCATATGAGGTATCTAAGTAGTCAAACCCACAGAAACAGAGAGTTAAATGGTGATTTCCAGGTGTTGGAGGAAGATGGGAATGGGGAGTTGCTATTCAACAGGTATAAAGTGTCAATTACACAAGATAAATTAGTTCTAGAGATCTGCCATATAACTCTGTGGCTGTAGTTGACAAAATTATATATATAATTTTAAGAGAGTTTTAATTAATTTAATTAAATTAATTATATAATTATATATAAATTTAAGAGAGTTTTAAGAGAGTGGTTTTCATGTTGTGTTCTTAACCACACACATACACAAAACCACTGAAAACATGCCATTTATACATGGAAAAATAAATCAGGAAGAATAAAAATAAATATTTATTTAAATAAAACATTAAACACGTAATTATACTAATTATGTTCATATATGTGAAATCAACATTTTAAAAAATGTTCTCTGCCTAATTAATATTCTATACAATAATCATTATGAGTCCTGGACATGTATGTCAACTTGGCTTTTTTGTAAATTTTGTTTAATTACAGTAATAAACATAATTGCTATATGCTTAACCTTTGCAATTTATAGCTTTCATTTTACTCCTATTTAAGAAATAAATGAAGTGAATCTTTTTTAACTGATTATGCTACATTTTCCATGCTTTTACAATGTTTCTAGTGATAAATATTTCAAATATATAAAATCATGGCATAACTATCTAATTTATTGACACAACTAAATTTTTTTTTACCTAGAACTTTAGAAAAGATATGTTAAGAAAAGCATTGAGATTGTGTCTTACACCAAAAAGCACCATTTTGAAAAAGTCATTGTTTATTCAATTGCTTTCAAATTCCTATCTCATTTTATTTCCTTAATCTTCGTCTTCTTCTTCCTCTTCCTCTTCCTCTTCTTCTTTGTCTTCTTCTTCTTCTTCCTCTTCTTGGTTATTTTCTTTTGTGTGTGTGTGTGTGTGTGTGTGTGTATGTGTGTGTGTGTGTGTGTTTTAAGGGCAAGGGCTTTGTTTCATATACACATGGAAACCTGTTGACTATAAAGAGCACAATATGGTTCATTAGGTTTTATGGTTGTATAGAACAAATACAAAACTATCATTTAAAACAATAACTGTCCTAAAGTGAGTGGTTACAAACAGGTCAGATGACTGCAGGATTCCCTGGAGACCCTGTAAGGAATACATGGTGACCAAGCTATTTTCCTGATAATATTAAGATGATATATGTCTTTTCTAAGTGTACACACTTGGATATATGCCTTTTCCAGAAACTGTATGACAGGTAACATCACAATAGATTGAATGTAGAAGCAGATATGAAAATCCAGATCTCTTCCATTAAGCTAGATATTAAAGTGATTTGGTAAATGAAACACAATGTTGATTTTCTCATATTTTTGCCAAATATAATTACATTAATAAAATGTGTTATTTTTATAGTGAATGAATTTATTTTTATCATGAAAATAAATTAATATATAAATATTTTAAAGATTTCTCAACTTTCATTTCTAATGCAGTTATTAACAATAGTCCACCTACACATAAACAAAAGTTATTTAAGTTCCTCAAAAACTTTAAGAGCTCAAATATGTTCTGAGACCAAACATTTTGAGAACTGCTATACTGATCTACACCACTATTTATCCCTCATGGTTGTCTTGAAACATAATAGAATCATATCCTCTGTAAGAATTTTTTTTAAAGATTTTTATTTATTTATTTGACAGAGAGAGAGATCGCAAGTAGGCAGAGAGGCAGGCAGAGAGAGAGAGAGGAAGCAGGCTCCCTGCTGAAGAGAGAGCATGATGCGGGGCTCGATCCCAAGACCCTGAGATCATGACCTGAGCCGAAGGCAGAGGCTTTAACCCATTGAGCCACCCAGGTGCCCCAAGAATTTTAATAATAGTACTACTAAGATTTATCATTTTATTAATTTCAATTTATTATATTGTATTTTAAAGATTTACTCTCCACTTCCACATGTGGTCATTCCAATCTGTGAGAGTTCAGTGTTTTGTTTTGTCTTGGTCAAGTGGCAGGACTTGTGGTAAAACCAGTTGTCACCCTAAATGTGTTTTCTTTGCCCTGATTTCATCTAATTGCTCATGTTAAGTAATATTGTCACTTAATATTCTAGATTTGCTCCACAATTTTTGAACTTTACAGTATGAAGCTATAGTAGAGGACACATCAATCAAATGGATTAGGAATGAATTCAATTGGGAGGTGAAATCTTGGTAACTCTGAGAAAAGGGAAATAAAAATAAAGACTTAGTTGTCCTTTCTAACTTGGCACTCCCTCCCCTTAACATGCTCCTAATTAATGATCCCTGTTATAAAAGAACAAGCTCAAATGGAAAACAGTGTGCAAAAGGTGAACCAGGAGTTTTTCAGTTGGTCTTTGAGTATACTATAAAACCAAAGAGAAAGAGAGATGAGACAAGATAAAACTTTTGAAGATTATTTGTATAAAGTCAGGGTAGATTTTTGGGAAAATCCATCAGATCAAGTTCACTGACCATATAAGAGACTTTAATGGCTATCACTTAAACTGATTTAAGTCATGCCAGATGACAGTTCAATCTAGAAGTAAAGGATTTATGATGTTCATTTGTGAGTAAGAATAAATGTCAATGTTTTCCTCAAAAGAGAATTTCAAAATGTTAAACTGATTCTCCACAGAATTGATAAGAGAGATCTACTTACATTTGACCTCAGCTGGATATCACCATATGTTTACTGAAGCCATTAATGAGGAAAAGATTAAGCATTGAACACAGCCTTAGGTGAATACATAGCAGACTCAGCACTGACATTAACCAAACTCATTTTCTTGTTTTAAGAAGATTACAAAAAGATGCAAACGCTAAAGACAGATAATGGTTCACTGAGCTGCAATGGTTTATAATATAAGGAATATAAGTTTATTCATCAATTATTTCATTGTGATAAACTGTATCTAAAATAACTAATACTGTACTAGAGAGGAATAAAGAAACTTTACGCAAAAATAGGCAATACCTACATGCAAGATCGTATTTATGAGAAGTGGGTTTTTGCAACTTCATTTTAGTTGTTTACTGAAGGAAAAAAAGACAAATATTTTAACTAATGCCTAAAATTTTTCATTTATTCCTTTCGAACTTGAATTTTATTTGAATTTTATATATAGAAAAAACAAATTCTACATAGACAAAAATGATGATTTGTTGTTGAAGCCATGTGTATTTAATTCAACTCTATAAGTCCATTTCAATGTAATGAGAGCTAAAGGATTGACAGCTATCTTTAGGTAGTTATCCTTAGTGAACTAGCCTGTCTGTAAGGCTCCCTCCCTTCCTTTCTCTTTCTTCCCTCCTTTCTTCTTTCTCTTTCTTTCTTTCTTTCTTTCTTTCTTTCTTTCTTTCTTTCTTTCTTTCTTTCTTTCTTCCTTCCTTCCTTCCTTCCTTCCTTCCTTCCTTCCTTCCTTCCTTCCTTCTCTCTCTCTCTCCCTCCCTCCCTCCCTCCTTTCTTTCTTTCTCTCTCTCTCTCTCTCTCTCTCTCTCCCTTTCTTTCTTTCTTTCTTTCTTTCTTTCTTTCTTTCTTTCTTTCCCTAAAGCATGTTGAAGTTAGACTTTCAGGTGCAATGTTAGGTATAAATATGAAGAATATTTGGAATGAGAATTATAATATGTTCATACTTTATCTTCTTTCAGAAATAATTAGTAGTACCTAAAAGACGAAATGAGATGAATCCTTGAATCTAGTTATCTTCCTTCTTAATTCGTAGATAACAATATATGTATATGTGATAGGTACTGTAGAAGATAGAAAATTATCAAATTCATTTGTATGTCTTCTTTGGAGAAGGGTCTGTTCATGTCTTCTCCCATTTATTGACTGGATTATTTATTTTTTGGTTATTGATTCTGAGACGCTCTTTATAGATCTTGGATACCAACCCTTTATCCATAATGCCATTTACAAATATCTTCTCCCATTCTGTGGGTTGCCTCTTAGTTTTGTTGACTGTTTCCTTTGCTGTGCAAAACTTTTTATCTTGATGAAGTCCTCAAAGTAAGTTGTTTATTTATTATTTTTTAATTTTCTTTTTATTTTTTTACTTTTTTTAAATATTCATTTATCACTTCAGATAGGGAGATGAACCATGAGAGACTATGGACCCTGAGAAACAATTGGGAGTTTCAGAGGGGAAGAGGGTGGAGAGAGGAGGTTACAAGGAGATGGATATTGAGAAGGGCATATGTTGTGATGAGCACTGGTTGTTATACCTAACTAATGAATCATTGAACTCTGCACCAAAAGTTTGGTTTTGCTTTTGTTTCCCTTGCCTTTATAGGCATGGCTTGAAAGAGGTCACTGTGGCCAAAGTCAAAAAGGTTACTGCCTATGTTCTCCAATTTTGATGGATTCCTGTCTTTCATCCATTTTGAGTTTATCATCATGTATAGTGTAACAGAATGGCCCAGTTTCATTCTTCTGCATGTGGCTGTCCAATTTTCCCAAAATCACTATTGAAGAGACCGTCTTTTTTCCATTGGATATTCTTTCCTAATTTGTTAAAGATTTGTTAACCATAGAGTTGAGGGTCCACTTCTGGGATCTCTATTCTGTTCCACTGATCTGTGTGTCTGCTTTTGTACTAATACTATGCTGTCTTGATAATCACAGCTTTGTAAATATAACTTGAAATCCAGCAATGTGATGCCCCTAGCTTTGGTTTTCTTTTTCAACAATACCCTTAAAATTTGGGGTCTTTTCTGTTTCCATACAAATTTTAGGATTGTTTGTTCCAGTTCTGTGAAAAATATCGATGGTATTTTGATAGGGCATGGAACGTTTTTCCAAACACATGTAAAAATGTTCAGGAAGCAACAAGTGTTGGCAAGGATGTGGAGAATTGGGAACACTCTTACACTATTGGTGGGAATGCAAGCTGGTACAGCCACTCTGGAAAACAGTATGGAGTTTCCTCAAGATGTTAAAAATAGAGCTACCCTATGACTCAGCAATTGCACTACTTAGATATTTACCCCAAAGACACAGATGTAGTGAAAAGAAGGGGCACATGCAGCTCAATGTTCACAGTAGCAATGTCCATGATAACCAAATTGTGGAATAAGCCAAGATTCCATTCAGATGAATGCATAAAGATGTGGTTCATATATAAAATAGAATATCACTCAGGCATCAGAAAAGAGGAATACCCACCATTTGCACTGACATGGATGGAACTGGAGGGGATTATGCTAAATGAAGTAAGGCAAGCAGAGAAAGACAATCATCATATTGCTTCATTCAGATGTGGAACATAAGGAATAGCTCTGAGGACCACTGGGGAAGGAGGGAAAACTGAATGAGAAGAAATCAGAGAGGGAGACAAACCATGAGAGACTCTGGACTCCAGGAACCAAGTTGAGAGTTACAGAAGGGAGGAGGGTGGGGGATGGGGTAACCGACCAATAGAGGACACGTGTGGTGATGATCAACATCTTTCCTTACACATCTACATGACGGACTTACATGTAGGAATGTGAAGGCAACTATGAAAAGGCATTGGCTCAGGAAGAGCTAAACTACAGTCCACTTTGGGAGTTAAAGCATTTTATTCTGTGATTCTGAATGTAGAAGGATGCCTGAGATGTCCTTTCTCATAAGAAAATAATCAAGGACTGCTACTTTCAGTCAGTTGTTCAGTTTAAAACCTGAAAGAGAATCTAAAACCCTAGAATTAATCTGACAAAATTTTGAATTTCAGAGATAAAAGTTCTCTGGAAACATGCTTGAAAAAATGTAAGTTCTCCCACAAAACAGTAAAAGTCATGCTTTACTCAGCAACAGGAAGACTAAAAATGTGGAGCAATGACAAATGATTTCAGCAAAGATGTTGAGACTGAAGAATAATATACCCCGTTATACTGTATTTTATAAGTTCTTAAAACAGAAGGACATGCTTTGGTATATAAAAACTCAGTGTACCATCTTACTGCTTTTCCTAAAACTGAATACACACACATGCATACACAGACATTTATACACATATTACATGGAATTCAGGCAATGGAATTTGAGTGAAAAATCAAATAACTTAGGATTAAGTGATGTTTTCCATGAAAGTAGTAACAGTGAACATTGAAACTGGATAACCAAAACTTTGTTCTTAAATATATATATATATATATATTTGATTTATATATATATATGTATATATATATATATATATGGTTTTATTTATTTATTGACAGAGAAAGAGAGCACATGTAGGCAGAGTGACAGGCAGAGGGAGAAACAGGCTCCTCACTGAGCAGAGAGCCCGTTGTGGGACTCGATCCCAGCACCCCTGGATCATGACCTGAGCTGAAGGCAGACACTTAACCAACTGAGCCATCCAGCTACCCCCTTAAATAAATGTTATGAATATCAATACAAAAGTGATTAAAAATATAAAATACAAGTATCTGTAAAGATATATAAAATAAATTTCAGTAATCTCTGAGATACTGAAAATTATCATCACTGGTAAGTATATTGTCCTGTATGTGTTGATGTTTTCCCTTCACATGGCATTTATTTTTGATGTTTACAAGCACTACCTCCTCTAGTACACTTTTAAACATCTATGCACTTGGAGTTTGGGGGACCACCCAGGTGGGTCTCAAATTTACATGATGCTGAAATTTACATAAAGATTTTATCAATTCTTAGGTGAGATTTAATATACCCTGTCACTCAATGCTGCGCTGGTCCTTCTGCTGAGTGTTGTTTTTTATTTTTAAGATTTTATTTATTTATTTGACACGGAGAGAGAGACAGTGAGAGAGGGAGCACAAGCAGGGGGAGTGGGAGAGGGAAAAGCAGGCTTCCCGCAGAGGAAAGAGCCCAATATGGGACTCGATGCCAGGACCCTGGGATCATGACTTGAGCTGAAGGTAGATGCTTAACAACTGAGCCACTCAGGCACCCTCTCCTGAGTTTTTAAGGTGGTATCTCAAAGCAAACACTGGGCTTTTTCCCATCCTCACACACATAGATTTTAAAACAGAAGCTTAGTGTCACTAAGGAGTGGAAAGAATCTTAGTCCTAGGACTAGGAGTCCTGATCCTCTAGGAGGAAAGAGTCCTCCTCTTAGTCCTCCCTAGAAAAAGTCCTCTAGGAGTGGAACTCATAGAGCCACTGAGTTCCCTTATCTCTATGGATTGCAGCTTTCATTCCGTGTTTGGCATATAATGATTTCCTTTGCTTTCTTCTTAGCTAAGAGATACATTTAAAAATAGATGTTAAATATTATGTACACAAAATTGCTTTACAACTAATTCTTTTTGGCAACTTAGAATTGGTCAATTTGTGAATCTTTTCCACCTTATGTTATTTTCTCCTTTGTGTTGCATGATTCCCCCATAAACAACGATTGAGATATTGATGACATCAATATCTGCACTAAAGGAAATCCAGTGGCCTGTGATGCACAAGATTAGCCAAACTTATTCTCTCCCATGGAAAACTAAAAACAAAACAAAATTAAGCAAAAAACTCAGAAAAAAACAGGCAATGATTATTAGAAGCTGTAGCTAAAAGGTCATGACTACTGTCTGGACTGGGGAATCCCCCTTTGGAGAATGAACTAAAAACCAGCCAAAGAAGCTGATCGGTAGCAAGAAAAATTAGGGATGCAAAGTATGACTGAGAGTCAGCATTCATGACATCTTGAGTTGGCCAGATTTGTGTTGTATATGGAGCCACTTTCTAAACTCATCTTAATAAAGCAGTGCCCTAGTAAAATCAACAACAAATGTAAGTGATTCCTGTGCCAAGTAATATTCTAAGTGGCTCACAAAGATTAACTCATATTACCTTCCCAACAAGATTGAATTAACTATTAAGATAGTTAATCACAAAGATTAACTCATATTATCTTCCCAGCAAGATGATTGGTACTACAGTTATCTCCATCTAAATATGGGAAAACCAAGGCACAGAAAAGTTAAATAAATTTTCTCAAGGCCATATGGTTACTATGAATCTAATCTGTGCAGTCTCTTTCAAGAGTCTACCCTCTCAACCATTGCTCTATTGATATCTGTATTACCATTCCTGTTTTTGCATTTCAAAGAGATTCCCTTATGATTTCTTGTGTGTCTTTACAGTAAACACTCCTTTCCTTGTGCTAGTTTAAGCGTGCTTTTTCTCACAAACAAGTCTGCCTGAAAACATTCTCATATGTTTCCATAACAACCTAGCTTTCTCCCAGCAAAGTGTTTACTATATGGCATTATACTGCTACTTTTCTCCTCTGCAGCCACCAGAAGATCCCTGGGGCACCAAGGCCCTGTTTAGGTCAGGGTTTACATCATATCCAAATGCCTGGCAAAATGTTTAGCACATAATATGCCAGTTAAACAAAAGAAAATGAACAAATGTTACAGATACATTGAAGAACACATAGAAAAGAGAGAGGAGAAAACAAATATTTCAGTTTATTAAATATATGCCAGGCTACATCTTATATATTTTATTAATGATTTAATTCAACAATTGTTTATTGAACACCTACCATGAACCAGTAACTATATTTACTGCAGAATATATAACCCTGAGAAAGACAGATGCCTTTCCTACCTCGGCTAAACTCTGATTCTAGCAATGGAGAGCCAGATAATTAAACCACTACAGTAAATCACACTAAGTATCTGATAGCAAAGTATTGGGTCCTGAGAAAGGCATAGAAAGTAATCATGACAGCCATGGAAAAAAAAAATTACCAGAGGAGAACTTTAAACTGAAGCTTAAAATATAAGTTTTAAGGTTGTAGAAAAAGCGGGGAGAAAACAGCTCAAGTTAAGAAAGAAGATGTGCAAAAACTCCAAGACTGGTATGTTCATGGAACCAAATATAAATTTAATCAATATGCTTGTTTAATGGATAATCAAGCTCTATACAGGGTCTACATAATACCTGCTGACCCATTCACCATCCCTTGCTCTGTAACTCTGGCCTCTATGGGAACAAAACCCATCAGAAAGCAGAATCCCAGGAGAAATAATTGCTCTCACAGTACTCTCCACACCTTGGGAGTTAGCAATGTTCTGGAACAAATTTCACTCACAGAAATACTTTCACAGGGGCGCCTGGGTGGCTCAGTGGGTTAAAGCCTCTGCCTTCAGTTCTGGTCATGATCTCAGCGTCCTGGGATCTAGCCCAGCATCAGGATCTCTCTGTTCAGCAGGGAGCCTGCTTCCCCCTCTCTCTCTGCCTGCCTCTCTGCCTACTTGTGATCTCTCTCTCTGTCTGTCAAATAAATAAATAAAATCTTAAAAAAAAAAGAAATGCTTTCACAAAGATTCTGTGAGCATTAAAATTACATTCCAAAGACTTTTCCATCCCTCTTCATCACTTATTGCAGTCACTTTTGACATAGAAGAGGATTGAATCATCACTATTGGGAAAGTTTACAACCTTCATTTTCTGGTACTGTATGATCTCCAATTCTCTCTTTTTCAGAATGAAAAAATCAGCTCTGACAGCTTTCATTTGGGAGTTGGAAAGATACCAAGAGCTAGGCCATGGCATTCTTTTTTTACACACAATTTTATAGACCACAGAGGAGGCCACTCTGACCAAGAAGCAGGAAGACCTTCTGTAACTTTCATGGAGCACTGACCAAGACAAGAAACTGTGCAGACCACAAGAACAACCACCTTCCCTCCCCTCATAACTTAGCGAATACTGTTTCTTTACCGGTCATGGCTTTAAATTTCTGTTATTACTCCCCTCTCTGTTAAAAAAAAAATTAGATACCCAATTATAGAATTTCTCCTAATTTCTGTGAAGACACAGTTCAGAGAAAACCTCTATTTCCTTCAACCATTGCAAAAAAAACATTCAAAATAAATCATAATCCTTTAACAAATCCCACCTCACACTCTGTTACAGAGAAACCTTTGTTGCTGCTCTATAGATATGTTCCTGGTGGTCTATGGCTTAATATTTAATCTGTTTCTCTGAATTTTATGAACTTTAGCATTTGCTAGTAAACATGGAAAAATGTGAACTTTATGTTGCAGGTCGGTCCTCAAGCCAAATATCAAAAATCCTGAGTTTAACTTTTTTCCTATAACCTCATTTACATAATCTTATAAATAAATCTGCAGACATGTTTCTTGAAAGGAGTTTTCATTTTTTTACTCAGTAATCAGGGAAGGAATAAACCTAACTACAGCAAAAGACAAAGGGAAAAACTACTTCAGATATTAGATAGTTTTATAATGAATAATATAATTAAACAAGGTTGGAATGTAGTAGATGTGTGGAAGCATGGCTGGAGTTAAGCTTTAAGAAGTAAACAGAAATAACCTCATTAGAAGCCTTGTAAACTACATTATGGTGTTTACACGTTACTCTACAGACAATGCAAAACAGCTGAGCAATGTTAAGCCAGGGAAAGACATGATCAGGTTTGCATTTTTGAAGCATCTCTTTGGAGCTAGCATCCATAATGGAATATTGGAGAGATGAAGGTAATTAAGAGGCAACTGAGGTAATACAGTTGAGAAATGCTCGTACTTATGCACGGACAGTGGAGATGGAAGGTAGAGGCTTGATGGGTGTTGAGATGAAGAGACATGCTAGAACTGGGGAAGTGTTGGGTGAGGGAGGGTGAGGAATTAAGAATCATGCTCAAAGTTATATATTAAGGAACGGGAAAGGTGACACTAAAATGTGTTCTGAGAAAGATGGAGAGAAGCAGATTTGGAGACAAAGAGGAATTCAGTTTTAGACATGATGTGTGAAGCATCCAAGGCATTGTGAGGAGGATGTATCTAAGAGCAACTTTAATATATGGGTCAAGAGCTGAACGGAGAAGTCTGGCATGAGGGTAAGGATTTGGGAACTGGCAGCACACAGCAGCTTAGATAGGCACCTTGAACTCTGATGCCACTGATGCAGGAAAGAAATAAGCATGCATGAACTCAGTCCCCAGGGAGATACATGGGGAGTAGAAAAGAAACAAAAGGGCCTCCTCTGCCAAGAGATTATAAAAATATATATAAATTACATACAATTTGGGAGAAGACAAAAAGAGCCAAAGGGAAAGGATAGGAGAGATTTTTGGGGTACATCTCTGAGAAAGCTCATAGTTTCATAACAGGTTGACAAAAAGAACCATGGAACTTGGGTAAGAGGTATGGGGCTGAGGAGAAAATCATGAGCATGTGATTTCACAGAAAACAATGGAAGATAATATTTCAAGGAAGAAGTGATATCAGTGGTGCCTAATCCTGTAGTCCTGGTTTTAAAAGGTTAAATTAACATTGGTGAGAACAATGCAATTTGGGCTGACTCTCATTAAGAAGGGTTTCTGAGAAGTAGTGTGGTTAGAACCTGGTATCCAGTGGATTGAGGTATGAGGATAAAAGACTTAAAGACAGCAAAGGTAGGCAAACCTCGCAATGTCATTTTGGATAATAGTGTACCATATATAATAATATATAGAGATCTTGAATAATAATGTTTATGGTATGTATGTGACTATAATATATACATATATGTGGATCATAGATAGTAGTTCTTTCTCCCTTCTTTACTTAGAACATATTCTATTTTCTTCTGATATAAGCTTATTATTAAGAAGGCAATGGGAAAGGCAATTAAGTCAGTCAATTTCCATTAATTTTTAAAGAAATTTCATTTATTTCTGAATTACCTGAAGATATTCTGTGGCATTGGATATTTATAATTTTACAGTGTAACTGGGTATGGACTTAGCTTTAAATATTGTGGATTCATGCTACATATTGTGAATATCAGGTTTCTCATCAGGTTTGAAAAAAAAACCTTCACTCATTATTTCTTTGCAAGTGAGATCATTTCCCTTTATTTTTATTATTTCTGTAACTTCTACTGGACATACGTTGAACTTGTTATTCTATCCTCCATTTCTTTTAAGCTCTTTTCCACATATTCCAACTGTATTTTACAGTGTTGCATTCTAATAATTGTCAGCTACACTAATTTTCTTCTTAGTTATAGCTAATCTGCTGTTCAAAAAACTCACTTATTTTAATACTTCAATTACTATTTGTAGTATCAAGTTGTCTTAATTTTCTTTTCATTTTAAATTTTTTTAAGGTTTTTTTAAGATTTTATTTATTTATTTGATAGAGAGAGAGAGAGAGATCACAAGTAGGTAGAGAGGCAGGCAGAGAGAGAGGAGGAAGCAGGCTCCCTGCTGAGCAGAGAGCCTGATGTGGGGCTCAATCCCAGGAACCTGAGATCATGACCTGAGCCAAGGGTAGAGGCTTTAACCCACTGAGCCACCTAGGCACCCCTTAATTTTCTTTTCAAATTGACCTTTTAAAAATATTGTCTTATTCTCTTCTTAGGTCTTCCATTTTTGCAGTTTTATCTTTATTGTTATAAATATGCTTACTTTTTAATCTTCATTTAATTATCCCATTACTCAAAATCCATATTGGTTCATCATATGTAATGCATATTGTTCATGGGAGATTATTTCTGGTTATTTTCTGATTCTACATTATCTTTTTTTTTTTTAATCTTATATAACCTGGATTGAGGTTGTATCTGTCCAAATGAATTTTGCATTTGCTTTTGCCAAGTGTCAAAGTCTCTTTCTGCCTTAGGACTACCTTATGTGTTATTTATTCAGTGCAGAATTTCCTGAGCAAGTCAGTAATATATATTCACATCACAAACTGAATGAGGACATAACTATGATTCTGAAATTTCAAGCAGCTTAAGTTAAGGAAGATATGCTTCCATTACATCTGACTCTTTCAGGAATCTGATATTTTATCTAGACTGTCTTTTATTGAGGGTGTATTTAACTTTATATAAAGAACTCAATTGTAATTCCCCATCAGCATCACTTTGCTTCATTGAGATTTGCCTTATTTTCTTCTGAACTCATCTATGTATTTATAGATATAAAATTTCATCTGGTATTTTTAAAGTATTTTTAGTAAGAGCATTGTGGGTTGTGAAGTCTATGAAAAAAATGGAAGTCCAATGATTTAATTTTTTTTTTTAAAGATTTTATTTGACAGAGAAACACAGCGAGAGGGAACACAAGCAGAGGGAACACAAGCAGATGGAATGGTAGCAGGAGAAGCAGGTTTCCTGCCGATAAGGGAGCCCGATGCGGGGTTCAATCCCAGGACCCTGGAATCATGACCTGAGCCGAAGGCAGACGCTTAACGACTGAGCCAGGCGCCCCTAATGATTTAATTGTTAAAGTTGACTTTTTTCTTGTCTAGTACTTGTCATTTATAGCAACTCTGTGAGAAAATCAGTGGAGTGTCTACCCTTGTTTATAAAGCCTCCTTCAGTGAAATTTGTTTTTTTACTTATTCATTGTTTTGTAGTCCCTTGAACCTCTACAGATGAAGCTCATGACCTTTTGGAAAGATGGCAGGCGAGAAAAGGTGGAAGGTACAACATTTTCTGATTTGAGGCCGGCCATGAAATGGTTGACAACTCTTATGCTAAAGAAGAGAGGGGATTTCTGTCTCTGGCACTCACTGTGTGTTAGTACAAGTTCTTTCTCATTTCCAGGTACTGAAGTAAACTCAACGCATCTCTGAAGTTTTCCTTTAGGCCGACAAGGGTTAATAAGGTCGGGCCAACCTCCCAGAACCTTAAGCAGAACTTGGAAAAGTTCAGTTTTTCTCAAGATGATTCAAAAACTGAATTATGAATTTTTTTTAGCGAGGAAACTATAAGGTAGAGAGATTCAGAACTGTTTAATCTACCATTTCTACAAAACTTGAGTAATATTATTAATAAAAAAATGTAGTTTTTTTTTTATATTTTGGTTTTAACATACAGAGGCCCCCAGAGTCAATACCCACTATAGAAGTAATATTTATCTTCGAGTGGAAATGAATAAATGAGAAACTAAGACAGACATTAAAAATATACTTAAAAGTAACCATACTACTGTGTTAGTTCTACTGGAAATGAGAATAAAGGACGAGTTAAGTAGTACTGCAGGAAACAGAATCCCAGAGGCATGATGCCATATTATTTTGAATGCAGGAATGCTATAGTCAAGAACTCAAAAATATTGTCTAAGAACAAGTTGGTGGAGAAATATTTTGTAGAAATGTTCCAGAAATCTCCTCCAAGCCAAGGCTGTTTGCCAGTTCCCTCTTTATTATACAGAAGTGAAATGACAACTCAAAGAGTTTTACTGTCAGTTCTTCAGCAGCCATAGGTGATGTGATACAGTGTAATTATCTTCATCTTAGTCATTCACCACCATCCATCTTTGCCCAGCCATTTTTCCACTGAAAACATTGAACAGGCCATTTTAATATCTTCTGTTTGGATTAAGCACAGAGAGCATTGTATACTACCATTAAAATAGAAATCTAGTTGTTTGAATGATAACAAATACAAATCAAACTTTTAGCAGATAAAAAGACCAACACCCTTTTGAAGCTACTAAGGGTTTTCATTGATTTCTGTTAATGAACAGTGAGTACCTCTTTCTCCTTTTCCACACCATTTAATCAGTTCAAAAAGGCAAGTCTGCTTATTTTTAAAATCCTCATTTCCCAGTAGTAAATTGAAAGCCCAGAAAACAATTATGGGAGAAGTGGCAAAGCAAAATGCAATAGTCACTCACACTATTTAATGTTTTCCTGAGCATCCATTTTCAATTGCTTCTTTCTCATTTAAATGCTTTATACATATGTACTCAGAGTCCTAGCATCTAGAATTTGAAAAATTGCTTTGACTAATATAAAAATATCTCGTTAAAATATCATAACTAGAGATCAGAGTTCTAGATAGTATATAAAAATATTCTTTCTTTTTTGGTCTTCTAATTTTGAAATCTAATATTTGGATCAAAAATAAAGATAACATACTAGTTTTGAATTATTTGAATTATCGGTATAGTAAATCAGTTTTAGTCCATAGTTAACTGTTTTGTGTATCCAAGGAGAATTTTTAGCAACTGGTTCATTAATAGGGTGACAAGAATTTTGTAATGTAAGCATGTGAAAAAAGAATAAGTCATCCCTATTTAATCATATTGAAGCTTAATTTTGTGAAATATTTGTTTTGCTTATTTTAAATCAAGACACAGTTGAGAAAGACTGCAATGTGCCTTTCAGATAAGTACTGACGCCTTCTGGTGTTGCCATCTCTGTTTTAGTATCAGTGAAGATACAGGCTCAGCAGTAGAGAAGCAATTGTCTCTTTAAGAGCTAAATCTTGTTGGCGCCCAGCATTAGCAATAGCCCCGAGGCAACAATGAAGATGTTTTCAAAGTATTGCTTGGGAATTTGTTAGTGATTTTCATTGACATTAATGGGAGTTCTATAGGCAGTTTTACTGCCATCACTTTGAAATGTGTAAGTGAGAGTTTCTCTGCAAGAGTGCTCTTTGCAAGCTTTCTTCTACAGATTCATGAAGAAATACTTTATACTGTATGTGTGTCTAAAAAAATGTTGAAACAATTGTGTGATCTGATGAAGACCCTCAATCATACATTTAGGTAACCTCATTAATCAAACTAGTTACTTTGGTTTTTAAAAGTAGGTATTTTATTCTCCTTCATTTTCAGCTTTTTGAAGGTTGATACATTTGAAGTCTGTACACATTAATACATTTCTGAAAGAGTCAATCTACTTGTACCATATAACTGGACTTAACACACCAAAATGTAGTATCAAAATGTCTACTGGTTTTTATAGTGTTGAGTCTTGATATTTGTCATCCATGACTTATTTATAGTGCCCACTAGGGTAGACACTCAGAATATAATGGTGGGTACAAACTCATGGAGTTTACTATTACTACTAGTAATAGTAATCAAATATAACACGTACGCTGATAAAATCACAATGTGAAAAGCACCACAAAAAGGTGCAGGTACAGTAAAAGGAATAATAGAAAGGTCCATGAAGGCTCTGGAAAGAATGGTATTCGAGCTGAGTTTTAAATGATATGCAGCTGTTACTAAGGTAATAATGGGATAAGAAAAACATTTTAAAATAGGAAATATGATGTAAAAAAAAAAAAAGCTTTGTGATAGTAGGAGTTACAGAAACTACTTGGGATTAAAAGAAGGCCGTTGTGGCTGGAGTGTGCAAGGGTGGGAAGTCACAGCACATAGAGAGACAGGAAATGTAACACAGACCAGACTGCAGAGACTTTAAGTTAATGCTAAAAAGCTTAATTATTAGAATACTGTAATAGTTATCATTTTCTGCATAACACAATTTAGTGGCTTAAGAAAGGGACATTTTATTCACATTTTTTGTTAATGAGGTACTTGGTTGCCTCTGGGTCAAGATCTCCTCTATAGTTGCAGACAGGATGTCACCAGGGGCTGTAGTCAGATAAAGGCTTCATGAGGACTGGAGCAACCGCTTCCAGGGTGGTTCCACTGTTGGCGGGAGGTCTTACTTCCTTTGCCACATGAACCTTTCCATAAGTTGCTTGTGTATCCTCATAACACAGATCACTTCTCCCAAGCAAGTGATCCAAGAGAGAGTAAATGGGGAGCAGGGACTTCTGTGATCTAGTCTTCAGATTTGCACATTGCCATTTGCACTTTGTGTTACTCTTAGAAGTTATTCGCTAAGTCCAGCCCCCATTTATGAGGAGAGGAATTAGGCTCTACGCCTTGAAAAGGAAGCATAGCAGACAGTTTGTGGGCATATTTTAAAATATCACCACACATATATTAACTTGTTCAAGAAGAATAATATGATCAGATTTGCATTTAGAAAATGTTAATCCTGCAGCTCTATGGATGACACTAATTAGAGTTGGAGGTGATGACATGTAACAAAATGTAAACTGTTGCGATAGCCCAAGTTCACTGAAAGTAGTTTGGATTTAAGTGGAGCTGGAGAATACGGAGACAATATTTTGGAGGTGAATTGATAAGATATTATGATGGAAAGCTTATGTGGGAAGACAAAAGGAGTTGTCATGAACGACTCCAAGACTTATGGCTTGTTTAAATTCATCATTGATGATGCTATCACTTATAATTCAAAGCCCCAGAAAACAACCAGCTTAAGGTCAGCATGGAGGAAACATAGGGTGGAAAGATCAAGAATTCAGATGGCTAAAATGTGTTTAAGGTGCAACTAAAAATTAATTACAGGAGTCGAAACTCAAATATTCAAAAGTTTAAGAATACAAACTTGTAAATCTATACAGGTGACAATTAAAGCCACAATTTTTATGAGGTCTTCTAAGTAAGATAGAGAGCTCTAAAAAGGAAGGAACCAGAGCCAACCATGAGCAGTATATAGATTAATTTTGAAAAGCCATAACAGGACTTAGAGATTATCCATTAATTTACCCTTTCTTTATTAAACAAATACCGAGCAATTACTATATGCTAAGCCCTATACCGCAGCAGCCATTGTTGAATCAACAAACAACAGAGGGATGTCTCATTCCCTTATCTTCAAAAGTCTTAATTTAATGGGATATATGCAGATAACAAAACTTGCAAATACAAATAAAAGGGAAAAAGTGTTCAGATTGTTTGGTAGAGGTTGGCCTCAGGGAAAATATATGAGAAACTTAATTACACCTTTGGTCTCAGGAAAAGGTTCCAGAGTATATAAAGAGAAGGAGTAAGCATGAGAGATCAAAGTGTGGAGACATATCATGCCAGGTATTGTGGGGATCCGTTGTTTCCTATAAGCAGTGCCCTTTATATTTCTGGAAATCAAGAAATGATTTCTATCTTATGGGTTTGTTTTTTTTTTAAGATTTCATATTTATTTATTTATTTATTTATTTATTTATTTATTTATTTACTTGAGAGGGAGAGAGAGAGCAAGGCCTGAGAGGCAGAGGAAGAGGGAGAAGGAGACTCCCTGCTCAGAAGGGAGACTGATGCAGGGCTTAATGCGAGGTTCAATGCGGGGTTCAATGCGGGCTTGATCCCAGGACCCTGAGATCATGATCTGAAGGCAGAAGCTTAACCCACTGAGCCACCCAAGTGCCCTATCTTGTGGTTTTAATGAAGGTTGACAGTCACTGTATTCACTTGTGTAAGTCACAAGAACAGGCATCTAAACCGAGGCTACCAAATTAGAATACTTTCTCAGGGCCTTCAATCTAGAACTAGGACTGGCAGAGAAGTACCTTGCTGGTGGAATAGCAAGGGAGCAACTAGAGCCAATTTCTCTTGCTGTGTTTGAAAATAAAGGCTTTATGTAAAGGCGAAAAAACGTCAATGGAGGAAGGGAGGGAGAGAAAGCATTTGTGTGAGAGGAGAGTTGTGGTGGTGGATACAAATTTTTAACCCAACGTTTAGAGAGAGGTTGAGGGATTACTCTGGTTTTGGTGAGGGATTACTCAATAATGAAGAGAGGTTTGACATTATTGAATATCATTAATATTAATAACTTCAAGTAATAAAAAGGTGGGGATTATATACATATAACCTATATCTAAATATTTATGTCTGTGTAGATAAAATGTGTATATTGAACTTAGCAAAGAGACAATAGTAATGGCATGAGAAACCATATGTACGGTGAATTGTAGGGGCAGGGAGAGCACCTTCAACAATTGGGGGCAATTCAAGGAGAGAAGCCAGCCAGGAGTTGGAGGGACCACAAAGCCTAGGGTGGGTGCTGTTTGATTCAAAAGAGAGTTGAATATGTGTAAATATCGATTATTATGATTCAATACATGAAGCCGCTGCAGATTCATGAGAGTTCAGGGATGATAGGTAAGTGAAGGATATGTCTTTAAAGGAAAGAGGTAAACTGCCTTCCACTGCTGTTAACTACAAAGAAGGAGGAATCTTTGAGCAAGGTGAGTTTACAGGTTTGCCAAAGGAAAGCTTTGCAGTACACGTAACAAATAAACAAACTGTCCTGCATCTTGTCAGCCTGAAACAAATCTTTAAGGGAAGCTAGTTTAAAACAAAAACTTACTGCTTGATGTTCTGCCTCTGATTTCTGTCTGCTCTCATTCCGTGCTTTCCTATTAGCTGACTCAATCCTCTATTAATGTTGCTCTGGGATATCAAACTGGAATTCTAACTTCATATACATATGTATCCTTAACATTAGCTTTTTTCTGTGTGGTTTTTTCCTTCTGGTAGAAGATATAGATATCATTCTGTACCATCTTGTCACAGACACTTTTTGTAAGAACTTTTATGGATATATAATACCTATAATATGCATATACATACATACACACATACATAAAATGTGAAAGATAAGTAAACATTTCTTACTTAAAAAGAACAAACCCAGCTGCTTATTTATATAAGTGAAATATTTCATGCCCTCTTAGAAATGGCACCTCTTTTTTTTTCATACTGTCTCTTGAAATGGCAAAATTTTGGTTGCAATTCTGTTTTCTGTGCTGCAAGTTAATAACATTTGATAAGTGCTTCAGATAAATTTGTCTATGAAATTTTGTTTTTAACCAATTTCATGATTGAAAAGTCAGAGAGATGCTATCTGATATTATCTATGAAGCTAGGATAGGAGGTCATTTACCGTGGAGTGAAGACCTGGTGTTTTTAAAAAGTGGCAGATATTTGAAATAACCCCTGGAAGAGTGAACTGACCAGGGAAGTTAAGAGAGATTATAGGGTAGCATAGATACCTGATACTGAAGATCATAAAGTTATTGTAGTAATAACCTTATTTTATTATGCTATCCAAATTCTTAAAACATTGCAATTATGCAACTCTTAATCTATGGAAAACTTTAAAAGTCTATTACCTAGTGAGCTGTTCTTATGTCTAATTAAAATGATCCTACTGGGATAGCATCACATTTTCATTTGTTCTTTCTTGGATAAAGGATAAAATATGTTCACTTACTTCTCTGTGATGGATATTTATTTGTACCTAAAGAGTAGAATTGTTAAACTCAGATTTCTCACCTTTACTTTTATTTTATTTTTTAAAAGATTTTATTCATTTATTTAACAAAGAGAGAGAGAGATGACAAGAAGGCAGAGAGACAGACAGAGAGAGAGGGAAGCAGGCTCCCCACCGAGCTCAATCCCAGGACCCCGAGATCATGACCCGAGCTGAAGGCAGAGGCTTTAACCCACTGAGCCACCCAGGCAACCCGATTTCTCACCTTTAGGTAAAACAGTTCGATTTTTAGCTTTTTTTTCTTTGTGCTTTCCTTTAATTTCAAACTCAAATTATTGTTAAGGTAATTTAAATGGCAAAATGAAATTAACTGGTTTTCCATGAGCTGCTGCTTCTCCTCCTCTTCCTCCTCTTCTTCCTCCTCCTCCTTCTTCTTCCTTTTCCACTACTTCACCATCTCCTACTTCTTCTTCCTCTTCCTCTTCTTTTGAGTCTTCATTAGCTGTGTCATTTTCTTTTCCGTTCTACTGTCCATGAACCTAAGTTTTGCAAGCTCTCACTTAAAGGCACCAGAGAAATACAGTGTCAGATAAAATCAAAATGAACTTTTGAAGATACGACAAACATATTAAGGACTACTATAAAATAAATAAACTGTTTTGAAATGAAGAAAACTTTAAGAAGAGAACATGCATGATTTATGAAGAGAAGTGAATTTTAAAGTAGATTATTTTTTCTGAAATCAGTATATATATATATATATATATATATATATATACATATGATAGATATCAGACAACAAAGCCATGGTCTAATGTGCATCTATATTTTCTTCTTATTAAGCTAAGATATTTCAGTTGTTTTTGTTATCATTAGATTCTCAATGTGGAAACTGAAGTTCACCATGTGAGTCTCCCAGTGTGACCACAGCGTGAAGAATCAAACTGACTGTTTAAATGGCCACGGGATTCCTCCATTTATAAAATCTGTGACTCTTGGATGCTGCTCAGCTTCCCTCAACCTCAGTATCTTCACCTGCAAATAACAATAATTCATTCAGTTAATCCACTAAACTTCTGATAATTGTCAAAGGAGTAGTAGAAAATTAATACACCTGTCCCTAATTCTTTAGGCAAGTAGGATTACAGATTGCCCATCTAACTTGAGCCATGACCAAGCTGTTCAGAGTCCACAGGATGCTAATAGGCTTCTCTTTTCTTTCAAGAGTTAACCTTCACAGGTTTAGTCCTTTATCTGTTCACTCTGCTTTTGTTCACTCTTCAGTACCTTCAGATAATTGATTTTTTTAATAATGTTTTCTTTTTTTTTTTTAAAGATTTTATTTATTTGACAGAGAGAAAGATCACAAGTAGGCAGAGAGGCAGGCAGAGAGAGGGGGGGAAGCAGGCTCCCCGCTGAGCAGAGAGCCCGATGCGGGGCTCGATCCCAGGACCTTGAGATCATGACCTGAGCCGAAGGCAGAGGCTTTAACCCACTGAGCCACCCAGGTGCCCCCAGATAATTGATTTTATATTTCATCTAGAATTTATTGCTGTCAGAAGATTGAACCAATAGAACCTCCTAGTCTTATCAGTAGCAAAATCTCCCATACTTTCAAATCTAAAATATTTTTATTTATGTTGGACCCAAATCCTTATAATAATTAAGCACTGGTCCTAATATTGTATTTGATACTTCACACATTATAACTATCACTTTTAACTTAAAATTTCTTTTAAGCAAGCTTAAAATTTGAATGAAATCACTATTTCCTCACTGAGGTTCTATTTTTTAGGCTAATTTTTAGATGTTTCCATATATTGTTGCTTCAATGGTGTGATTTTCAGATTTTCTAACACTTAGAAAACCTCCCTGTATGCATTTACATGGAAGAACATTCTAAAAAATTTCCAAAAATGTTATATCCAGAACACCATATGTTATGGTCAGATCACCTCAACACAGTGTGGGATGTCTAACCCTATGGCTTTATCACACTGAAAACTGTTATACCTGATTAGTCCTCAATCCAGATCTTATGAAGTATACTTGTTACTTAAACTTAAGTCCAGTGCTTTATAATTATGTGAATCCATCATTTCAGAAAGTTGAAGTTTTTTTGCAAAATCTTGCCATCCATTATTTCAGGGTCTCATTATGTCATTTTCAAAGTTAGTACTTATGCCCTGTGTGACTTAACTGAGCTGTTGATTATAAGCACGAAGCAATCTAAATTAGATAATGGAATCTGCAGTCTGCTTCTGGAAATCTCTGCTTAATTTGATAATAAACATTATTCAATTCCCTTGGACAGAGTTGCTCACTAAGCTACAGATACATTATACAATATATAGGAAATTTTTTCCTCTCTATTTTGTGATAAATAAAGATATGGTTAAACTTTATTAACAACATTGCTAAAATCAGAATTCATGATGACCATGGAAACCTGGCTAGCTCTAATGAGTGGAGATTATGTCTCCTGTTTCATTTACACTAATAAGCAAAGCAAAGGATACATGGAAAACTATAGGTAGAGATAAAACAAGTGGTTGAGGTTCCTGGGTACCTTCCTGGTAGAGGACTGTCCAAAGTCTCTAGTCTCATCCTGTTCCAGTTACATAACTTTTGTGGTATGAGTGGTTATTATAAAACCATTGGTTTTATAATAAAATATTATAAAACCATTGGTTATTATAAAACCAATTTTATTTCTTTGCTATTAGAGCTCATGTGAAATCTCAGGGCCAGGGCCTACCATATTTTGAATCATGCTCTTCAAGACTATTAACAACAACAGCAGAAACAGAGTCATTAAATGCACTACTTTACCTTAGTCATCTTTGCATCTTCTTTCTAACACCCAGTGCCTGTTGTGATCACTCAATAGCCTTTGCTGTGTGAGTGAATAAATTAGTAAATTAATGGACTTTCATATTTTTTTTTTACGTAATCCATCATGGACATGCTTTACTCAAATAAATATCTATAATGACTCATTTTATAAATTTAAAAGAGAAAAATATAATTCTTTACTACAGCTTTTTCCTGTACTAAAAATAAAGTTTTCATCCTATTGCATGCAGATTTTAATCATATTGCCCTCAAAACTGGAGTAACAGGACCCTTCTTACATCCTAAATTCTTCCAGCTCTATATTTAAGAATGATACCCATCAGACATTACTAATTAACTCAGAAATACTGATTTATTCCACCTCTGCTGACTGAACCGTATTAATTAAATGTAAATTTTTATAAAAACAGCTTGCATATACATATTTATTTTTATATTATTTATAATTGACATATAACACAACTGTTTCACTGTGCATTTACTTTCGCATGTATTATATTTACAATTTTATTTACACTTTTGTAAGTTTATAATGTCAGGATTTTTAGTAACAGGAATAAAAATAAAATCATAATAAAAATTGTTACTTTTTATTGAGGACGCATAATGTTCCAGACCCTGAGTAAGATCACATTCATATATTATTCTACTTGCTTTGCACAATTTTGAAAAATGTGTGGCATTGTTCCTATCTTTAAAATTATATTATATAGCCTAATTTTTCAGTAAAAATCTCTATATAAAAACATATAAAATATATAATACTGAATGAATACCAAGTTAAATGTAATTTCAATCAATCTTGAATTTACTTTTATTATAAAAATAGATTAATCACAGAAATGAAAGACATTTATAAAACAGTGAAAATTTATTATTGGTACAATGATTTCATTCAACTCTATTGATCAAAATCTGCAAGTTCTTAGCAATACTTATTCCACAATGAATTTACTCTATTTTCATTTCAAATCTAGTAACACCATTAGACTGTATTTTTCTAAAAGCCACGTATTTATATGAATTTTCTCTGTGGACCCTCTGTAGGCTTGCTTTAACAAAGAGAAACCCAGATGTCACTGCTCTCTGTTTACTGCTTCTCAGAATTTGATCATTGTCTGTCCAACAAAAGAAGATCAGGGCCTTAAATAGACCATCTTACACTCAGGGTAAGTCATCAAAGAGAGTGGGAAAAAAATCTATTTGATTTTTTAAGGAAAACTGTTATCTAAATCCTGATCTGGCTCTCAATGAAGCTTAAAGAAGGAGTTTCAAACAGCAGCCTGGCAGGTATTTGATAGACTCTATATTATGGGATTGACAATTTTTTTGCTCTGTCGCAACTGTATTTGTAAACCCTACTGCACAGTGACTAATGATGCCAAAGATGAACAATGAACAGATAATAGAGAAAGAGATGAAAAGACACCATGTTGGAAAAGGAAAGAGAGCAGCCCTTCATCATTCTATCAGAGCTTCGGCTTTGTGAGTTGTAGGTCACGGTCAATCAAGAGGGAAGTAGAGCAAGGGGGACAAAAGAAATTGATTAAAATAAAGTGTTTAGAATTTTACAAAGATTCATAATCATCAAGAGGTGAAGAGAGCTACTAAACTACTTGTCTCTCTGGTTGATATAAGATTATGCTAGATAATATGTATGTGCACCAATGAATTCTTCAATGCTTATAAGGTATATTAATATTCCAGCAGTAATAAATCCAAGTCTCACAGTTTCTGATGAGACAAATAATTTGCCAGATTACCTCATAAAACCAAGGTTTTATTTTTTTTTATTTGTCTTTTATCACATTGCCTGAACCTAATGAATAAAAACACTACATCATTTAATTTCTTGGAGAATAGTTAAAAAAAAGTCAAACTTTTCTGCTATAGGAACATAGAAATTCAAGATTAACCAAAGTTTGAGTTATATCAAATTATTCTTCTCAAAAAGAAAGACCCAACTAATTCCAAATAATTTGGGGAATTTTATTTAAGATTCAGATTTTTAATTTATTGTGATATTAGTTTTATTCTGAGAGCACAGATGAATCATCCTGAAGTTTAGAATGATCCTATAGGTATTAATGGTGTAAAGTTGAGTTATAGATTGCTTTTAAAGGATCTGATATTTACTTTCTGCTCGGTAAGTCTCTGTGAACATTACTCCACATGGTAACAGCCACAAAGGGGTGTGTAGCCAGGGTAGGTCTTAGTGTTAGAACACATGGACAAAGCTATCAAACTTTTTTTAAATTAAAATCAAATTAACCAAAATATAAGTATATCATTAGTTTTAGATGTAGTGTTCCATAATTTATCAATTGCATATAACACCCTGTGCAAAGTTATCAACCTTTTAATGAAAACATTGACCAGTCGTCAAGCTATATCACTAAACATAGATTAAGAATTCCTACTGGATTCTCAACTCTATGAAGGCATCAACTGTTCTTACATTGTTTTGTCCATATTTTTGTGTACTGAACTTAAGAAAAAGAAAAAGTTTAATCCCTAAAGTGATTCACTCAATGCTGATCAAAAATTAGTCATACCTTCATTAATAATGGATAAAATTGTCAATGCAACTGCAAAGTTTCTAGTACATCATAAAGGTTTAATAAATGTGGACACTTCTTTATTCTCTCTTCCTACTTTGAACTGTGAATATTATAAGAGCTCAATCTCTTATGGTTGCTGACATCTGCTAATCAATGTATTTCTCATGAGTGGTTGGATCTTCTTCCTATTTTGGGAAATAATGTCTTTGACTTTCTTCAATAATGCTTTTCATCGTGAGCGGAAATTATGTGGGTTAGATTTTTCTTACTGCTAATATGTATTTAAATAGGTATTTTAATGAAAAAATATATACCATATGTCTTCCACTCATAGATGTCCCAGCAAAGTTTATTTAAATATTAACTAATGTTTTAATTTAAAAACTTTTCTTTCCATTTCTTTTTTTCTACTATTTTTTGTAACATATGAAGATGACAGACTACTTCCCATGCCTTGCTCCAGTTGTCTTGGAAATATGAGCATTCCCTTAAATTCACAGAACATTAAGACAATGTAATCATAGTCCAAACTCTTCTGTGTCTCCCTATTATTTTGTAGCAAGATCTTATTTTGAGCAGAGGGAACATGGAAAAAAGATAAACTGGGTTTCTGAGAAGTCTCTGAAGATCACACTTACTTAAACCTGTTGGAAATGCCCTCCAGCTTGTTTCCCATTGCCCCTGTTCTTACACATGCTCATAAAGTCAAAACTAATACTTAATATATGATCTTCTTACTAACTGAGGGTTATTAGTTAAATCTAAGAGAGAGTTTTGTTGTTGTTCCTTCAGGAAATAAGCCACAGTCATATTTTAAATGCTAAAAATTATGATAAACTTCACAGTGTATCTTGGCCGGGTATATGGAGACTGTGACTGAGATTATAAGACATCTCTGGAATATTTCATTTCTGCCTTGTACTTTGGTTTAACTGCACAGCTTGATTGAGAACAAAGAATATAAATAATGTTAGTTTTAATAGTGGAATGCAAGTAAAATGTAAATACTCTAGGCTATATCTAGATACCTATCATTCTTTTCACAAAAAACAGCCCTTTCTGACAAAAAACTCTGTTTGTGAAGGTTCACCTTGTTAAATATTAGTTCTGGGGAGAAATGCAACTTACAAAGAAATGCAGGTAAACCATGGGAAGGGAAATATCACGTTTATATCATTCTTTTAGATATCAGACTAAGGAGGAAGAAAAAGAAATCTGACTTTGGTGTAGCTAAGTTACAGGCATGATGGAAATTAAATCCAATAATTAACAGAAATGTCATCTTTATTTTTTTTATTTTTTAGAAATGTCATCTTTAAATAAGAGAACAGTCATAATGTTATCTTCAAAAGGGACACATAGTAAAAAGTATGAACTAATCTTTAATGAACACTTACCATGTGGCAAGCCCTCTGCTAAACAATTTGGCTCTTGTTAGAGCTTGAGAAAAATAGCTCTTCTACTCTTTTATCCTCAGGTCTCAAATAGCCCATGATTCATCATAGTCATTAGATCCTTGAAAAGACAATTTTTTTTTCCCTGTTTTCTATAGTGCTGCTTCCTCATCATATGGAACAGTACGTCTGGCTCAAAGTAGGTGCTTAACAAATACTGGAAATAGCATCTAAACGAGTATGGAGCTCTTAAAGAAAGAAATTCCAGAAGGGCAAAGATATGAAAGTAATTCTGAGAAATACATGTCTTATGATAATAGCTCTACTTTGCAGTTAATAATGGGTACCATTTTATAAAACACTGTGACTAATACCTTAACACTATGAAATCAATCTTTTCATCTTTATTTCTTAATTTGCAACCTAATCTTAGAAAGCTCACATTGTGCAAGGTCACACAGCTAATGAGTCTTATAATAAAAAGTTGAACCTAGAAAATTTGGCTTCAAAATCCACCTTCTAAACCAGTAAGCAATACTGCTTTCCAAACTAGACTGTTCATTAGATTATGAACTAAAAGTAAATAAGTAGATTTATAAATTTTTATTATAAATTATGATTGAAAATCTTTATTTTGTGAAATAGCTTTCTAAAATCACCTTGGTCATAATTATTTGATCCTCAATAAAGGACTTGGGAAATCACATAAACAAATAGGGTCTACAGCAATGAGGTATTTTCTAATTTTCAAAAGTCACTGCATTTTAACAACACATTTGGAAGATGTGCTCTTAATTTTTATAAAGCGATCTCAAACTCAAGCCTCCCGTGCCTGAGACAATGTCACCAAATCAAAATAAAATATGGAAGAAAAATCGATACTTACTGGTTATACAAAAATTTTTATCTATATCATTCAACATTTCTCAAATTGGACATGAGTACCTATGAAGAATGACAGTGGCAGAGCCCTGGATATACAGTTGACCCCTGACCGATGCAGGGGTTAGAGATGCTGACCCCTGTACAGTTGAAAATCAGTGTGTAGCTTTTGATTCCCCAGGAATTTAACTACTAATAGCGTACTATTGACTGGGAGTCTTACCAATAGCATAGTCAATTAACACATATTTTGTATGTTCTATGTATTATACGCTGTGTTCTTATAATAAAGTAAGCTAGAGGAAGGAAAATGATATGAAGAAAATCATAAGAGAAAATACATTCATAGTACTGTACTGTAAAAAAAAATCCATGTATAAGTTGACCAGCACAGATCAAACCTGTATTGTTCAAGGATTAACTGTGTAAGAATGAAGTATGTCAGGTTCATTTTCTTCCTATGTCCTACAACCAAGCTATTCTCCTTGTAATAATATTTAAAGTGAAGAAACTTAAATGAGTATAATAAAATACAATTAGTTTGGAGGAAGGGGACCGCTATCAATTTTTGCAGCTTGAACAGTTATTCATATCCATGCATAGGAAAGTAAATCAGTTCATAGCTTTGTCCTTAATCGTGTAAAAATTGCCAAAAATATTAGTTCCTTGGTAGGAGGTTCCAAGAACCCTACTGGTAACCCTGGCATGACTTAAAACAGAGGGCGCAATATTTAATGAAGGAGATTTAAGGATGGGGCCAGAGGCTAATATTAAAAGAGTTAGTAGAAGCAATAAAATGAGCAATATAAAGTAGGTCCCCAGATGTAGATTTTGCCAGGTTTTAAATTATTTTGTTTTGTTTCAAATAAATGTGATCATCTAGGCCTATTAGGTAACAATGTTTCTATTTATAAATAGCTTCTGTTTAAGTGGTAAAACTTATAATTT
This sequence comes from Procyon lotor, assembly GCA_028646535.1. Lineage (NCBI taxonomy): Eukaryota > Metazoa > Chordata > Mammalia > Carnivora > Procyonidae > Procyon > Procyon lotor. The sequence goes on from CM053604.1 coordinate 120,071,979, forward strand.
TCTGAAAATAATTTAATGGAAATTTGACAACACTGCATCTATAGTTTGTCTACCTGTGTTATTGACAGATTACAATGCAAAGGAAAATTTGAAACAAGAACAATAAAAGAACAGCAGCTCATTTGCATAGAATCTCTGAATTGCTCAAGTCAATTTTATTTTGCCTTATGGCAAATGTTTTTCATCAGCCTCAGATGTAGAATGCATTTCCATTGGCTACAATAGCTCTCTAACAGCTGAAGATACAGCATGAGTCCAAAGACTAATAGCAACCTTAAAATAAATCACTTTTATTCTATGCAATAAGGCAAAGCCATTTCACTAATGGATCGCAAAGAGGGTAAGAACATGACACAAATGTTAGTCTAAATTGAATATAGTGAATACCATTAGTTCTTTAGACTTTACTACTAATATGTATATAAGCTATTCAACAGATTGGGATATCAGATCGGTTTTTGTGTGTTTTTATTAACTGTTCAAAATGGATGTTTTTAAGTGGCTTAATTCAAATTGTGGAATCCATAACGTTTGTGTCCAAAAAGCCATAGATCATATTAAAGTTCTCTTTGTTTTTAGTGTTTTCTTTGTCTTCAGTATTTTCTAAGGATATTTCTGAATAGATTATTTTACTTAGAAGTCATTATTGATTACAAAGTAAAAACCCAGAAGACACAGATATAAACCCCAAAACCAATTCCAGAGCCCAGACAATGCCTTGTGGGGTAGAATTGACATTTCCTGAAATTGCTTATGTATGCAGACATAAAAGTGCACTTAGTAGATGTAATTACAGCTTTTACAACAGTCTAATTAAACAGCCTATCCATCATATATATTGTCTGCTTTGTTGAGAATTGTATAAATCAATTTGAAGCAGAGCAGGCAGGGAGTTGCTTCTGCCTCCTCACCTGCTGATACTAACTGTAAACAAACAACTGCCAAAGAGAGAAAAAAAAAATCTTTCATATCAGAAAGTGATAAATGATATGATTTCCTAATCTCAGTTCTTCTTGGCTCAGACAAAAAAGTCTATATGTGTATTGTAATTATTGTACATTATTTCTTTGGAACTGAAATTTATCCTGGGATATGAATCAACATCATTATTTTACAATTAAGTTCAAGGACAAAGATGATTTTCCCCATGATGATAAAGTAGTAAGTATGTTGAATGGGTGAGCATGACTGACTGCATAACTTACATTCGAATTAGAACTTCCATCAAATGCATGACTAGCTCTTTCCTCGTGGCTCAATTTTCCTACATTTAAATAAAAGGAATAGAAAAAGTTTATAATTACATTTTAATCAATATGGTCTCTGATTTTCATTTACTCTGAAACTTTGGTAATTCGAAAAGAAATATTTCTTCTCATTATGAGGAAGAAATAGTATATTAAGTGACTTCAGATGATATGAGCAAACTACAAATTACCATAAGATCTCACCATGTTCTGAAGTACGCAGGCCCAAGGTGTTTAGTTGTCTAGACTTTAAGGAGAGAAACTTAAAGGTTAGCTTTAAAGATTGAATAAAGGAGGGCATGGAAATTACTTTCTGAGAGGAATTTTAATATCTAACACCATTGTAGGGAGATACTAAAAAAAAGAAGGTGGGGAGATCAAAAGTTTCTCACTCGGGGAAAGTGAAACCTGATTCATTCTCTTTTTTTCCTTGTGAGAAAAACAAAACAAATAAGCAAGTAAAAAAAAAAAAAGTTGGTTTTCAAATTAGTCATTAATATGGTGAGAAGCAACAATGAGAAATGCAAACACTGAAAGGTTGTTTCTTACACTGAAGAAGACCATTCCTTGGCAACCTCAGAGGCAGGAAAAGTACACTTTACTGCTCTCTGATTTTTCACTGAATTTATCCACTTTATCAAAGTCCCAGAAATATCACTCGTCAAACATGACTTTATAAATTACTTAAGAGGAGCCCAAATAGATGACTTTGCAAAGTTGTTCAATGGGTGAACATCTGAACAGAAACAGCTCAGGGGCAAGAGTCAATAACAGTTGTAGCAATTGTTCCCTCCATTTCCCTGGGCTTCTGGAGTACAGTCGGTGTCCCCCACCCCTTTTTAAAAAGATTTTATTTATTTGAGAGACAGAGTGGGCAGGAGCAGGGCAAGAGGCAGCAGGAGAGGAACAACAGACTCCCCACTCAACAGGGAGCGGGACTGGATCCCGGGACCCTGAGATCATGTCCTGAGCCAAAGTCAGGAGCCCAGAGGACTGAGCCACCCGAGTGCCTCCCAGTCGGTGGCACCTTTAATGTCTGTTCAAGGCAGAGAAGAAAGCACATGACTCTCTTCTGCACATGACACAGGAGGAGCAGTGGAAAAACTGGAGGGTCAACCTGGGATTCTGCCAACAGATTTCTCTCTGTTGATGGGCACTGAGAGAAAGTGGAAAGCAAGAGGGAATGGCTGAAGGAGCGTAAGTTCTGCAGACTCACTTACTTACATTCTTAACATTCACTTACATTCTTGAAAGTCATTCATTTCATTCTTAAAATTCCATGCATTCTAAAATTCACTGGTTCAGGTCAACGGCTTGGTGATTTTTAGTTTGCTTTTTCTATTCCATGTTTCG
>CM053604.1:120075078-120155634 GCA_028646535.1 Procyon lotor
TCTCAAATAGTCTTCTTTACCTGTGAGTTTGGGAGTGTGATGAGGGTTGAGATAGTTAAAAAATATTTGATTTTTAAATATGTTTTGTTAGTTTTTTTTCTTGGTTTGGGAAAGACTTTAATTTATTTGTATTGGGGCGCCTGGGTGACTCAGTGGGTTAAGGCCTCTGCCTTTGGCCCAGGTCATGATCTCAGGGTCCTGGGATCGAGTCCCACATCGGGCTCTCTGCTCAGCAGGGAGCCTGCTTCCCCCTCTCTCTCTGCCTGCCTCTCTGCCTACTTGTGATCTCTCTCTCTGTCAAATAAATAAATAAAATCTTTAAAAAAACTTATTTGTATAAATAGTGAACACGTGCACCTGAATGTTTACATAAACACATATATTTTAAATTTTGTGTTCTTTTAAAATATCTTTCCTCCTTTTCCTCTTTATTCTCCACCTCCATATGCAACAGATGCCCTTCATATCCATATACCCACATGAACCCTCAACATAATTTTTATTTATTCTCTGACAATTATACACAAACATACTTGTGCATGTGCATGCGTTAATACATATATAAAAGATGTTTTTCGTGATTGCATTATAGGATGATATGATGTCTGTTTATCTACCTATATTTTATATATTCAACAGGGTTTCATGGAACTAGCTTCTTTCTTTGCGAAGTGCTGCTTTAGCATATTCTTTTTAAAGGCTGCAAGGTATTCTGGTTAGATGTAGCTTCATTAGTTTAAACATTTCTTATTTGCACATTACCTAGGTTTGCTAGCTTTTGCTGTCATGAAAACCCCTGAAATAAGTATGTTCTTACGACTATTATGTTTTTATTTCTGTGAGAAAGATTCCCAGTAGAATTGCTGAACCACAGAGTATATGTATTTTTAATTTTAATATTTACCCAATTGCTTTCCAAACAGGAAATTATAACAATATACATATTGCATTTCAAATGGTATATTGTAACAATTTACATGTCTACTAGTAATTTGTGAGATTGCTCTTTTTCCTACATACAGCACAATAGATCTGGATTTAATTACTGTGCCTTTGTGTATGCTGATATCTAGTAGGAAATATGTACCTCACAGTTTTTCTGGTTTTCTTTTATATTTTTCATACTAGCTTCCAGCTAAAATTTAAAAAAAAAAACTATAATGATCCTTTAAGACTGATGAACTTTTGATAGTTTGTGAGAAATTGATATTTTTTATTTATTGTTTTTTCTTATTTTTTAAGACTTTATTTTATTCATTCATTCATTCATTCATTTTCGTTTTTATTTAAATTCCAGTTAGCTAACATACAATATAATATTAGTTTCAGATATACAATGCAGTGATTCAACACTTCCACACATCACCTGGTGCTCATCACAAGTGCGCTCCTTCATCCTCATCACCTATCTCAACCCCACTCCCACCTACTTCCCCTGTGGTAACCATAAGTGTGTTCTCTATAGTTACGAATCTGTTTCTTGGTTTGCTTCTTTCTCTTTTTTTCCCTTTGCACATTTGTTTTGTTTCTTAAATTCCACATATGAGTGAAATCATATGGTATTTATCTTTCCTTGACTGATTTATTTTGCTTGGCATTAGACTCTTTACTTCCATCCATGTCATGGCAAATGGCAAAATTTCACTTTTTTATGGCTGAATAATATTCTGTTGTATATATATTCCACATCTTCTTAATCCATTCATTTATCAAGGGACACTTGAGCTGCTTACATGGTTTAACTCCTGTAAATAATACTGCAATAAACAGGGTGCATGCACCCTTTTGAACTACTGCTTTTGTATTTTAGGGGTAAATAGTAGTGTGATTACTGGGTCTTTGGGTAGTTCTATTTTTTTTTTCTATTTTTAACTTTTTGTGAAACTTCCACACTTTTTTCCACAGTAGCTGTACCGGTTTGCATTCCCAGCAATGGTGCAAGAAACTAGTAGTTTTATTCTGTGAAATCTTCCCATTCAAATATGTGGTGCACTTTTTATCCTTTTGACATTTTGTGTTATGTCTTTCAATATGATTTGATTGTTTTATCTATATAGGTCCTGTGCCTTTGTAGTAGACATTGTTTCTAATCATTTTATTGTTATTGTATCTATTATGGGAAGAATTGTTTCCCAATTCTACTTCTAGGCATGTTTTGCTATCCTACAGATCAACTATTGATTTCTGTGTTTTTAGCTTTTGAACTTTCAGCTTAGTGAAATACCATAAAAAACACCTGTAGAGTCAGCAAAGCTTGCTTTGTTGGATTTATTGAAATAAGAAAGAAAAATACCTTGGCAGAATTTTAACATCACCTCCAAAAGGGAAAGTAGAGAATAATGTTTTTGTTTTTGTTTTTGTTTTTAGGATCTGGCCGGGTGATGGATTTTAATACAAGTGTTGCAAGGTTGGGAACTACTTAGCAGTGTGTAAGACGTAACAGTTTGCCATTAATGGACAGAGTGAGATAAAGTCCTGAACCAAGTTTTGATCAATCGGTTGTTATGTTTGTCTTGATAATTCAGGTGTTTTAGTTGATTTACATTTTGTTTTCAGGGCATAAGTATTTCATAGAGAAGATTCTAAGATATTTTTCACTTTTCTCAGTCTTTATAGGTAACAAGAAAGTATCCTGACAGTTGTATTTTTCACCAAAGAGGAAAATTACATTACTTTAAACTCTCAGCTCCTTCTCGTTTTTAGTCACTTGTTAACCCAAGATGGAGATTACAATGTTGCTGCTTATGAAAAAAATCAGTTTAAAACTTCACTACTTTTTGCTGTGTTGTAGATATATGAAATGGCTCTGCTAGTAGTTTTTCCCACATCTATTAGTTTGAGATTTTCTTATTACTTTTCCTTGAAAATCATTTGGTGGATTCCTTGAAGGGACAATGTCCAGCAGCAATATTTCAGATTTTGAAGGTGACACATTTGAACATAGAAACATAGAATAATACTAAGAGAATGATATAATTTGGGATTTGTAGTCATATTTTAAGCAGGAGCTAAGAGTGCCCAAACTTTATTTCTGTGAAAGTCTGACTACAAAGAACAATTCTTAGGGAACATTTCTACATTTTATTATTGTTGAGACACACCGAGGTTCAATGGGAGTTTTATTTTTCTGGCCATCTGACTCATTGTTTTCTTTGTCACCTAAAAAGCACATAGCGTTTGATTCAAATTACACAGAAAATCATCATTCTTACTGAAACACACTAGGAATCGGAGCAAGCTGGTTGTCAGCCAAAGATATATAAGTTACAAACAATAGTTACATGGGATGTATATTTTAATCAGAAACATACACAAAGCAGAATTAAGGATAAGAAACTTATAGGCATAATAGACAAGAGGTTTGAATATCTATTAATAATCCAGATCCTTAAGAAAGTGAAGAGGAAAGAAAATAATGATGAAAGAAAAGAACAAATGTAAGCAAATTAAAACATGACAATCAGTGACTCTAATCAATTGGAGCTTGTTTTCTGGATCTTATATAGATACTGTTTCATTTATGATGTCATCATCTTGATCAATGTTCTGGGATAAAGATTATGTCCCCTCAAAACTAACTGGAAACTTCTTAAAAGCCCTGGACTGAAGTCTCTAAGATAGCTTGCTATGACTCAAAGATGTCTTTAAATTTTTTCAATTGTGAGATAGAGATCTAAGTCTCAACAGTCTAGAGTTTTATTTTTGCTTTAGTTTTTGAGAGCTTCTAGTGCTATCTTCATTGAGCCTTGGTACACATATTTACTAATGTTCATCCAAAAGATGAAAGTTCCTAAGCCACAATTGGAATTATAAGATTGGAACTATCTCCTGAGGAGTAATAAAATTTATAATGAAGTGCTCAGTGATTTATTCTAGGAGTAATTATACTGTATGAAGTAAAGACACTGAAAATCTTCTGAGTTTCTTGAATTATATCACGAAGTATGTGATAAGGACTTAGCATATTTGACAAGTGAATTGGAGCCTCGTAATCTAGAAATACACCTTTTGGCAAAATGATTTTTCTAACCAGTCTTTGAATATGAAAACAAGTGTGTTCTTGAGTTATGCACAATCATTGAAATGTTCATTTTTATTTCTCCATAAGTAACTTAAGGCAACTGAAACTCACTTTTGAGGTAGGATTTTTATTTCAAATATGATCAACTAAAGAACTGTCACAGTATTATTGAGTTAACTAAAACTTAAATAATGCCAAAGAATTCTACTTGTTTCTGGTACCTTCCTTTTACATGGCATAGGACAGAACTTAATGTTACCTAGTGAATTTTCAGAGAACCCAAAAATGGCTATTTTACAAAGCTTTTTCAGTTTTATTGGTTTTGGAATTTGGGATCGGGATTGGAAAAAACAAAAATAGCAAGAGGGGCTGTCAAAAGAGACAAATATTAACAGAATTATAGTAGCTAAAAAAGGAAGTGGTTATAGGAATTATTTTGAAAACATACCATAACAAGAACAAAAAAGAAAACACACAATAATAAAAAAAAAATGAATATTAGGAAATTAATTTTTTTTAAGATTTTATGTATTTATTTGATACAGAGAGAGAGATCACAAGTAAGCAGAGAGGCAGGCAGAGAGAGAGGGGGAAGCAGGCTCCCTGCTGAGCAAAGAGCCCGATGCAGGGCTCAATCCTAGGACCCTGAGATCATGACCTGAGCTGAAGGCAGAGGCTTTAACCCACTGAACCACTCAGGTGCCCCAGAACCTAATTATTTTTCAAAAAGAAAAAAACTTTATCAAAATTATACCGATACTTTAAGAGAATTAAGTACATATTTTGGCACCACAGAGAAGCTACTTATCTGGACAGAATTAGTCTATCATTTTACAGAAAGAAAATACTAATGCAGGTTTTCATATATCCTCATTATAATATTTGGTAAATTATTCATAAATCTTCTTCATAAATAACTCCATTAACATTGACTCTATTCTATACAGGTTCAATACAATATATTTTTTCCTTTATATTCACAATTCACAAGCATAACCAACTAGGGAATCCAAGTGTACTAGCCTCACATCTTTGACATTTTTACTGTGATCTCAAATTTTTTTCTATTATCTTTTTAATTTTTTTATAAAAAAATCTGATAAAAGACTGTTATCCAAAATATACAAAATCACTTAAAACCCAATGTTAAGAAAACAAACAATCCAGGTTAAAAAAAAAAAAAGGGTCAAAGACCTTAAAAGACAACTCACCAAATAAGATATATAGATGGCAAATAAGCCTAAGAAAAGATGTTTTACATTACATGTCATTAGGGAAATGCAAATTAAAACAATGAGGTATCTCTAGAAACGTATTAGAATGACCAAAATCTAGAAAACTGGCAATGCCAAATGCATGTGACAATGTGGAACAACAGGAATTCTCAGTCATTGTTGGTGGGAATCCAAAATGGTGTAACCACTTTAAACATTTATTTATTTGAGGGGTGGGGAGGAGCAGAGAGAGAATCTCAAGCAGACCCTCCCCACCTCCGGAGCACTGAGCCCAAGGCAGGCCTCAATCTTACCGCTGTGAGATCATGACATGAGAGGAAATCAAGAGTTGGATGCTTAATGAACCGAGCCACCCAGGTACCCCAGTACAACCACTTTAGAAAACAGAGTGACAGTTTATAAAATTAAACATATCCTTATCATATGAGCCAGAAATTGTGCTCCTCGGTACTCATCTAAAGAAACTGAAAACGTTTGTCCATGAGAAAAATCTCTCCATGGATTTTTATAACAACTTTATTCATAATTGCCAAAACACGGAAGCAACTAAGATCTCTTTCACTGGGTGAATGGATAAACTGTGATACATCCAGACAATGGGAAATTATTCAGTGCTAACAAGGAATAAGCTATCAAGTCATGAAAAGATATGGAAGGACTTTAAATTGGTACTACTAAGTGAAAGAAGCTAATTTGAAAGGGCTACCTCTTGTATGATTCCAACTATAGGACACTCCAGAAAAGGCAAAACTATGGAGACAGTTAAAAAAAAAAAAAAATCAGTGGTTGCCAGGGTTTAGAGTTGAGAGAATAAATGGAGAGGATTTTAGGGAAGTGGAAATACTCTGCATTGACACTATAATGATGGATATATGTCATTATACATTTATCCAAATCCATAAGAATGTACAATCCAAAGAGTGAAAGAGTGAATTCTAATAAATTACAGAATCTGGATGATAATGTGTCAATGTAATTCTATCAGTTGTAACAAATATACCACTCTGGTGGGGCGGGGGGTATTTTTGATAATAGGGGAAGCTATGTAGGAGCAGAAAGTATCTCAGAAATCTCTGTACCTTCCCTCAATTTGCTGTGAACCTAAAAGTGCCATAAAGAACAAAGTCACAAATTTGCCTCTGTGTGATGAAAAATAGATTAAAAATATATGATATATATTCAAATTCATATTTATACCTTCAAATTAATTGCAAATTTTTAAGTTTTAAGAAGAAAGCTTTTAATTTCCCCCCAGTGGGTTAAGACTAGAAATGAGATACTCTTAAAAAGCTTAATGAATGGTGTGCTAACATTAAATAATGATACAAACATTGTTAGGTTTTTTGATAGAGTGTCTTTTCATTATTACTCTGTTTTCTTGGAAATATAATTATCTTTAGTGATAACTTTTGGAGGATTGAAGCCATATTTAATAATAATATGACAATTTACCATCTTGGAATATCTAAATAAAATCAGTTCAGCCATTTTTGTATTGAGAACAATTTCTGAAGAATATTACTTTAAATCATAGCTAATTCCAGATCTATTTTTTACTTGTTCAGCAAGAATGAATTAAACCGATTGCCATCTTCAAATAAAGGAAAATAGTCTTAGTCACTATAATTAAAATATTGGTAATTTGAAAATTTTCTTAAAAATAAGATGCTTCTTGTACAAAATTACATATTAACAATGCAAAATTTACCCTGTTGTGTAAATTAATGCACTTCCCTATGTATTATATAAAACGTTTACAAAACCTAATATCCACTAACAATTTCAGACATTGTAGTGAACTTATCAGTGAGTTTGGACTATTACCATATAGTTAACTGTTTTTTCTAGAGTACTAAGAATTATTGGCAAATAGAGAAAATTTAGTGGGATTCAAAAAAGCTAATTCTCATTATTATTAATTACTAATTATTATTATTTTCTTTTATTAAATTTTTGTATTAAAAGAGAGCACCTAGAACATTTTTCTAATATTCTTCATTTTCAGACAAAGGGAGTGTTAGAAAGTCAGGAAAAACTGGTAGATTCTTTGATGAGTACTCATCTGCTGGGTTTATTGGGACTGAATACCCACACCACTACCATCACCTCCCTGCTCCAATCCCACGTCTACCTTAACACAGTGGGTGTCCCAGGATCCTGCTCTAGTATTACTATCGTCATATGTTTCCACTTGTCAGTGTCCATGCTCTATAGGTGATTAAATACTTTGAATGTAAGCCCTGGGGGGATGTTTCCTATAGTACACTGATATAATGATAGAATGTTTGCTTTTTTTGTTTAATGTTTTTGATAGGATCCATTTCATTTATTATTTTTTTCCTGGGAATGTTAACATGGAGCTTTTTTTGAACTTCCACTTATATGCAACATGGATAATATCAAATTCAATTGAAATCTGGTCAACAACAAAGGGTACCTTTGCAAGATTTGCCATGAACTGTTTGGGTTTTTTCATTTTATTCGTGAATTAATACATCCATTAATTTAGTTTATTATTATTTGCAGAATGAACATTTTCCAATTTTATTAGGATCAGAATATTAAAATGAGGACATGACCACAACATTCTGTATTTACATAAATTTAGTTTATACAGAGTTCTGTTACATAAATAAATAAATTCAAATTTACTTAAATTCATCATTTGTTAAAATATATTTTCTTACATATGGGTATTTACAATTCATGGTTTCTTTTTTAAGAATATAATATGCTAAGATATATAAGCTAAGTCACATAACTTTTACTGTTGAAACATTATACTTGATATCAGGAAACTGTATGGTGTTTGGAAACAGTAAGCACCTAACAACTAATTCTTATTTTGTGAAAAAAATGTCTTTTAAATTTCAATATAAATGTTTGAATATTTTAGGTATCAGTTAAGTCATGTGTTCATGTTTTCTTTTCTTTGATTTTTAATTAAATCTTTTGTTTTTAGTCCATATCTGAATGCACTGGTGAGAAATACATAAACCATAACAAATAATGGCAGAAGCAGAATCATTTTGTTTGTAATTTTAATGAGAATGTCATATGTACTTTTCTTAATAAATTTTTTTAATTTGACACATGTTCATATGCTATAAAACAACTATTATCTCTATTATTTTAACTTCATTAATAAAGGGTACTGAGTTTTATCAAATATTTTGGCAGCTCATTTAATCTATTAAAGTGTTTACATTTTAAAATTAATCATTCAGTAATGTCATGCAGTTTGTTTATTGCGTATGATTACATTTATGCATTTCTATTTCAATTAAATTTAGGGGGCTTTCTGCTATCTTTTTATATTTGGGGATTTTCCATTGTTTGCACAAGTAGAATATTGACTTTAATAGCATTACAATTTCCTGCATTACCAACAAAATTACAGAAATTCTCCCTGTGAATCTCTCATTACCCAAAAGCTTTAAAGTAACTTGAAATTTTAATAAAAATTGGAGACTATTTCCACAGTGGCAATAGTCAAATGCTACATTTTTTACTATCATGAACCTTGTGCCAAAAGACCAGATTTGTAGAGATCACATAGCAAGCTTTTTAATTTTTTTAATGCACACATAGAGAGGTGGGCTGATGAATGTTCTTTCAGTAGCTATGAAGGCAAAAGCATATTGGACCATTTTGTTGCCATTAACATTTCTGAACATGCTGATTTTATGTTAGACAACTGGCTAGCAGATGGATAACAGAAAGACAAATCTTTAAGATTATACATAAATATTGTTGTGAAATAGAATGGAAGAGGATAAAATAGCAGAGAGGAGTAATGAATACAGACACAAAGGATAAATCAATTTATGTACCCCATAAAATTTCTTTAGTTGTTTACTTTTTGTTTCCAGGAAAAAGTCCTCCTCATTTATTATTTTTGTGCCCAAAAGGCAATTAATTGTGAATAATAAAAGAGTATTACTCATGTTACTCTAACATGAAATAATCATAGAGAAATGGCTTCACAATTAAAGTTCTGTGATTAATATCAAACTGTATTCTCTATAACTCATTCCATCAAAAAGAACTTTTATATTTATTTGTCATTTTTCTAGACTTCTGGAACATATATATATATATTATAAACCCTATTCCACATATATTCTCCTTAATTTTTTTAATGTTTCTGTTTAAAGATTTATTTATTTATTTTAGAGAGAAAGCCCCAGTGGGAAGGGCAGAGAGAGAGGGAAGAGAATCTCAAGCAGAATCCAAACCGAGTGCAGAGCCTGACACACAGTGGATCTCAGGACTATGAGATCATGACCTGAGCTGAAAGCAAGAGTCCCACTTTTAACCATCTGTTCCACCCAGTGCCCCACAATCCCCTTAATTTTTAACAGAATGCAATAAAATTTCAGATTCTTAATATAGTTCAGTTGTTTTCCTTTTATTCTATCTTTGAATTTGATGAGTATCAAGTGGTGCATGGGATAATTGAGATCATTTTTAAATTCAACTCTGTTGGAAGTAACAACATGCAAGCATCATGCTTATGCCAGGTCAATATCATCCACTCTGCATTAAAATACTGTATAGAGGGGCACCTGGGTGTCTCAGTTATTAAGCGTCTGCCTTTGGCTCAAGTCATGATCCCAGTGTCCTGGGATCGAGCCCCACATCGGGCTCGCTGCTGGGCACAGAGCCTGCTTCTCCCTCTCCCACTCCCCTTGCTTGTTTTCCCTCTCTGCCTGTGTCTCTCCCAGTCAAATAAATAAATAAAATCTTAAAATAAAATAAAATACTGTTTAGAAAGACTACTTAAGTAGTTAAGGTTTTAGTATACCAACTAAACAGATAAAAACAAACAAAAACAAACAAAAAAAATTCATCCTTTTATAAATACATAACATTAAGCTCATTTATAATAAGGAAAGGGGGCGCCTGGGGGGCTCAGTGGGTTATAGCCTCTGCCTTCAGCTCAGGTCATGATCTCAGGGTCCTGGGATCCAGCCCCATGTTGGTGCCCTTGCTCAGCAGGGCGTCTGCTTCTCCCTCTTCCCCTGCTCATGCTCTCTTTTGCTATTCCTGTTGCCATCTCTTGTCTCTCTCTCTCAAATAAATGAATAAAATCTCTAAAAAAACAAAAAAAGTGAAGAACTTGAAATGACAGTGCAGAAGAATGTGGTTAAGAGTTTACATGTTTAAGAGACTAGAAATAGAAAGGGTTGTATGTACTTGTCTGTGGGAAGTGGGGAGTCCTTTGGAGCCAGAATGCCGGGGTTGGAATCTTGGTTTGCCTATTTTCCAACGAAAATGTGAGTCCAAGTCAGATTCCCAAATGAGAAGTGGCAATAATATAATTCTTCTGAGAACTGTTAAACACAGTAACCTGAAGAAATTAAAGATTTCCCTTTATTACTGCCATGAAACAAGGATAAAAACCTCTGAAGAAATTGGTAAACAGGGAGGTAGTATGTGCTGAGCTTTATCAGGCAATATAAAATGAACTTTGGCTTTCCAAGTTAGAGCCTTCTTTTTTTTTTTTTTAAGGTTTTATTTATTTATTTGACAGAGAGAGAGAGATCACAAGTAAGTAGAGAGGCAGGCAAAGGGAGGGGGGAAGCAGGCTCCCTGCTGAGCAGAGAGCCCCACATGCGGGGCTGGATCGCAGGACCTGAGATCATGACCTGAGCCTAAGGCAGAGGTTTTAACCCACTGAGCCATCCAGGTTCCCATGCACCCCCCCACCATCCCCACCCCACCCGGCCAAGTTACAGCCTTCTTAGCGGGAAGGCTTTTTCCAGTATTTGGAACCAGTGGGTTAACTACTGTTTGACAAGAGAAGTTAGGACTTCTGAGTTGTTTGCAGTTGTCTAACACTGTTGTCTGTGTATGTTATCAGCCAAGCGAAGAGAAATTCTAAAAAGATTCTGGTCTCAGTTCACCATTTAAATCCTACCACAAAAACGTTGACCTTTTTGAGAAGAATGAGTCAGGCGAAAATAGTGTTCTTCAATCTACTAACATAATCTACTAACATATTTTAGGTGCCTTATAAAGTTATCTCATATAATGCTTCTCAATTTCTATATTAAATAAGGTAGGGATAGGGTGGCTGGGTTGGGGACAATGGGGAGGGTATGTGCTATTAAGTGCTGTGAAATGTGTAAGCCCGAAGATTCACAGACATGTACCCTGGGGCAAATAATACATTATATGTTAATAAAAATTAAAAAAAAAAAAAAAAAGAGTAACATGAAAATTTCAAAGTGGTTCAATATCTTGGGTAACAATAGGCTACATAAATAAAAAAATAAATGAAGGAGACACTCATACAGTTCTTAGCAGAAGAGTGCTGTTTACAGTTGTGTGGTTTCACAGTAGTATTGTTTGTAAGGCCTTGCTAAATATGCGGTCTGAATTGACTTCCTCTGTGGCCCTGAATATCTCATCTCCAAGACAACCAGTTGTTAGCATAGATTTGTCTACCATGGAGTTCATAACATCCTGCCTACATATTTATGTTTTCAAGGTTCCCTGCGTTATTCATACATATTTCTATTCATTTTTTACTTACTATGTACTGTTCCTGGGCATAAAGAGGATGAAGTTGAACTAACTCTAACAAAACTATGTTTGTAAAGTTGTTATGATAAAACTGTCAATGAAAAAGTCCTATCAACTGGTAGCACCTTGGTCTATCACACTATCATATAAGAAGCAAACGTAATCAATAAATCAAGTGAAAATCTAATGTCCAGTTTTCATAAGCACCAAGAAATTTTACTTTGGCTTCTATCCCTACATGGGCTTCTCATTAACTTGCTTATTTGCTTGAGATTTTCATATTTGAGTAGCATTATTTTGCAATTCTACCTTCATGCTCCATTATGATCTAGAACAACTAAGTATATTGGTACAATTATCTTTTCTTTTGAAAAGCAGGGATAATTTTCTGGATATGAGCATTACTAAAAAATATGTTGAGAGTTTGATTATATTTGGAATGGAGATCCGAGAGTATCTTGTGCATACGACTGTCCAACAAACTGCCCTTAAAAAATCCTTGAGAAAAAATCATTTAAGCACAATGATCAATTTGTAGAAATTCAAGTAGCAATTTTTATCTTACAATCATCAGAATATTGAAACTCAAAACCACATAAAAATCAAGGGAAGCAAATTTAACCACTTAGAAGACTCTAGTTACCTACTGAATTTAAAGACATGTTAAGAATATCTTCACCTAAAAAAAAAAAAAAAAAAAAAGAATATCTTCACCTGTAAGAAAAGAAAAGGTGTATCATTATAGTCAGACTAAAGGATGTAAAATTGATAGTCATGAGGAGAACACAATCTTAGGGTGGGGCAATCCTTTAAGTCTGGCTCCCAAATGGGTATAGATATTGGATTAGTTTTTAACTATAAACAAGGGAGAAAGGTCACACCAAAGTTTTGGTAAGCTTTCTTAACGCAAAGACAAGATTGACCCAACTCTTGGGAAGGTTAAAGCAAAGCTTTCAGAAGAAGTCCTTGAATCTGTCTTATGGTATAACATTCTCTTTTATTCTTTCTTTCATGGAGGAGATAGCTGCCTCCAAAATTGGACAGAGAGACAGGCAGATGCAAAGAATTACAACTTATCTGAGCAGAAAATCAGGACCTGAAACTTCTAGAAGTCATACCCAGTAGGAAAACTGAAGCTGTGAATGATTGCTGGGTGCCCCTGTAGACAAGTTTGAAAGTTAAAAACTTAAGCAGTTCCAATCTTAGGGAAAGACACACACTTTTTTGAGTGTTACTTCTAGAAGCACTAATTTCTCATGGTGAGATTGGAGAAAATAAAGCATTTTGTTCTTCTTAACAAGACCTGCTATCAAGAGAAACTGTTTTAGCAGAGATTTGTAACAATCCCTCAGAACAATGTACTGACCAAACATGCTTGAACAGCATGGGTCCCCAGCAACAGGCCTCTGAGGGAGAGGGTGATGTACACCCATGAAGCGAGCAGCTGGTAACGCCCAGGCCTCAGGGTGAAAAGCAATCTGCTTTTTTCTGTTATCTCCCCTTCACCAGAGATCACCTGTAGTTAGTTACATGATCCTTTTAAACGTGTTTACTCAACCACAAATCCTATACTTCTTGATCAGGCATATCTTGCTTATCTATAATCTCCTTCGGCTCCTTTGCTGATTGTTATTTTGTATCTAATAAGTACGGGGCTGAGGAGTTGTTCGGGGTGGCAGTCTTCTTAACTGTCATCCCCTGCACCTGTTCTCTTGAGGCTGACTTGTTTGTGCTTCATGCGGTTCCCGTGCACTGTTGGAAAGTGGCAGAGATGAACGTATTGGGATTTTACCAGGGCTTACCTAACCCGAGCGAAGGAAAATACACAGCGCCATTCCACTCTGGCATTCCACACAGAAGGGAAGTATTTGGACAGAGACTCATGAGGGGGAACTACAAGAACCAATGTCAGGGTAAGGAAGTCTGAATTTGAATTTATGAATTGCCAGAGGCTAGGTGTAGACAAGTTTGAGAGTTTAAAACTCTGGAAGGGTCCAACCAGAGGGACGCCAGCATGATACTGTGGGACATATCTCTAGAAGCTTGAGGAGTTTCCACATCAAAGATAGGTAAAAATTCATTCATACTTTTTATAGAAGGTGGGGAAAAAAAACCATCTTGAAATACACCAGAATACAGAGGATAAATATACAGCTGATAGATGAGCATATGAAAAGCTGGTCAACATTATATGTCATGAGGGAGTTTCAAATTAGACAATGATGTGATACCATTGTAAACCTGCTAGAATGATAAAATCCAAAATATTCACAATACCAACTGCTGGGGAGGATGTGAAGCAACAGAAACTCTCATTAACTGTTGAGGGGAATGTACAATGGTACAGCCACTTTGGAAGACAGTTTAGCAGTTTCTTTACCAAGCTAGATATTCTTAGCAAACACCCCAGCAATTGCACTCTTAGTATTTACCCAATGAATTGCAAATATATGCCCTCAAAACCTGCACACAGCTATTTATAGTAGCTTTATTCATAATTCCCAAACTTAGAAGCAACCAAGATGTCTTTCAGTAGTGAATGTCTGAATGAAAGAGGAATAGCCATTTATTGGACTATTATTCATTGAAATAAAGATATGAGTAATTATACCATGAAAATACTCAGAAGGACCTTAAATGCATTTACTAAGTGAAAGGAACCAATCTATGAAGGGTACATACTCTATGATTGCATTTAAATGACATTTTGAAAGAAGTAGAATTATGGATTAAGAAAGTCAAGGATTTCCAAGAGTTTGGGCAGAGTAGAGGAAGAAGGTAGAGCTTTGCACAGTGGCAGTATCGTAGCCAATGAGGTTTATCTGAGGCGCCATTATTGCTAGTTGAAAACTTTTCCCAATACCCCGCCGTGAGGACTTGAAATAGAATTGGCATTGGCAATTTTTGACAGTCTCTATAGAGACTGAAAAAAATGAAAGGAAGAAGTTGGAACACAGGAATTTTTTTAGGGCAGTGAAACTACTCTGTATGATAATCTGCATGATAATAGTGGCTACAAGGCATTATGCATTTATCAAAATGCACAGAGTGCACAACAAAAAGAGTGAGCATGAATGTAAACTATGGACTTTAGTTAATAATTATGCGTCAATGTTTGGTTCATAGATTATAGCAAATGCACCACACTGGTGGAAGATGCTTATGGTAAGAGAGATTATGAGAGGAGTATATGGACACTCTCTGTATTTTCCACTCACTTTTGCTGCAAACATGAAAAAACTCTATTAATTGAAAATAATTTTATGATTTATTATTATTAATTAAAATATTAATTAAAATAATAATTAAATAGGTATTAATTAAAAATAATAAATAGTAATAATCCTCATTGACCACATATCTTGCTTTTAAATTCATCCTATTAAATAGCAAGAAAAAGAATAATAACTAAGAAGTATGACCCAAAGAGTTTCACATTTCCTCCTGCTGAGTTTGTGTCCTCCCAAAACTCATATGTTGAAATCCTGGAGCTCATGTGATGGTATTAGGAGGTCAGGCCTTCAGAAGGAGCTTAAATCGTGCAACTGGAGCCCTTATGAAAGCATTAGTGCCCTTATAGGAGATCCCAGAGCAACCTAGCCCCCTCTGTCCCATTGAGTATATAAGAAGATGTGCAACTGTCTGTGTTGGGCCCTCATCCAGCCAGGCTGGCACTCTGCTCCTAGACCTCTAGCCTCCAGAATTCTGAGAAATACATCTCTGTTGTTTATAAATTATAAATTATAAAATTGTTGGTATAGCAGCCCAAAATGGACTAAGATGCCTCCCCTCACTCTACTCCCATGAGAAAAAAAAATGTTAGTGTTTCCTTTGTGTGTTTATTTTTCATGCAAAATCAAAACCACTAACTCCTTCACATTTTATAGGGATTTATAGGGATTAGCTTTATCAGATGAGCTGACAAACTTTTTTTTCCCCTCTTCCCTGGCTCTTTGCTGTAGACTTGGACTTTCATTGTCATGAGAGTGATATTCACTTATGTATCCAACAATATTAATTTAGCATTTGCTATGTTCTGGGAACCATGGTAGGTGCCAAAGATCTGATATGATTTTTAGCTGGTAAATGTGTAGGAGGAGCAAAATTGGCATTGAGACCTGCAGTGATCTTGGGCTCTAAGTATTTTCTAGTTTAGTGTTTTCCATATTATCAAGTCCAGCTTGTCAGAAGACTATTTTGAAGTATTTGGTAATATGGTTTGCCTTTGCCCTTTCTTGGGTATCTTAAAAAAAATGTACAGGTATCCTGAATTTGCTAGGTGAGTAAAATCACACACATTCATTCTCAGCAACTTCCGTGTAAAAGCAGATCTGATCAATCCATAGGCCAAGAGTAAATTATTCAAAGACTGCTTTGCTAAGCT
The DNA here is from genome assembly GCA_028646535.1 of Procyon lotor. NCBI lineage: Eukaryota > Metazoa > Chordata > Mammalia > Carnivora > Procyonidae > Procyon > Procyon lotor. The sequence goes on from CM053604.1 coordinate 120,091,250, forward strand.
TTTTGCTTCGTCTAATGGTGTCAAGAACAGAAGAGTGAGTGCCCTAGATCCTGTCTCAGAGACCAATCAGAGAGTTAGTTGTCTTTAATGGACAAACACATTCATTCTGAAATAGAGTTTGCAAGTCAATGCTAAAAATAAAACTAACTAGCAGAAATTGACAGTTATAGCCCAGAAGAGCTAGAGGGTTTCAGTGGTTTCACCATTGCTTGTTAAATATTTAAAATGCTGTTTTGATAATAAATTCTTCAAATCAAAGCAAGCAGTGGGTTCCCAGCTTCTGTTTTATTTTGAGTCTTGCATTATTAAAACGTATATAGTCGACAAGTTGCTGGTAAACTTGAAATACGAAGAACTTTGCTGAAGTTTTGTGATATGATCATTTTAATAGACCGAATATCCTGTTCCAGCTTCTGAGACCTCAATGTGTGCATTAGCTTCTATACTCTGTATAAAATTTCTTTTAAAACAAGAAATAGAATAATTGTGAAATGGTTACATGTGTATAAGAAAGGAAAATGCAATTAGCTGTGGTCACACAGTCTGAAATGAACATGTTTCTGTCAATTATTATTATCTAGAGTTCTCTCATAGCAAAGAAAATGGATTCCTTTACTTGTCAAGATTTCTCCTAATTCACTTGGTTTGTTGGAAGTTTTATTAGGGTTTTGATAACAACAGCTTACAACACTAAAGGATTCATTACCAAGAAGAGATACAATGCATTTTTTTAAATAGGCAAGAGCTTGTGATTTCAAATGAAAGATTTTTATTTATTTATTTATTTTACTACATAAAACTCCAGGTGCATTCACTACAGTTTTCTGGATGAAACATTTTGAAACTAGGTTCCTGGATATCATTATTACTAATTCATTCACAGACATGAGGCTTATAGCAAAGGAATAGGGTCACACTTGGTTCACAGGAAACCATACAACTCCATGTGAACCAAGGAACAGAATTGTATGATACTGCTTGTTTTTCTGGGGATAAAATGTCTTACCTTGGTCTAGCTGTAGAATATCTGACCATCCTTTTTATGTAGTTACAAAATATGGAAGATGGAAAATATTTGCTTCTTTCTCATATCTTCAATTTACTGAAATGAATTGTCTCATATAGAAAAGCAATAATTTAAAAAATTAGCATGCCTGTGTCTAGTCAGCAATTTTCCAATTGAAAACCCATTGGCGACTGGTTAATTTGACTCTCACTGGCTGTATAAAATGTTTTAATCTATTGCTCTGGGTCCTGTCACAGACTGGCAGTGATAAATAATTGTCAGAGCAAAGCAAATATTAGTTAATATCTATATGTGTTTCTAATATCCCTATCTATGGAAATTCCACCTACATGACATTTTAAAAGCACATTAAGTATTCTCTGGAGGCATTAATCCTGCTGGAACAATCTCATTCTAAGCTTTTCCTCATTTTAATGCCATTAAACATTTAGCACTCTTTCACCAAGATTGACAAAATAATTCAACAATTTTTCCATCAGAGTTTCTTCTGTTCTGATCTTTAAAAATAATTTCACTTTTAATATCATTTTTCAGTTTGATCTAAAATGAATACTTTGCTAAAAATTCTCATTTGTTGATAATTAAGAATACCTTCCAAAACATCTTGCTGTTTTCTGCCCTGTTAATTTTTATGAAAGATTCCAATAGATGAAAAAAACAGACTCCTGACTTGTGTCTTCGCTATAGGAGGGACTGGCTTAATTAAAGTAAGAGGGAATAAACTTTACCTGATTTAACTAGTATGTAGATTGTTAACTCCCTGCCGAAATGCAAGCATCAGTGCTTATGTCGGTTTCAGGAAATCTGGAGTTAAAAAGAAGAGTTAGTTCAGTCGTTACTTAAAATCTTATATACCGTGAAGTCTTACTTAATACTTTTGAGATGATTCTTAATGTTATTTTATAAAGCAGGATTAATATGCCTTCATGATATTAATCTAAGAAGTATTCATGGATTTTAAATTATTGTGGCAATTTCATTTTTTCCTCTTTAATAAGTCCTTAAAATGACTAAAATGCAAAGGCCCTATGGAGAAATTAAAAATAATAGTAATATATGGTTAATTCCCCAGAAAATATTAGAGTAAAGCTGACAGATACTATGTTCTCAAAAACAGATAGATGATAAATAGATAGCTAGGTAGATAGAGATATCTATATAGTTATCTGTAGATAAATAGGGTGATATGGAAATAACTCCATGATAATGTCTGTCTAGGCAGTTGCATTATAATATAATAAAATCACATAATCACACAAGTGATCAAAAAGGAGAAAAAAAGCAGAAATAGAATATAAATGACAATTCCTTAGACACTCAGGTTCTTGAATTCCAAACTGATGGAAATTATTTTTAAAATATCATGAGAGGAACAATCAAATTTTCACAAATTTGAAAGTAGAGATAAGATACCACTATAGGCAAATTCTATTAAACTATTTTAATGATATGAATTGTGATTTGAAGATACTAATAGCTAATTCTTAACACCTTATGACAGGAATTGCCAAATGTGGACCTGAGAAATGTGCATGACAATGTGTGAAACCCATTCTGAGTTTAGTGCAATAATTGAAACCGCATAAAATTGGAAGCTGTAAAATAAGATTGACAAATAGCTTAACTTCAAGTTCAGTCAAGTTTGGTATGACCACATCAATTACAATATATAGGAATGGAAGAAAATGGAAAGGAAAACAAAAGTAGATGGAATGAATCAGTGGTGCAGAGTGAAGTTTTGAAGCCATGTGCTAGTTATGCTTATCTATATACTCTGTCTTACTTGGTACAGTTTACTTTTACGCTTGTTTATTATTATTATTATTTTTTTAAAGATTTTATTTATTCATTTGAGAGAGAGAGAGAGAAAGAGCATGATGGGGGAGGGTCAAAGGGAGAAACAGACCACCCGCTGAGCTGGGAGCTCAAAGTAGGACTGGATCCTGGAACTCTGGGATCATGACCTAGATGAAGGCTATTGCTTAACCAACTGAGCCACCCAGGTACCCCTACATTTGTTTTTCTTAAACACAGTTATCAGTAGTGCCCCTTTTTATTTCTAAAAGCAGCCTGGTTTAGGAGATACAGTATGTGGCCACTCTTGAGAAACTATAAAAGCAGTGTTGAATTCAGGTGCTATAAAGTAGAGAGAGTGCTCCATGAGAAAAAGGAACTGGAATTATGGTCAGTACTTAAACTCAGGCACTGTGAAACCTCGATTGAGAAAAGGGCCTAGGATGGGGCGCCTGGGTGGCTCAGTGGGTTAAAGCCTTTGCCTTCGGCTCAGGTCGTGATCTCAGGGTCCTGGGATCGAGCCCCGCATCGGGCTCTCTGCTCAGTGGAGAACCTGCTTCCCCCTCTCTCTCTGCCTGCCTCTCTGCCTACTTGTGTTCTCTCCCTGTCAAATAAATAAATAAAATCTTAAAAAAATAAAAAGAAAGAAAAGAAAAGGGTCTAGGAGACGATGCAGATAGAATCTACAGGCCAGAACAAAACAATGCATCAAATGAGATCCATGTACAGCTCTGAAATATCCGTTTTGTATTGAGATATAAGAATGAAAGCCTGGGTAGCCAACTGCATAACCACGAAATCACAAAAATGAAAATAAATCCTCTCTGACAAAATGCACCTGTAAATCAAAATTTCATAAGAACTAAAAGAATATAAAATTAAGAAATATAATATTGGAACCATGAAGAAACAGAATTCATCACAAAATTCATGATTAAGAGTAAACTCACGAAATGAACTATGGATGGCTGGGAGGTGGGGGGTAGGGATGGGGTAGCTGGGTTGTGGACATTGGGGAGGGTATGTGCTACGGTAAGTGCTGTGAAATGTGTAAGCCTAATGATTCACAGACATGTACCCTGGGGCAAATAATACATTATATGTTAATAAAAAAATAAATTTAAAAAGAAGAGTAAATCATACCTTCTGTGAGCTAAAGAATATTGTTTGTGTTCCATGATGTTCCCAGAGATCTATCAGTAAGGTCAGGCAGAAAATCCATGGGTGAGTGGATCTGGGAAATTTTATGAGCTTGATCTAGCCCACCATCCTTTTACTTTCAATTTTATTACATACATTAGTCATATATTACATGTAATGAATTTCCCTCCAATTTTTCACCTTAAGAAACCAAATATTTATTATTTTTGAAGTGTTAGAGATGAGACATAGCATAGTTGATGCTTCTGCCTAAAAGTCTCTCATGTAACTAGTTTAGCTGTTGGTTGGGGCTATGGTTTTATCAAAAAGATTCACTAATGAGAGAATTCACTTCAAAACTCACTCATCTGTTTCACAGCAGGATTCAGTTAACCAAATACAGGTAATTTTCAAACATTATCATTTCAAATATTTTTGTTTGTTTGTTTTCTTCTCTTTCTAGCATTCCAATTTCCACTTGATATTGTCCTGTAGCCACAAAACTGAATTCTGCTCATTTTTGTGTTTTTTTCTCTTAAGATTTTATTTATTTAAGAGAAAGGGAGAGAGAGTAGGAGGGAGAGGGAGAGAGAAGCAGAAGCAGATGCTGTGCTCAGCACAGACCTGATGCAGGGCTCCATCCCATAACTGCAAGATCACAACTTGAGCCAAACCAAGAGTCGGGACTGAGCCACACAGGTGTGGCTGAACTCTGATCATTTTTGAAACTTTTCTTTTCTTTATTTTTTCCCAATTGAATGACTTCTATTTATCAATTTACTCACTCTTGTGTCATCTCTAAATTGCTCTTAACTCTGATATTATTTCTATTTCTTATACAGTACTATGTCTTCTATTTCTACCTTGTTCTCCTTCCTATCTTCCTTCCTTCCTCTTTCTTTCTTCCTTCCTTCCTTTCTCTCTCTTTCTTCCTTCCTTCCTCTCTTTTTCTCTTTCTTTCTTTCTTTCTTTTCTTTTTTCTTTTCTAATATTTCCTTTAAAATCATATTACAGGTCCATTACCCTATACATCTTTGGGCAGTTATTATAGATGCTTTAAATTCAGTATCAGTGTCATTCAGTTACAGTTTCCATTGATTGGCTTTTCTTTTATGTATGACTTACATTTTCCTGTTAATGTTCATGGCTACTAATTCCAAAACCTATTCTGGACATTATTACATGATGTGCTATTGTGGAGGCACTGGAGTGTGAAAACTTTACTTGAAGGATCTTATGTTTCTTTTGTACTGATACTCATTTTACATATTATATTATAGTTTTGTTTTATTTTATTTTTTGCTTTAGCAAGCAGTTAAGTTGGCTTATCTCAAACTCCAAATTCATTTTTTCTTCAATGTGAATGGCAGAGGAGGACCCCATTTAATTTTACTGGTCTTATTTAGTGTGCTTTGGTCAAACGCCAATGTTTTTAGTAGGTTAATTTTTCATAATTTTTTCACAAGTCGTAGAAGTTTTCTATAGGATGACTGGTGCAATAGGAGCAAAGTTCTCATTACAGGAAGGAACATCCACTCACTATAAGTTTTAACTTTGACATTTAATACATTTTAGTTTCAAATCAGTTTACAAATATAAGTATAGAAAAGCAATAGCATTGATTGAATGTTTTTTTGACATATCATTGTTAATATTGTATGAAGCTTTAAAATTAACCACTCATTAGAATACAAACACAATGAATGATGAATTTTTTGAGCTTGGATTGCAAAATGAATATTTCTGAATGAGTGATTGGATTAATCCATATTTGTATGTAGTAAATTATTTATCTATAGTCCACAAAGTATTGATAAAGTAAGTTTATCTTTGTCTGATAAGAATCAACTTCAACATTTTGGGCCTATTTTTAGAAATATAAAAATGACAGTGTCAGTTGTATAAAACAATGACATATAGCACTTAAAATTTACCAAGTATTTGTTATATAATTTAAAATTTGTTATATAATTTAAAAATTTATTTTTTATAATAAATATTCCTATTTTATCCTTTCTCTTTATATTAAGAGTTGTAATTTTTCATGTCTTAAGTATATAGGGTGGGTATCAATGTCACTTTGTACTATTACATGGCTAAAAGGAAGTGTGGAAAAGTTACCATGGCAACACAGCTAATTTACCTCTGCATATTGGAAAAAGACTAAAAACGCTAAAGCATTGTAGATTTGGGGGACATCCGCTTTTCTTTCACATATCATAGAACAAAGTCCTCAGAGATTCGACTTCTCATTAACATACAACTGCACAGCTTATATAACTTCCACAAGACAAACTATCAGAATCAATAAACCTCAAACACATTTGTAGAAAATAATTATATAGAAAGATACGTCTTACATGCCCCTATCAAAATCAAAGAATATAATTATTTTATTACATATAGAGGATGAGGCCACATCTAAATTTTTCTTATCCATACGACATGATACTCTCAGAGGAATGTTTTGTTACCATTAGATTAAAAATCTAGGTCTTTGTAAGAAAATAGTGCCTAAATAAATATGTTGTATTGCTGGGATTTGAACCCCATCCCAAATCCACTGTAAAGTGTTCTTTTTTGTAATTCACTGAAATTGTTTAGAAAACAAGAAAATTGGCAATCCAAGAACAGTTTTTTCAATGATAATGTCATTTCAGTTAAATGAGCAAAAATTATAAAAATAAAAAGAACTGATGAAAAGAGTTAAGTTGTTTTTTATGAGAACAGTTCAGAGCAGCCTTAGAAACATTTTCAAATAGCCCCTCTTATGGTTATTCTCACTGCAGTTTCTTTTCATTATTCCTAAATAATTAAAATTTATTTATATAGTTGGTAGACAGAATAATGGCCTTTCAATGATATCTACAACCCTAATCCCTGGAACCTGGAAAAGGTGAATATTTTACCTTGCATGTAAAGGGGAACTGATGTTGTAGATAGATTGAGATTAATAATGAAGTTTAAAGGTGATTATCTTGAATTATGCAGGTGGATCCAATGTTACCAACAAGAATCCGTAAGAGCAAGAGGGAACATAGATGTATTGTGAGGAGAACTCAACTCATCATTGCTGGCTTTGAAGATGAAGGAAGAGGGCCATGAGACATTGAATGTGATTAACCTCAAAAAATAGGGAAAAGCAAGGGAACAAATTCTCCATAGAACCTCCAGAAAGGAATGCGTGCAGCACGGGCAACACGTTGATTTTAGCCTGGTGAGACTTAAACCAGACTTCTCACCCATACAATTGTAAGATAATAAATTTGCCTTGTTTAAACCACCTACTTTGTGGCAATATGTTACAACGGCAATAATAAACTAATGCACTTATGTCATTAAAAAGGCTAAGAGTAAAAAATTATTTCAGAAATCAGATGGTCCTCAAGAAAAAGGCCAATTTTTCTAAAGGTCATTAGAAACTCACTCAGTATTTGCCATGTTGGTTAAAAAAAAAAATACTTTTGATTAAATATGTACAGAGAAAGAAAAAAAAAAGAGTATCGGACTTCTAGTCTGAGTTCCAACACGTAAAGAACTGAGCAGGTTGACGTTCCTTTTTCTTGTTAAAAGCAAAAGCTGAATAAACTGAGGATCAATGCTTTTTCTTAGACTGAACAGTAAAATGTGGTGTCAGAACAAAGTACCACCCCAAAATCCAGAGAGACAGGTTCATTCAGAGAGAGGCAGCTGAGGTCCATTTATCTGCAACAGGAGCCACTGGAGTTTAAACCAGGAAGGCCGCTTAAATGGTCATTTTGCTAAGTTTCTGGAAGCTGAGTGTGGAATAGCTTCATAGAAGAGGGCCCTCACACTTTGGCGAGTTTTTAAGTCCAGGAGCCCTACTAGAATGTCAGGATGAAAAGCTGCCAACGATTCTATTGGGTCTCTGGCAAGAGAGGGGTAAAAGTAGCCCTTATTATGAAATAAACTCAGAACATCCCCATACATTTTCTGGGGTATGGGGGACGGGAAACTTTATCACAGCCATCCTATACTCCTTGGATGTTTTGTTCTGTTTGTTTTCTCTCTCTCTCTCTCTCTTTTTTTTTTTTTTTTGTTTGTTTGTTTTTTTCTCATTGCCTCTAGTTTGGGAAATTGCTGTTGACTTATCTGCAAGATCTTGGATTCTTTCCTTGGCTATGTGGTCTACTGATAAGCACATTGAAAGTATTCTTCACTCCTGTTACTGTGTTTTTTATTTCTAGAATTGTGTTGTTGTTCTTTCTTAAAGTTTCCATCTCTCATGATTGCTTCAACTTTCTCTGTGAACCCAAAACAACATCACAGTCTGAGAGTGATGATGATGGAGAAGGTCTTATAAGATTGAGAAGAGAAGAGAGTAAAATCATCATCTGAGGGTATGAAAAAAATTGGAGAAGTACGGTATGATTGCATTAGGGCCACTTGAGGTCCATGGACATAAATTTAAAGTGAGAAAAGACAACAGTTTCCACCAGATTCAGCCAGAGAGGAGCAGGCATAGATTATGTAGAAATTGGAAGTAACAAAGGTTTTTGAATTTCGGTACAAGAGAGCAAGTGAGGCAAGGGAATCAATGATATACAAGGGACTGATTATAATGATTGAACATAACATTGAAGGTTAATAGGGAGACGAGAGAAGATGTAAAGGGAGTGAGAGGCAGCGCATAGAATTATGACAACAAAATTGAGGTTCATATTCTAAATAAAAGATTGTCTGAGCCAAGGTAATTGAGTGAAAGAAGTGAAAAAGTAAGAGGTGCTGAGAGAATACAGCAGATATATAAATTTTAGATTATAGAGAATTTGAAGTCACTTATAGTGACATCATGAATATGTGTTACCATAGAACAATTGGCTGAAGTAGGATATGGGACAAGTTTCTTTGGGAATGAGAATTCAAAATAAGGCAGTACTGTAGTAAATCTCATAACATGATAGTTAAATCTGAAGGTTTTTGTCAAGGAGAGAATGAAGAATAGGGATGACATTCCCCCTCTCTCTAGGAGAATCGGGTAGCTCCTACAGAGGGGATAAGAGAAGCTGTGTTACTTGTAGGAAGTGAGCTTTTGTCCATTGGAACACGAGGTTGGAAAACTCAGAAATGCGTTTCAAGATACAGGGAGTTTTGCTGATGATGGACTGTAGCTTCTAGAAGGAACATGGAGAGGATTTTAGGGGTTGGGAATAGGTAGAAACTGGCAACAGAAGACTGATAACAAAACCTGATGGGAGGAACAAGGTCAGAGTTAGATGGTGACTTCAGACTCCAGTGTTTTTTGTGTTGGCTTAAGTATTCACAGCTTTCTTATTTTCCACTTTTTCCATCCATCAAAATCTATTCTCCTAAAAATGACCTGATATTTGATATTATTTTCAAAGTAGTAGAAACATCTTCGTATTATACATAATATGTGGTAGTTAAAAAAGCCTCATCTTTGAACATCATTATTGAATAAAAGTCATATCTTATAGTGAAAAGTGAATTTCAAGTTTTTAGACTAGTTGGGGAGCATTTAGGAAATAATAAATGCTTTCTTCATGCCCTCTGTCAACCAGTACGAAATAACCAGTCATTCTTTTTTCCAGCTTTACTATTACTAATCTACTTGTAGCCATTCATTTTAGTGCTGTAAAAACCACAAAACATTAATACTAATTTGCTGACTTTATCTGAAGTGATTCAGATCTCAGATTACAATCGAAAAGAGAAAATTTTGATTTAAGTACTAAATAAATGTAACCAGTCTTGTGTTCCTTCCTTGTCAATAAATTTACTGATGAGCTCTTTGCTTTTCAAAATATGTTGCTAAATCTTACAGAATTTTCATCTTTGAAATGTACTATTTTATGCCCTTTTTCAGGCTAACTCACATGAATTTACATCAAGTGAAATCTGTTTGTCATTAACCTTTACATAAAAGTAATTTAAAAGTAATACTTTCAAATTTATATTTATTTAAAATTTAAAAACATGAAAGATGTTCTTACTAAACTGTTATCCCAGTGGGGGGAAGATACTATCAAGAAACTAGTTACCACTGAACAGATTATAAATTAAAACATCTCTTCAAAGGCAAAAAGCTTTTTAAAAATTCTTGTGAAATACAATAATGAAGATGTTACTTGATTGTTCCCTAAAAATATTTTATCTTTAAAATATATATTTCCAGCAATTCCACTTCTAAGAATTTATATTACAGATATTTTCATGTATGTTGATGAAATGGGTAGTTTTATCCATTGCAGCATTGATTGTAATTGGGAAAAATTAAAAACATTTATGTGCATTAGAAATAAATATTTTAAGTTACTTGTCATGTATTTCCCCCTTATAAATCTATGTGAGGGCAGAGAGTTTTCTATCTTGTTTACTACTATATGTTTAGTGCTAAAATAAATATTGAATAAATTAATGAAACAACCAATAAAGAAGTTATAAATCACAATGCAAAATATTATGCAGCCATCTAAAAGGATGCAGATATGAGATCACAATATAATGTAAAATGAAAATTTTGAGATGAAGAAGAAAATTATAGTATCCCATTCTAAATCAGAAAATACATTGACAAACACATGCACATATATGCATTATTAAATGTTGTACACTGATACAGATCACATCTTTAATAGTAAATAACTCTAAAAATTGCTGAGGGGGAACCATGAGGTTTCCTTTTTAACATAAATTTTTATATAGTTTGAAGTTTTATATTATTATTAAAAAACTGCAATAATGAGTCTCTGAGTAGAACCTGAACTTAATGCCTCCTGCTACATTCATTACCCTATTTAGACAAATCAAAAAGTGAATCTTGCTTGCCAACTTAGACACAATGTTCCCGGTCACATTCAGAAATCATTCTCAACTTCTCCTCTTTTCTAGACTAATAAGATCCCATTTTTAAAAAAGTCAATTACTTCAACCAGTATGTTTTAAAAGAGGAGTTTCATCATCTCTTAGGGGAGGTAATTTCAGAATAAAAATATCCATGAAGTTTGCATGAAATCCATACCTTTATCATTATTTCATAATAAACTAAACACAAAGAAAATCCTTCCAAATTGGGGTAACATCAAGATAAGACTAAATAAATAGGTTGGAACTACCTAAAACCATTAGATAAGTCTTTTCAAACTTCCAAAGCCACAGCTCCAAAATCTATCTTTAAGTATCCTTGACTGTGGACATACCAAGTACACAATTGAACACACTGAGATTAAATTTACACAGTTGCTCTCTTTTAAAGCAATAATAGCTGCACCCAAATCAGTAGGACAGTACATCAGTGTACCAAATGGAGAACAAATTCAGCCTGGTATCAAGTACAATAAAAAGGAAAGGATTTGTTGCCACAGCAAGGTCTGATTCCCAAGAGTAAAGTAATGACGAGCCAACTGAGCTGAAAAATAGTGCCTCTTCCACCCTTTCTTTTTTTCTTTTTCTTTTTTGAGAGGACAAGTCCATAGGTCAGCGTGTCCCTCTTGATGACAACAACAATGAAAGATAAGTGGAAAATTTGGTTAGATACAATTTAAATTAAATTTAGATAAAATTTGGTTAGATTTTTAAATTAAATGACTGCCTTTAAAATAAATGAATATAAAGCTACAAAGTGATTAATGAAACCACTAGAAAGATTCTCATGGTAATTATCTTCACATCTTTTCATTAATATTAGGTAAAAAGGTGTCATCAGTATATAAAGAACTTTTATTTTTAGCTCATTTTTGAAGCTATGTTATCCCAATTAAGTTTTATGTAACAAAAATCTATTAATACACATGGTGAATATTGATTTCTACATAAATTGTGCAGCATAAGGCTTGTCAGGCTCAATAAATAATTGGACAACAATATTATGTAGATTTTTTAAAAAGATTTTTAAAATTTATTTATTAGACAGAAAGAGCAACGTAGGCAGAGTGGCAAAAGGGAAAATGGAGAGGGAGAGGCAGGCTCCGTGTGGAGCAGGGAGCCCAATGCAGGGCTCGATCCCAGGACCCTGAGATCATGACCTGAGCCAAAAGCCCCCACTTAACCAGCTGAGCCACCCAGGCTCCCCTATATATCAAATTTTATTTTTCATGTAGAATACAAGTTGAAGATCTTCTATTATTCCAAAGTGCTTCCTAAAATAAAGAAAACCTACCATAATGGCAGCTCTGCTGTGCCTTTCAGATATCCTGAAGCACTTACACTCAGCTAGAAATATTATACTCACAACTTAGCTCCACCCTTACAACTGTCAGTGGTGAAAGGACACTGCTTTGTCCCAAATTAAACAATTTCTCACTGTCTGTGACCAATACTTGTCACTGGGGAATGTTAAAAAATACATTCCCTTTTCTTTACTTTATGTCTATGAAGAGCTGTCCTAGCTACCAAGACTTCAGTTTCTTTGTTTTTAATAGATGTTATTAGTTAGAGCAGTTTTAGATACCCAGCAGGTTGAGTGGAAAGTATAGAGCTCCCAGAGTTCTGCTCCACACATGTACATTCTCCCTCCCCGACCAGAATGGTACACTTTTCACAATTGATGAAACTATTTTGACACATCATAATTGCCCAAAGTCCATAGTTGACCTTAGGGTTCACTCTTGGTGTTGTACATTCGATGGGTTTGGACAAATACGAAATGGCATGTGCCCACTGCTATAGTATTAGAATATTTTCACCATTTTAAAAATTCCCTGTGCTCTGACTCTTCATGCCACCCTCCATCCTGGCTGCCCCTTCATCTTTTACTGTCTCCATAGCTCGATTCTAGAATTCTTCTAGCGAGAATCACAGTTTGCAGCCTTTTCAGATGAGCATCTTTCACTTAGTAATAGGCACCTACAATTCTAATATATCTTTCCATAGCCTGAAAACTCATTTCTTCTTAACACTGAATAGTCTTCCATTGTCTGGATGCACCACAGTTTATTTATCCATTCATTATTGAAGGGCATCAAAATTGCTTCCAAATTTTTGCAATTATGAATAAAGCTGTGTAATTATCCATGGGCAGCTTTTGTGTGGAAATGTTTTGAAGTCCTTTGGGTGAATACCAAGGAGTCCAGTTGCTGGATCATATGGTAAGAAAATGTTTAGCTTTGTAAGAAAGCCCTGAACTATCTTCTGGAGTGGCTGGCCCATACCGCATTCCCACCAGCAACGAATGAGAGCTCTTGTTGCCCTATGTCCTCTCCACTTGGTGTTGCCAGTGTTTCAGATTTTAGCCATTTGAATAGATATTTTGAGCCCTCCCAAAGACTCACTCCCTAAGACTACCCTCTCCCTGCCTCAGATTTTAAGTCTCCAAATCACTAAGCATCCAGAAACCAATCAATTAAAGTTTGAGTGTTCCTTCTAGTGTTGTCTCTAGCATCAGGCTTCTGCTCCTGGGCTTCTGCTCCAAATAAACTGTGATTCTTTCTATTCACCTGTCTTTCCAATTTTTGTGGTAGCAATTTTTCCTGTGACCTCAATTTTCTGGAAAATGTAAGAAGAGTTGTTGATTTTCCATTTGTTCAGCTTTTTTCCTGTTGTGAGGGTAGGAAAGAGGGCTTTCCATCGTTTTACATTATCAGACTGGAAACCAAAGTCCTCCAGATTTTTTCTTTCTTAAAAACTATTACAAGTGCATTAGAAATTTCTTAGGTCTTCTTTTCTGATCCTGCTCCATCTGCATTTGACCTTGGGTGTCAATCATATTTATGAGTAATTTTGCACTTTTGTTATATATGTATATACTCAGATAAAACATCTATAGTAAATTCTGGCTACTTTAAAACTTTATACAAATAACTTTATTGCTTATTAAGTGCTTATTTCACAGATTTGTTCTTATTAATATCTCTGGCTCTAATTTTCATTTTTTTCCCTTCTATGTAGGTCATGTCGAGATTTATGAAGGAGTTGAAATTTTACACTATTTCCAAGTTGTAAATCAGCCTGCCAAAGTCTCATGAGTGCTGAAGACATGAGACTCCTGGGTCAGAGACAAAGGCTGTAACTAATCTCAGCAGTTGTAGAGGCTCTTTCATAATTTGCTATTGTTAGTAATGCTGCTATAAACATCAGGGTGCATGTATCTCTTCAAATTACTATTTATCCTTTGGGTAAATTCATAGTAGTGCAGTTGCTGGATTGTAGGCTAGATCTATTTTTAACTTTTTGAGGAACATCCATACTGTTTCCCAGAATTGCCACACCAATTTGCATTCCCACCAACAGTATAAGAGGCTTCCCCTTTCTCCTTATTTTCACCAACAACTGTTGTTTCCTGTGTTGTTAATTTTAACCATTCTGTCTGGTGTGAGGTGACATATCATTGTAGTTTTGACTTGTATTTCCCTGACAATGAGTGATATTGAGCAACTTTTCATGTATTTGTTGGCCATCTGGACGTCTTCTTTGGAAAAATGTCTATTTATGTCTTCTGCCCATTTTTAAACTAGATTCTTTGCTTTTTGGGTGTTGAGTTCGAAAGTTCTTTATTTTTTTGGATACTAACCCTTTATCATATATGTCATTTTCAAATATCTTCTCTCATTCCATAGGTTTCCTTTTAGTTTTGTTGATCGTGCGGAAGTTTTTTGGCTTTTTTGTTTTTGTTTTTTATTGTTTTGTTTTGTTTTGTTTGTTGTTGTTGTTGTTATTTTAGGAAGTCACAATAGTTTATTTTTGCTTTTGTCTCCTTTGCCTCAGGAGGCATAATTAGGAAGAAGTTGTTATGGCCAATGTCAAAAGGTTACTGCCATCTTCTCCTCCAGGATTTAAAGGTTTTCTGTCTCACATTTACATCTATAACTCAATTTGAATTTATTTTTGTGTATGATGTAAGAAAGCGATCCAGTTTCATTCTTTTGCATGTAGCTGTCCAGTTTTCCCATTACCGTTTGTTGAAGAGACTGTCTTTTTTCCATTGGATAGTCTTTTCTGCTTTGTTGAAGATTAGTTAACCATAAAATTTTGGGCTCATTTCTGGGTTTTCTGTTCTGTTCCATTGATCTGTGTGTCTGTTTTCTGCCAGTACCATGCTGTCTTCATCACTACAACTTTGTAATATAACTTGAAGTCCAGAATTGTGATGCCTCCAGCTTTGTGTTTCTTTTCAAGATTGTTTTTGCTATTTGGGGTCTTTTGTAGTTCCATACAAATTTTAGGAATGTTTGTTCTAACTCTGGGAAAAGTGATGGTATTTTAATAGGGATTTCATTAAATGTGTAGATTGCCTTGGGTAATGTAGAAATTAAACAATATTTGTTCTTCCAATCCATAAGCATGGAATGTTTTTCCATTTCTTTGTGTTATCTTCAGTTTCTTTCATCCATGTTTCACACTTTTCAAAGCATAGATCTTTTATTTCTTTGGTTAAATTTAGTCCTAGAAATCTCATGGTTTTTGGTGTAGTTGTCAACGGGATTGATTCTTTGATTTCTCTCAGCTACCATTTTTCTGTGCAATTTTTAACAGTGCATATCTTGGAAAATGGTAAAAGCATTAAATAATTTGATGTTGAGATATTTGCTAGGAAAGTCCATCTCTACGATGTGTGTATGTGCGTGTATTTGTGTGTTTGTGTGTGTGTGTGTGTGTGTGTGATATAGCTACACCTATCCCTATATTTATATCTGTATATCTATATCTATCTATACATTTATCTATCTACAGATCTTCTTTGACCTATGACAGTGTTACATCTCAATAAACCCGTTGCAAGTTGAAAATACCGTAAGCTGAAAATGTATCTAATACACATAACCTACTGAACATCATAGTTTTTAGCCAAGCCTGCCTTAGACACACTTATAACAGTTTCCATAGCCTACAGTCAGGCAAAATCATTTAACACAAAGCTCATTTTATAATAAAAGGTTCAATGTTTCATGCAATTTATTGAATACTATACTGAATGTGGAAAGCAGCAAGACTGTATAGGTACCGAATGGTTGTAAATGTGTCTGCTGTTCACCTTCAGGATCCCACGCCTAACTGGGAGCTGCAGCTCTCTGCCCCAGCTCAGCATCATGAGGGAGAATCGTACTGCCTAGCACTAGCCCCAGAAAAGATCAAAAGTCAAAATGTGAAACACATTTTCTACTGAACCCATACTCCTTTTAGAGCATATAAAGTTGAACAATTGTAATTCAAACCCTTGTAAGTCAGGGGCCATCTGTATGGATGTTGGCGTTACATTACCAGCAGAGAGCTACGTTGTTAAAGACTGATTTGAGGATCAGTAGAAAAGTAACCACTTGTAGAACTAAGTAGCCACTTACAGAACTTTAGTTTTAATCAAGGAGAAAGAAAAGAAATGAAGCAAAGCACTAGAACAAGAGAGCCATCATTTCCTTTACCTCAGATTCTGAAACACTTTAGCAGAAATGAAAGCAACTTTCCTGCTGGTACTATTACCTATGATAGCAAATTCTTTTCTCTTCACAATGAGGGTCTGAGAAGGACAATCTGTCTCACAGGTAGCAGAGGCAATCAAAAGTGGGAAGGTGAAGAATTTCAGCATAAGAACAACAAAAACTATAGATGGGCTAGACAATTACAGTCAACAAAAGGACTAAAGGAATGAAATTTTTTGTTTTTTTCCAACTTTACCTATTCTTTCTCTAGTTTCTTAGAGTTCCCATAGAGATGAGACATTGACATAAAACGATCTTCTAAACTACACAGAAATAAAACAGATATTTTTAAAAAGAAACAAAAGAAAAAGAGAATTTCACTTACAGTTGTGATGATGGGAAACCAAAGGAAATTCCTTTTCTTTGGCTTGTATGATTACTTGAAATGGCAGTAATTTTGGTAAACATACTTTTCTTCTCATAGCTCTTAGGAAATGGCCCGGTGCTTAATATTTTATTCCAAGTTTTGAATAATGAAATTTTGTAAAATTTAAAAAAAATTCTGGGGAGACCTATCTAAGTACTTTTTTTATAGTTAAACACTGAATTTTTTTTCTGAGTAATATCTTTTTTAATTATAAAGTTACATAAACAAGAAGAAAATTTATAACTTACTGCAAGGCACACAGAAAATTTTTAACATTTCATGTGATTACATTATCTATAAGAAAGCCACTTTTATTATTTCTGATCAATGTGCATGTGTGTGTGTGTGTGTGTGTGTGTGTGTGTATACATAGATACTGTTTTTCTATAGTATTCTATATCAAATATTCTATATCAAATTCTTATAGGCATTTATATTGCTATGATTTTTTAAAAAATCATTTTAAATTATTATGCAAGCATAACTTTAAATATAAATCTGAAATTATATGTTCAATTTTCTCCTAAAAAATATCAACAATTGAAATTGTTTGGCTGTATAGATATAATTAAGCTTATGACTTTTTTTTTAAAGATTTTACTTATTTATTTGACAGAGAGAGATCACAAGTAGGTAGAGAGGCAGGCAGAGAGAGAGGGGGAAGCAGGCTCCCTGCTGAGCAGAGAGCCCCACATGCGGGGCTGGATCGCAGGACCTGAGATCATGACCTGAGCCAAAGGCAGAGGCTTTAACCCACTGAGCCACCCAGGCACCCCAGCTTATGACTTTTGATGGGACCCAAAGTCTTTTTCATTGTAGTGAAGGAAATAGGAAGTGGGATTATGAAGCATAGTGGTTATAGACATCTTGGATACTGGGTAATAGTCAAATAGTAAATCATTTAATTTTTATATATACTTTTATTTATGAATTAAAAATATTTTAAAATGTGTGCTGTAACTTGAGGTTCTAACATAATCTTCATGGATATTAAGAAAGAGAAACAAAATAAATACTAACATATCTTTCTGTTTAGTTCACTTAACAAAAAAGGAGAGAAAGCATGCATTCTCATAATGCTTTAGACAGCTAAATTGAAGACCTTAATCGAAACTTCAAAATGGACTTTAAATTACCTAGAATATTCACATAATTAATATAATTGATCTCCCTCATCTTTTTCATGGACAGTCATTGCTTTAAATACTTTCCTATGGTTTCTTAAGAATTCTAAATCTACCTCTGAAGCTTTAAAAATCAACTCTTTGACCACTCTTAATGACTCTTCCAACTAAACCCTAAGTGGGTACATGCATGCAATTATCTGATTGCATATATCCACTTAGCAATACACACCAACACCAAGCATGACCTTCAAAAGCCTAAATTCTAGGGCACCTGGGTGGCTCAGTGAGTTAAAGCCTCTGCCTTCGGCTCAGGTCATGATCTCAGAGTCTTGGGATCAAGCCCCGCATGGGGCTCTCTGCTCGGCAGGGAGCCTGCTTCCCCCTCTCTGTCTGCCTCTCTGCCTACTTGTGATCTCTCTGTCAAATAAATAAATAAAATCTTAAAAAAAAAAAGCCTCAATTCTGGGAACAACAGGGGCTTAATCATAGACAGACTGCCTCTAAGCATGGAGCACTAAGACCCACAGAAGTATCCCTGTCACCAGTTTACTGTCATAGCTTATAAACTGCAGTAGAAAATGCCCATCATCTCATCAGACAGGCATGGACCTCTTTAGTTTGTAATCTTTGTCACCAATAAGTTTCACATATAAAGAAATGAAGATAATTTACCTCCTGTGTATATGATACACTTAATATAGGAGTCATTTGCTGAATATAGTATCCCCCGAATTCTTTTATGTATAAATTACTTTATCTGATTCTTTATTTTTTTTTAAGATTTTATTTATTTACTTGAGAGAGAGAAAGTGAGAGAGAACATGAGAGGGGAGAAGATCACACAGAGAAACAGACTCCCCATTGAGCTGGGATAAACAACCATGTGGGATAGGTAAGCTTATTCTTACTATAATTAAAATTGTATAGTGTAGATGAGTAAATTAAGGTTCAGAAGTAAAATGACTTACCCAAGGGATCAAAGCCATTGGACAAAAAGCCACACTGGAAATTTAGTTATAAAATCTCAGGTTTTGTGTGATTTTTACCATAACATACTATAGAAGATAATTTCAGAAAACATAATTAGATTTTGCATTTGTAATAAAGTGATGACTATTACATCCGATTATTATTTTTAAAACATGCTGATAATGAAGTTTTCCCATGCTTAATCACAGATGCTACTGTGTCAGGCTACAGGCTTGATGCATGGAGAGCTTCCCAGAGCAGTGGTTCTTATAAAAACCACCATGTGGAACCATTTTAAGTTATTACATTTTTTTCTTCTCTTGCTATCCCATTTTCCAATTAATTTTAGTGGATACATACTCCTTTCCACTCTAGACCAATCTATCTCTAGCCATTGGGCAGGGAATAGATAACACGAAAAGCTAATTCTATTTTAGCTAACAAATCCTTATAAGTCCTCACAGTCATTCAGTTTTGAGTTTGTGGGATTGGATGAATATAAGCCAAACAAATGTTCATGAATAACAATAAATCAGCATTGCATTTTACTAGTGACAAATCTGATGTTTTCAATGACCAGATGGTTAAAGAGAAACCATGAGGTTAGCAAAGCAAGTTTAGTTGGCATGAGATATTGATAATATGCTCAATACAAGCCAAACAAGGTCACATTTTTAAAAGTGTAGTACTTTTATTTTTTTAGCCATATTTAGAATAAGATAAAAAGTTCATAGACATTTAGACTTAGGTATAAAGGCACTTGTCTGAGCGATTATCAAGTCAAGCGATATCTGCTCAAAAGTAGGTGTTTACTAAAACAGTGCCTGGATTTATCATTGGAAGCTTACAAAGTGGTGATCTTTTGAAAGTCAAATGTTTTCAAAAGACATTTTCATTATTATTGCAGATAAATTAAGCTTAACCTTGTGGAAAAACTGTGAGTGTGGGTCACACTAGTCTTAAGTTTTGTCCTTGACATGAGCTGGCTGCATAGGCATCACATCTAAAATTTCTGTCTCTAGTTTTGTCATTTAAAAATAAAAATTATACATATTCCCTCACATATACAGGATTGTTTATGAGCTTTGGACCGCACTGGTATGTATAAATCATTGATGTCTACATATTTTCACTGTTCCCTCATAGTCTCACTATCTTATATAAACAATTAAATTCCAAAAGGCTTCTCATACCCTGGAAAATATTTTGCTTCAGGTTCCCTGTCTCTGTCTCATGCCAGTCAAAGATGTGCTTAAAATGTATTCTTCTCCCAGCCTATGCCTTCCCCTGTGCAATCAAATATAATTGGAGAGAAGTATACAAATATACTGTCTCACTTTTAAATGCAGGACCTCTAGCCTTGAACCAACCGTTATCATTGTCCAATAATTTACTGCAAGCTGCTAGACCATTCACACCCCTCTCTTTATAGATGATGATTTCACACTTCTCTCTTCTCAAACTTCTAATGCCTCCAACACCACCCTCACCCTCAGGAACTTGGCATTTGATTCACTGGGAAAATGCAAATAATCAAAGAGATTCATTCCCACTATCTTTTACCACCGTATATATACAACCTATTAGCTTCTATGCCCCAAGACTGCCTCCGATTTCATGACTACCTATTAAAACCCACATCCTGTCCCTTTTCTCTCCCTTTCCCTAAAAAGCTGTCATTTTTCACTGTCTTCAGTTATTTCTTTTCTTATTTACTCTTGAACCCACTCCAGTCAGATCTTGCCATTGAAGTGACTCTTACAAAATCGCCATGGATAAATGAAATGACCCATCTTCAACTTACTTGAATCTTTATTCACATTCATGTTTGATCTTTTCCTCCTTGAAATATTTTCCCACTTTGATTCCAGGAAATCTACTCTTCTGATTGTTCCTTTTACAAGAGCCCTCCTTCTCTGGCTCTTCTACTTGCTCTTTCTTACCGTCACCCCGTCCCCATCTGCTAAATACGGAAGTGCCCCAAATCTGTTCTTAGGCTTCCATCCTTTTCTACCTATTTGTTCTTCTAAAGATTTATTTATTTATTTGGGAGAGCTGAGGGGGAAGGAGCAGAAGGAGAGAATCCTCAAACAGACTCCCCCTGAGCACAGACCCTAAGAAGAGTCTGGGTCTCACAAGCCTGAGACCATGACCTGAGCCAACACTGAGAGTCTGACACTTAGCCAACTAAGCCACCAGGGACTCCTATTTGTTCTTCTGTAGTCAATTCATCCTACCCCAAAGCTTTGACTGCCATTTATATGCTAATGAATTCTATTTTCAACCTGATCGTCTCCACAAAATTTTTAGTACTTATGTATGGGAACAGAAAACTTCCTTTTATTTGGTCAATAGCACAATAAACAAAATTATTAATGGCTAATATTCCAATATCAGCCTTTAATTAAAAATTATATTTAATGATTAAAAAATTATAACTTTATTTATAAAAACATTCTAAGTAGGTCATATGATTTAATTTATAATATAATTTTATATAACTAATTGACAATTTTTTGACTGACTTTGTAGGGAACAGTTAGTGAATTTATTTTGAGAATAAGATAATCTGGAAATACCATGCATTTTGAATATAAATATAATAGCTCTAAAAATATTATGTGAGTTTAAAATTTAACAATTTAAAGTGCTACTTTTTTTTTTTTTTTTAGAGATTTATTTATTTTATACAGAAAGAGAGCAAGGGGAGGTGGAAAGGGAGAAGGAGAGAGAATCTTAAGCAGATTCCACACTGAGCATGGAGCCTGCCAAGGAGCTCCAAGTGGTCTTGATCTCACAACCCTGAAATCAC
The DNA here is from genome assembly GCA_028646535.1 of Procyon lotor. NCBI lineage: Eukaryota > Metazoa > Chordata > Mammalia > Carnivora > Procyonidae > Procyon > Procyon lotor. The sequence goes on from CM053604.1 coordinate 120,112,878, forward strand.
GACCTTGGTATACTGTTAATGATTCCTTTTCAGTTTGGGTCTACACTACATACCTGTATTATGCTAACTTGATTAACTATCAAAAAACAGATATTGTTCCAGAATCTTATGGTCAAAAGACTACAGATATAAGCAGATTGATTGAAATAGAACACAAAGGAGTTCAAATTATCAAAAATATTTAGTACAAACATGAAGAGATTTGACCATATACTCAGTGTTATCTCAGTAAATTAACGCACATCTGCGTTAAATGAGCCTATTTTTAATCCACTAGCTAAAGTTTATCAATTTTAAATCTGATGTTACTACATACAGTGAAATTTCATATTCCTAACAGAAACTACTCAATATTTTTTTAATAATTAACAAATTATTAATTGTTATTTTTGCCTTCCTATATTACTCTCTTCTGATGCAATACTCTTTTTTTTAGGATTTTATTTATTCATGAGAGACAAAGTGAAAGAGAGAGAGGCAGAGGCAGAGGGAGAAGCACTCCCCGTGGAGCAGGGAGCCCCATGCAGGACTCGATTCCAGGACCCTGGGATCATGATCTGAGCTGAAAGCAGATGCTTAACCAGCTTAGTCACCCAGGTGCCTCAAGTGCCCCAGGTGCACAATACTCTTAACACAATAACTCTTTAACATCCATGAAGGGAAACCACATGATTATGTGGTTATGATATCTGTAATTAAAGAATTGTTCATAGAACAGAACTTTTGGGCACTCAAAAACCCAAATCTGATTTAATACGTTTGGCTTGGTGCCTTTTATAATAAACATATAAAAGGATAATATCAGAGTTCACTAAAATAAATAGTCTAGTCTCTACTGTAGAATCCACTTCCTTACCAAAGGCTAAATGAACTGAACTATGACACTTTTTAAGGCATGCCAAATTGCCTGAAGTAAAACAGTGAATATATATACCAGTAGCAGTTTTTATTTTAAAATAAACTTCTTTGAAATAATATAGAAACAAAGAAGCCTCAAACTCATCAGGTACCATTTAAAAGTGCACAAGTACCTGAATTACCTGATTTCTTTATGCCTTCTAAAATAAATGCTGTCAAAAAGTTAGAGTTCACAATAAATAATAGAAGAACTAGTATCTTGTGCTGTAAACAGTATAGATTTACTTTAGAAATATCATATAAATATATAAAAATACTTCAGAAATGCAACTTTTCATCTGAACCAGGCTGCTCCAACTAAAGTATATATAGAAGTTTTTCTTACCAATCAAAAATAAAATGAGTTGAAAATCTACAGAAATTTATAGATTACAGATAGATATACAAAGTCTAGATCACCAAATTCAGAAATATTGCCCAGAGAATGATTGGGTTTTAAGAACCAGGAGCATTGGGGCGCCTGGATGGCTCAGTCGTTAAGACTCTGCCTTGGGCTCAGGTCATGATCCCGGGAGTCCTGGGATCCAGCCCCACATCGGGCTCCTTGCTCAGCAGGAAGCCTGCTTCTCCTGCTACCATTCCCTCTGCTTGTGTTCCCTCTCTCGCTGTGTTTCTCTCTGTCAAATAAATAAAATCTTTAAAAAAAAAAAAAAAAGAACCAGGAGCATAAGATTTGGTAAACCAGAAGGGCCACTTTGTAGCACTGGGTAAAACCTCCACAAAATTTGTGTACAAAAGAACCCTTTACTTTAGGGACAAATTCATGTAGAAATCATCCCAGTGGAACAGAACTTCAGGTAGTGTGTATGATCCATCCACTTGGAGAGTGAGAGAAAACCTGAGGTAACCATGTAGAGAAAGAGTGATACTTAATGGAAGCTGATAGTTTAGATGATTGTTTTCAGACCTGTAAAGGGTGAGATTTTAAGATTATTTGCAACCTAGAGGTCCGGGAGACAGGCATCTGAATAAATCTATAGAATTGGGTATAAAGTGGAATGATTTTATATGAGAATATTTTTAATTCCCACCAGAGATTACTCATTCTAGAACACTGAACATCCACGTGGACAGGATAACTTAATAGACAGCAGCCACTTTCTATCCTCAGCCGCCACAGCATTTATGGACTAAGCTCATGAATGGACTAACCATGTGACAGAGACATTGTGTATTCATGGGCCCCACACCATGGATTTCTCTCATAAAATCTAGTCTACTCCCCACCCCTGCTGAATATTTATCTTGTCATCATAGATATTAAGGCGGAATCTCAGGTATAGTTCCATCTCTCAAAGAGACAAATAGACCCTTCTGATGGCAAGTAATTACATTAATGACATGTAACCCTTCCCATTTAAGAAATGTCAGTGATTCATCCCGATCAAGATTGGTATCTGCTCTTGGGATGTATGTACATAGCTCACCTACAGTGCCTCTGCCAACACTCCTTTCAAAGGCTTACTGAGTATCTTTACTACTAACACTGGAGCCCACATAACATTGTAACAGTGATGTGGTGGTGGCCACATAGCTATATGGTCCTGTTATAAAATATACCACCCAGAAATAGCATGGCTGGCTTAGTAAAGTGGTGAATAGGACTGTTGGCACAGCAGAATAACCAACTTGGAAAAGCTATCTTGGAGAATAGGAGATCTTTCAGGATATGGACTATAGAGTAGACCAATGACCATTGTATCATTCTGGTTTTCCTTGTTTTTGTTTTTGTTTTGTTTTGTTTTGTTTTCCTATGATCATATCATTATTTATCCCCTATTGGAAGAACACATGTTTCTGGCAACCAAAAGCTAGAGGTACAAATGGCTCTAACTTCTATCCCCTTGTGGAAATCTGCACTTCTCATCCCACAATGTTGAATTTAATGTATTGAGAAGGCCTGGTTTCCAGTGAAAGGGAAATTCCATCAAGGGATATGGTAAGTCTCAATAATTTTAAATCAATAGCCAGTGACTAGGCAATTTAGATTCTTCATGTCAGTGGCCCAGAAAGCACAAAAAGGAGTTACAACACCTGCAGGAGTGACGGAAGCTGAGTACTATGAGGACGTAGGACTCCTGGTGCCCCATAATGGGACCGGGAAGGAATGTTTGACATTCATCTGATCTACTAAGCATCTATTGCTACTCCTGTGTCCATTGTTAAAGGTAAATTTACAAATATAGTGACCACAGCCAGATAAAAGCAGGAAAATCAGGAGGTCAGACCTCTCTAGGATGTGGGTCTGGGTCATATTACCAGGAAAAGCACCTTGATGACAGAAGTACTAGCCAAGGGTGAGGGGAAAATAAAATGAGTAGAGGAGGTGATAAATATAAGCTATGAGTCTTAAGACTAACTGTAGCATTTGTGCTATAGCTAATTCCACTAAGCCCAATACTCCCAAAAAGAAATTTTGAGCACTCAGAATCCTGGCTAGACGGTGCCCAGGTGTAGTGAATTTAACATGAGTGCAAGACGTGGAATGCCTGTAGATGCTGTTGATGTCGTTTCCAGTTCCCATTTTCCAGTTGGTGCATCCATTCCTCAGTGGCTGCCAGTGCGATGGCTAATGGTTTCTATCTGTGACCTCCTTGGAACACCTGCCCATGGTCGAAGGGGATCAAACAGCACCAGAGATAACCTGAGAGGTTGTAACTTTCAGCTACAGAGTAGCTCTTGACTGACTGATAAAGGGATATAAACTGAAACCCCTTGACTAAATTTGTGACAAGTCTTTGTTGTAATTTGAGCCTTAGAAACCTATCCCTATTTCCACCGGTCAGTCCAATGTTAGAATTGAGGCCATAATCTTATTTAGCTGGTTCCCTTTCCCTATCTTGCTTTGTTCACTCGCTTAATAGTTTTTTTTTTCTTCCTTCTTTCCTTCCTTTTCTTTCCCTAAAGAAATTATGAAAACTTAACCTCTACAATAAATCATGTGGCTTTGAATTCCTGTCTCATGCTGTGGTTATAGAATACTGACGATAATAAAGTGAAAATACGGATATAAACACTTACATGTTATTTCTATCTCACTATATTGCTGAGTCAAAGAAAAAAAGAAATGATGAAAGAAACCTGACTTTGGCTGAATTAAATTACTTCATGACCAATGACTAAGTCACAGGGATGATTACAAACACTTTCAGTCCTGCCTGCAGACAGTCAATGCTAGTCAGTGCTGATTAATGTTTAGAAATCAGTTTTGTGTGATGCTAGTTTATAATATTGCTGAGAAAAACAGAATATTAAAACCAGGAAGCAATGAGGTCAGATGAATATGAGTTCTTGATAATTCTTAAAAACTAAAACTATGGGTTAGTATGCTTTTTTTTCTAGTTTATTAAAAATAAATGGCTGTCTCTCTTTTAACTATTATTTTTAAACTGTCTTGTAGTTGATCTTTTTGATCTTAAATAACACAAAGCAGAAATCATTTATTGTTGAGATTGTTGGATCCTGTCTAAAAGATTTAACTGACAAAATTAAAACTTGCTAGTATTGAGATTTTAATTATCACTTTTCCCCAAGTTCTTTCTCAGAAAAGATGAATCTAATATTTTTGTTAAAACCATTTAACAAAAACAGGCTCAAGTTGATTCATGTGAAATTCCAACAGCTGGCTTCCATGGTAGGGATTTTAGTTAGATATGTTGTCCTGCTATTTTTAGGGCTATAAGAGTGGTTCCAGGTGTGACTAACCTTGGCCCTCTACTCCACATGTTAATTTTAAGCTGTATTTGGTGTGCATCCTAACCTAAATTTGGAGCAAATTCATTTCTTCTCTAAGTAACTATTTTAGGTATGAACTTTCCATTCTTTTTTTTTTTTTTTAAAGATTTTATTTATTTGACATAGCGAAACACAGCGAGAGAGGGAACACAAGCAGAGGGAATGGTAGTGGGAGAAGCAGGCTTCCCGCTGAGCAGGGAGCCAGATGCGGGGCTCGATCCCAGGACTCCCGGGATCATGACCTGAGCCGAAGGCAGAGGCTTAATGACTGAGCCACCCAGGCACCCCTGAACTTTCCATTTTTTAAAGCATGTTCCAATTATGTGACTCTTTGGTGGTCATGGAAGTACTAGAATATTTTTTTGAAAATTATGAGAATAGCACCAGCAAAAGACTGGTGAAATAGATTCGAATATTAATTCAGCACTATTTATAAATTAAGAGTAAAGCCCAGCACACTAACTCAAATTATTGTAGAAATAATTGTGCACCAAATAAAATTGCATATAAAAATTCAAATGTGTATTTTATATTGCAGGGCTATAATCTAATTAAATATTCTATTATTTGGCAAATAAAGAGATTACCAGGAATGGCTTCCAAAGCCATGACTCCCCAAAAAAGGATGAATGGATTCCTTTTGTTTGGGGTTAGGATGAATATTTAGGTAGGGAAGCCCTGTCATCATAGTTAGAAGCAGGCAGAAAGTCATGCATATGCCTTAAGGAAACATGCCTATACAGACAGTGTATGTCATGTAAATGAGGCTGAGTTTCCTCCTTGGGCAGAGATTTTAGTATTATAATGGGGTAAAGGTAATAAGTCATTCTAGAAGAAACTCCACAATCCATCTGTACAGGCATGAGTCAGGCTTTTAGCTCAAAAGGTCTAGGGCATCTGGGCCAGGAAGAGGTTCCATCAGGAGTAGTCATCATCACCTGAGGGGTGGTTTCAGGTTTCATTTGCTTGAGTTAAGACTGAAGCAGAAAGAAGAGCTTCAGGAAAAATGTAAGACAGAGGTTAGTGACTATAAGCAAGTGGGCAGTAAAGCTCTGTTCTTGCAGTCTAGCTGGTGATGCATTCACTTAACCAGATAGTTCTTGAATGCCATTAAATACCTAATATGGTCGGGAACAGTTCAATAGTTTGCAAATACATCAAAGAATGACACAGAGAGAAATCTATCTTCATGGACTTTATTATTCACCAAAGAGAAACAAAAAAGATTAATAATAAATATATAGTCTTGTTTGAGGGTTTATGAAGAAAATATGGCATGAAAATTCATGGATGATGAAATGGAAAGGGGAGAGATGAAGTTTTATACTATATGGCCAGAGAAATCCTCTTATTGATTGACATTTGAGTAAAGACATAAAAAAAAAAAAAAGGACAAGGACATTTGGAAGAAAATATTCAAATGCAAAGGTCCTGAGAAAAAAGTTGCTTGATGGGTTCAAGGAAGTGCAAAAAAGTTAACAATATTGAAATAGAGTGAGTGAAGGGAATAGTATAAAATAGGGTCAGGGGGAAGACGGGTGTGTTGAGAACACAATCACATATTCTTTGTGGGTCATTTGAAGACTTGAGCTTTTACTAATTTAAATAGTTATTTGCATGATGGCAGAAGTAAGGAGAATAGATATGAAGTTCCTGCAACAATCTGTGTGAGATAGAATAAGACATTAAACAAAAGTTGGTGAAAAGTTGTTAGACTTCGGACAGATTTGAAGGTAAAACCCACAGGATATGCTGAGAGAGTGAAGAGAGCAGAGTACCATAGCATGAGCTACTAGGTAAATGTTACCATTTACTGAGTTTGGAAGACTGTAGCAGCAACAGTTTGGCAACTGAATACGAGAAGCTCACTTAAAAGTATGTTAGGTTTGAGAAGTATTAGATTTAGACAACTCATGAGAAGATACCACATAGAGAGTTGAGGTACTGATCTGGTATTCAGGGCAGAAAAGATGGCTAACGGTATAAATTGGGGAGTCTGGTCCATAGATAATATTTAATATTTTGAGGCTGGATGAAATCACTAAGAGGGAAGATGTAGTCAAAAAAGAAATGAGACCTAAGAATAGATCCCTGGGGAGTTATAATATGTAGGGAATATAGTGAGAGATCTAGCAAGTAAGACAGATAAAGCAATTACAGAAATAAAAATCAAACCAAACACCTTGGTAAGAGTGTTGTCCCAAACACAAAATGAAGAAAGTGTTTGGAAGAGAAAGAGACAGTTACTGTTTCTGTCATAAGCTGCTTCATTATAAATAGCAGCAGATGTCCTCTGCCAACCAAATTTTGATACAGAATTTTAATCCTACCATTTTGTTATAAGTCATTACTAAACTTCATATTTTTTCTGTGAATAATGAATTATTTAGAAATATGTTTGCAAGTTCCCAAATATACAAGTGTTTATTTATTATCATTAATGTAATGACCTAATAGTCAAAAAACATGGCCCTATTAGGGTTGCCATTCAGCTGGTAGTAATGACAGCCTGCACATATTATTATTACCCAAGCATTCAATCTGAGTGGTCAAGGATCATTTTATTTTATTTTATTTTAAGATTTTATTTATTTATTTGGCAGAGAGAGAGCCAGAGAGCACAAGTCGGGGGGATTCCAGAGGGAAAGGGAGGAAAGGGTTTATGAGGAGAAAAAAAAAGCATACTAACCCATTGTATGACTCCCTGCTGAGCAGAGAGCCTGATGAGGGGCTTGATCCCAAGTCCCTGAGATCATGACCTAAACTGAAGGCAGACACTTAACCAACTGAGCCACCCAGGTGCCCCGAGGATCTTTTTAAATTGATAAGCCAAATATTAAATATGTTGAAAATTACCACTGTATGAAAACTGTTCTTTAAAATTTGTTGAGATTTACTTAGTGATTTATAGTATTATTAACTTTTATAGATGTTCCAAATGTTATTAAGAATACATACTCTCTAATTATTCATATTAATACCTTATGCATATTCATTAGATTAAGCTTGTGAATTGTGTGCAAATCTTCTATAACTACTGATTGGTTTTGTCTCTTGACCTATCAATAATGGAAAGAGTTATGGTAAAGTAACCTACATAAAGGTACCTTTTGTAAATTTATCTCTCTCGCTCAATCATTTTTATTCCATATGCTATTAGGAATATACATGTTTTAAATTGCTAAATCTTCTGCTTCATTTGATGCTTTTAAAATTAGTTAGAAGGTGTGTCTGGGTGGCTTAGTCTGTTAAGTGGCTGACTCTTGATTTCAGCTCAGGTCATGATCTCAGGGTCCTGAGAATGAGCCCTGTCAGGCTCCATGCTCAGTAAGGAGTCTGCTTGAGGATTCTCCTTCTCTCCTTCTGCACTTTCCCCTACTCGTGAGTGCTTTCTCTCTTTCTCTCTCACTCAAATAAATAAATAAATCTTTAAAAAATAAATAAAATAAAATTAGTAGAAATATTCTCTACCCCTAATAATGATTTATTTTTCTTATAGGCTAATGTTTGTCTTACATTTATACAGTTGTAGCAACTTTCTTTTTATATGTGTGCATGTATATATATATGTATGTGCAAATATATATGTGTGTATATATATACACATATGTATATATATATACTTTGCAACTTTCCCTGTCATTAAAACTTTAGTGTATTATTTGCAAAAAGCATGCAATGAAGTTTTTAAACAAATACTTGAATCCACTTGTTGCATGTAATTGATTAATTTCTGTTTAGTTATATTTGGATTTGTTTCTATAATCTAATTATAACTCTCACATTTTCCTTATTTTCTTATTTAATTGATTTTTTTTTTAAAGATTTTATTTATTTGACAGAGAGAAACACAGCAAGAGAGGGAACACAAGCAGAGGAATGGTAGCGGGAGAAGCAGGCTTCCTGCCGAGCAGAGAGCCCGATGTGGGGCCGGATCCCAGGACTCTGGGATCACGACCTGGGCTGAAGGCAGATGCTTAATGACTGAACCACCCAGGCGCCCCTATTTAATTGATTTTTTAATGTTAAAATACCTTTACTTGTCTATGTTTTTCTTTTTTAAGATTTTATTTTTTTCTTTATTTGAGAGAGAGAGATCACAAGCAGGCAGAGAATCAGGCAGAGGGAGAGGGAGAAACAGGCTCCTTGCTGAGCAGAGAGCCTGAAGTAAGACTTCATCCCAAGACCCTAGGATCATGACCTGAGCTGAAGGCAAGCACTTAATCTATTGAGCTTCCCAGGTGCTCCTGTTTGTGTTTTTCTTATTCTGCCTTTTAATCTTACTCTTAGAATGCTTACTCCTGAAATTGCATATTTGATTTAATAAAAATTTAAAGCATGTCTTGATATTTTTTTCTGAAGAGAAAAGGATTTTAAATATTTACCTCTAGTTCTTCAACTTCTAACTCTTGTAATAATCTGGTAATTCAAAATGCTCTTATCAAATTCAACAGTGATTCTCTGTTGCTAAATCTAATGGATACTTACCACCCTTTATCTCATTTGGTCTTTTAGCATATTCTAACCCCTAACCTTTGCATGTATATCAACCTTTTAGGCTTGACTTTTACAGTGCTCCATTAACTAGGAAATTAAGCATAGTATTTTGGCTATTTTAGGCTTGAATACAACTGACAAAACAGAAAACCCACGATTACTGAGTATTGCCTTTGTAAATCTGGCAGGACTTACAGGTGAGAGGAAGGTAAATCCAGGGCCCTTTCTGAACAGTAGTCCTGATTCACCACTTGTGCTTTGAATCATGCCGCTGAATAGTTGAATCACCAAGGCAAGTATAAAGCAGAAAGGAATAATCCTTTACATATATTGTACAGCAGGTTCATTTTTTTTCCTGATGGAAATTAGATTGAGACAATACCTAATTGCTTGTATCAGTATATATTTAATAGAAATCTTAGAATCATGTAAAAATCCTCTCAGGAAAAAGAAAGCCTTTATCCTAACTCCCAAATTATTTAGGCAAATGCAATGTTAACTAGGGATAAGAGAAAATAAGAACCATCAAAAAAAGAAAGTCAGTAAAAATAGCCTCTCATGACTCTTGATATTAAAATTAGTAGACGGACTATAAAGTAGTTATGCTCATGATATTCAGGGATATAAGTTAGAAATGGAAATTTTTGGTTGAAAACTAGAAACTATTGAAAATGGAATGACAGATTTTTTTTTGAAAGAACCAAATTGAAATTCTGGATAAAAAAAGAAAAGTAACCAAAATTAGGAACTCAGTGGATGGGTGTTATGGGTTGAATTCTGTTCTCCAAAATAGATGTATTGAAGTCCTAATCTCTATACTCAATGTGTGACTTGTTTGGAAAGAGATCTTTCCAGAGGAAACAGGTCTAATCAAGTTAAAATATAGTCATTAAAGTGAGTCCTGATCCAATATGACTGGTGTTCTTAAAATGGGAAAATTTAGACACAGAGACAAAAACTGTACAGAGTAAGAGATATAGGGAAAAGAAAGCCATCTATTTGCTGAGGAATGCCTCAGGCTGTCAGAAGCTAGAAGAGAGGCCTGGAGCCCATCCTTTCCTAGAACCTTCAGAGGAAGCATAATCCTGCCAACATCTTGATTTTAAACTTTTGACATCCAGAACTGTGAGACAGTAAGTTTTTGTTTTCCCAAGCCATGCAGCTGTGTTATGGCAACTCTACACAACTAATACAATTGTTAAACTCTGAATTAGACAAAACTAGGAGAAAACTCGTTACATGAAGGATAATCATAAGAATTCAGGAGAGAGGTCAGATGATTGAAAATAATAACTAAGCAAAGATAAAAGATATATAAAATAAAGCCAGAAATACTAAAAACTGTTAGTTGTATTCCCACAAAATAGGATAAAATATAAAGAACAGGCAGAAGTAATATTTGAGGAAAGAATGCCTCAGGTTTAAAAAAAAAATGATGACAGCGAATAATCCAAAGACTCAAGTATCTAATGAAATTCATGAAACATGAATGAAAAGAAATTAATGCCTAGAAAAATCATAGTAAAACAGAAAAAAAAACATCAAACAAAAAACTATCTGCAACAACAAAAGAATATAAGAAAAATTCTTTAAAAATTTTTCTCAGTAGCTACAGTAAAAGACAAAAGAAAGGGTGATAAGAAATATCTTCAATGTACTGAATGAACTTCTGTTTTAGAAATCTGCATTACCCCCAAAAAATCTTTCAAGAATTATAAAAAAAAAAGAAATATAGTAAAAGTATCATTTTTAGAAAAAAAATAGAAAGGAAATTCTAAAGCTATCTCTAGGTAGAGGATGATGATACTACATGTAAAATTGGAGATTCATGAAGGAATAAAACTATTTAAAAATGGTGATAAAATCAATGTACTGAAGTCTGTTGCATTTTTATACCCTAAAAACAACGTAGCAGAAAGTGAAATTAAGAGAACAATCGCATTTACAATTGCACTAAAACCAATAAAATATCTAGAAATAAACTCAACCAAGGAGGTGAAAGACCTGTACCCAGAAAACTATAAAACACTGATGAAAGAAATTCAAGATAATGCCAAAAAATGGAAATACATTCCTTGCTTATGGGTTGGAAGTACAAACATTGTTAAAATATCTATACTACCCAAAGCAAGCTACACACTTAATGCAATCCCTACCAAAATAGCAACAGCATTTTTTAGAGAACTAGAACAAACAACCCTAAAATTTGTATGGAGCCATAAAAAACCTCAAATAGACAAAGCAATTTTGAAAAAGAAAAGCAAGACTGGAAGTATCACAATTACAGACTTGAAGTTATATTACAAAGTGGTAGTAATTAAAACAGTATGGTACTGCCATAAAAATAGACACATAGATCAATGGAATAGAATAGAAAGCCCAGAAATAAACCCACAATTATATGGTCAATTAATCTTTGACAAAAAAGGAATTACTATCCAATGGGGGAAAAAAAAACAATGTCTTCAGCAAATAATGCTGGGAAAATAGGACAGCCCATGTAAAAGAATGAAACTGAATCACTTCCAGACCTAAGTGTGAGACCTGAAACCATAAGAATCCTTAAACAGAGCACAGGCAGTAATCTCTCTGAATGGCCATAGCAAATTTTTTTTAGATATGTCTCCTGAGACAAAGAAAATAAAAGCAAAAATAAATTATTGGGACTACATCAAAATAAAAAGTTTCTGCAAAGCAGAGGAAACAATCAACAAAACTAAAAGACAGCTTACTGACGGGGAGAAGATATTTCCAAATGACATATCCAATAAAGGGTTAGTTCAAAATATATAGATAACTTATACAACTCAATACCCCCCAAAAATCCAATTTAACAATGGGCAGAAGACATGAATCGACATTTCTCCAAAGAAGACATCCAGATGGCAGACACGTGAAAAGACACTCAATACGGCTCATCATCTGTAAATGCAAATAAACACACACACACACACACACACACACACACACACACACACACACACACTACATACACAATGGGATATTATTCAGCCATTAAAAATGAAAGAAATCTCAGGGCACCTGGGTGGCTCAGTTGTTAAGCGTCTGCCTTCGGTTCAGGTCATGATCCCAGGGTCTTGGGATCGAGCCCCACATCAGGCTCTCTGCTCAGCAGGAGGCCTGCTTCTCTCGCTACCATTGCCTCTGCTTGTGTTCCCTCTCTTGCTGTTTCTCTCTCTATCAAATAAATAAAAAAAAAAAATATGAAAGAAATCTTGTGATTTGCAAAATCATGGATAGAGGTAGAGCATATAATGCTAAGTGAAGTAGGTCAGTCCGAAAAAGACAAATACCATACGATCTCACTCATATGTAAAATTTAAGAAACAAAACAAATGAGCAAAGGAAAGAAAAATCTCTCTCTCTCTATTTCTCTCTGGATAGCTATTTTGGAGTCTTGAGTCACATGTTAGAAGTATGTCTATCCAGAAGCTGCTAACCTGGAGACATCACATTAAGAAGCCACAAATAAATGACAAGACTGGCTGAGAAGACTGTCCCTCTCTCTGTGAGGCTTCCCACATGTGCCAGACACCCGTATGAAGTTTTAGATGGTTTTGGTACTAGTCACAATCTGAATGCCCCATATAAGAGATGCCTGATTGAATCCAGTCAACTCCCAGAATGACAAGATGAAATAAAACAGTAGTTACTGTTTTAAGTCATTGTGTTTTGAGGGGATTTGTTACATAGCAACAAGTAATGAGGAGAGATTGTAGGTCGTTTAAAATACTTTACTGTTAAAAATAATGTGTGTGTATTTGACGCTCTCTCTAATTATTTCTTTAGGATAAATTCTTAGAAGTGAAATTTCTCTGATTAAAGAGTATGCATATTTAATATTTCTCAATTGCTTTCTGATATTATAATGATTTATATTCCCAATGCTTAAGAATGTCTATTTCCTACCATCATTAACTATGGATTTTATGATTAATTTTGTCAGTCTTATCATTGAGACATAACTTTCCCCATGTTGTTTTTGATACAGATGTATATACACTTAGGCACTTCACATAACTGAAATAATTCACAAGAATGTGATCAACAAATTTTTAAAATGATAGTGACAACATATATTTTTCTTCCCCATTATCTTCATGGAAGGGAAAATGAAAAATGAACACTGGAAGAATAGGAAATAATATAGTAGTGAAGACTGAATTCTGATTAAGACCAAATTGTTTTAAAATGTATTAACTACTAAGTTCTCAGTCTCATGTGATTTAAGCAAAGATTATGTCTTTAAAGTCGTCTATCTAAAATGTTTTGGAACAGAACTCTCTTTCCCATCAGTATATGTTCTGTCTTTAAAATGGCAATTTTTACAAAAGCTTCTGTTTCTACAAAGCAAACACCATTGCTTCTACACTTTTTCCCTATCAAAGGTTGATTGTTATTGCAAGAACATCCACTTCCATCCACAGTCATAATGGAAGTCTGAAGGGGAAAGTGCTGCTCTGGTTTACTAGGAACATAAAGAAAATCAGTTTTACTGTTATAGATTGTGGAAGAGACATGAATGGACTGCTAATACTTATACCCGTCTTAGCCAGGAAGAAGAGGAGGACTTCATAAGCAAGACCAGAAACTCAGAAATTACAAAGAACAACAACAAGGGGCAGAACAAACAGCATGAATGTTAAACCTAAATCTCTAAAAATAGGACATAATATTTTCAAAATTAAAATGAAAAATTGAAGAAAATACAACGTGAAAAATTAACCAATTGCTAATATCTCTAATATACAAATGGTTCCTAAACAATAATAAAATGATATATAATATACCAATTATATAATGTTATGTGTCAATTGCTTATACCATGAGAATAAAAAAGCAAAATATGAAGGATAGACAACAGAATTAATGAATGCATATGAATATTATAACTGTTTCCAAGATTGGTCAAGGAAATGTAAAAACACTAGTTACATATATATATTTTTTTATCTACCAGAAGAGTGTTTTAAAAGATTAAGATGTTGAATAATGGCAAAATATGCACTTGATAAAAATTTAACTTATATAATTTTAAAGCATAATTTGAAAATAGTTATTAAAGTTTCAATTGTACAAATATATAAAGATATATATGCCAACATTTTCAATGAGGCATTATTTGGAGGAGCAAATATTGGAAAGCAATATATTAAAATTACTAAAAGGCTAGACCAAAGGAAAAAAGTCATTATAACTAGCATTCTACATGTTTCTCTAATTGAATCCTCAAGTCCCACAAGGTTGTATACATATTACTCAATAAGAAGCAGAATTTAAAGATGTATATTAATTTGACTGGTTAGTAGATGATTAATACATGAGTATTATTTGGGGAAAATCATGGAAGAATATTTGTCAAGTTGGGTGATAGGGAAGAATATGTTTTGGTATTTGGCCAGGTAAGCTGTGATAGAGATACTTGGATGTCTATATCTTTTTAAGATAGATAGATAGATAAAATAAACAGATAGAGAGAGAGAGAGAGAGAGAGAGAGAGAGAGAGAGAGAGAGAGAACTAGATGAATAATGAAAAAACATGGGGGCTTTTTTATTTAATAATATCTTCAGCATTAGAATATAAAAATTAATTTAAAAAGCCCTTCTTTTGTGTTTAGAATGATTATGTCTGCTAAGAGTTCTCTTGGATTTTTGATCCAGAGGAGTAGCACATTACTAGTCTGGTAATATATTTAATATTTACTTAGCTATGGCAATATAATACAGATAGTTTCTTTGATTATTTTCATATTTCTAAAAATTTACTTGAAACTTCCTTTAATTAGTCATTTTTTCAGTACATTCTTTGTGGCTAGAGACCAGAATATTTGGGGGGTATTTAGATTTATGATACTGACCAAAACTGTAGCCACTTACATACACCATCAGTGATACATTAGTTGTTACCACTTAAATTCTACACAGTATTTAACTTTGTGTAAAAAGTAAATATGCCTATTATATGGTTTCCATTCCACTTACTACCTTTTTTAACACTAAATTAAATACTCTGCATCTGTGACGTTTATATTCCACATCTAGAGTGAAGGTGATTTGAAATTTGGGTTTTCTTTTCTAAACTTTAAAAGTGACTTAACTTCAGTCAAAAGTTAATCTACCTCATTTACAAAATATTCCCCTGTACAAGATTTGAATTCTCCAAGACAGAATAAAGTTGAGACATATTGACATGAACGTAGGGATCAGAGTATTATACAAATTTTAGAGAAAAATAATGAAAATTGTAGAAATTTGGAATATAGATCCTAAAGCAAAAACTTTAAGAACATTAAGTCTGGTAAAAAGAAAAAAAAAGAAAAAAATATAATTTAAATAAACAAAATAATTTCATAAATGTATAAATATCTGAAGAAAAATGTGTGTTTGGAGGGCGTCTGGGTGGTTCGGTGGGTTAAAGCCTCTGCCTTTTGCTCAAGTCATGATCTCAGGGTCCTGGGATCGAGCCCCGCATCGGGCTCTCTGCTCAGAGGGGAGCCTGCTTCCCCCTCTCTCTCTGCCTGCCTCTGCCTACTTGTGATTTCTCTCTCTCTCTCAAACAAATAAATAAATCTTTAAAAAAAAAAAAGAAAAAGAAAAATGTGTGTTCTGAACTGGAAAAATAAGAATAGAATAACAAAGTATTTTTCTGAGATTGTTTAAATGTAACCAGGACTAGCCAACAGTCATAAAATCCTTGCATGGGAAGGAGACAAAGCTTATAGGAAGGAAACAAAGCTTATCAAATATATTCTACCTACATTAGAAATGAAAGTATCTTATGTCAGATCAAATGACTTTTCAGGATCATATGTTAAATCGTAGAACTTAAAGTAGAGTCTTGAGTTCTTGGATTTTAGTTTGTGTTTTATTCATTATTCTATACTTTGTTTCCTCACATTTTTAATGGATAAATGCATTTTCCCTAAAATTAATGAGAAAATACCTACACTCCATTCAGAGTTAATCCAGAAATAACCAAACAGAAAAATTCAGAGCTAAGGCTGAGAGGAAAGGTGCAGAGTGATGTTATCAGATTTTAACGGCATTCAGGATCTGGCATTAGGCTTTTAGCAAGTTAAAAATACTTTAGCTGTATCTTTGTGAAGAAAAGGAAAGATGAATTGAAAAATGTTCAGAAACAGATAATATGCCTCTCACATTATCTATAAAGTTATAAAAGATGAATGACAAGACTTATTTTATTCTACTATAAAAATTGCTGGCTTTGGCCAGGATAATGGACTATAAATGACACTAGTGTCTTAATGCTAAATTGAAAGAACTTCCCTGTTATTTTAATTCTGTGATAAGGAACTCTAAAGAATGTCTTCTTACAATGTACAGATGGTAGATTGTATCTCAAAAGGTTTTTCTGTCTAAATATCCAAAATAAATACTAAATAATGTCATTATCATTATGCAAAATCAGAATGATGTGAAGATTCTGGTATAGCAACCTAGTACTTACAGAAGCTTTTTCTAAGCCAACTTTCATCCCTACAACATGAAAACAAAATCAATTCTGCTTAAGATAACATAAGCGATGCTGTAATTGAGGCAATCTTTACAATACAGCCTGTGCAGTGACAGGAGGAAAGGCAAGCCATTTTTATTTTGTTAGAAAATGCCTCAAAGGCAAAGAGATTCTAGCCCTTGGAGACCTGCAGTAACCTATTATGAGGGCAACAGCCATCATACAAGAAATATAACAGATGGCAGCCTGGCTGCCTCACTCGGACACAGGTTACAAACAGAGGACTAGAGCACTGTAGTATTTAGAATGTGTGGGGGAGGTGCTCTTAGAGCAGGAGGTAAAACTATGAGTACTATGGCACTGAGAAAATACCAGAACCACCATTAATATTTTCCTTTAATAGGTATTACTCTACCTGGGATTAAAGTTTATGGCAATATGGCTCAAAATCATCCCTAAAGCTTGAAGTCTTTAGAGAAAGGGAATATATTTTCTCAAAGGTATAAAAATGACAGCTATATAGTAAGCATTAAAAAATATTTACTTATCACTTGAATTGAATTAGAATGCATTAGAAAATATCAGCATAGATTAATCAATAGAAGTAAATTTCCATTGTGTCAAACTGCAAAGAGCCTTGAACAGATTTCTATTTATAGCTCACCAAAAAGTATAAAAATTGGATGAGTTACAAAAACAGCTTTCTGGTTACACAGTATGGCAACTTAGGCAACTAAGACCTGGCATGAATAGGAAAAAAGATTTAACAGATAATGTAAACTCATTTACATGACATTCATTTTACTGCTACTTTTTCTCGCCCTCTGGAGCATTTGCTGTTACTTGTTTAAGGCCCTAGATCCTTAACTGAAACTGACACTGACTTTGTAGCAACTTGGGTAAGATAGAAGTGAAAATGGAAATTTATGACAACCTAGAAGGCAGATTTTGGATAAAACTATAGACAAGACAGATCATTGGGAGAAGTAAACTGGATATTTTGATCAGGTTTGTCCTTAAGGCATTTGGCAAATCTCAAATTGCTCTGGTTAAAAGAAACACAGTAGAAACAATCTGCTAAGAAATTAAACAAGATGCCTGAATTTTAACCATCTCACAGACCTAGGAACATACACACAAAAATAGAGTTTAGGATATTTCAGAAGAGAGGCTGAAGTTCACCAGAGAACTAGAGTTAATAGGAGCTCAAAGATAATGGAAGTCCAAAGACAATGAAATGGCATCATTAAAGTGCTAGTGAACATAAAATTCTAAATTCAGCCAAAGTAACCTTCAGAACTGGAGGCAAAATAATTTTTTTCAGATGGTTAAAAATTAACAGATTTTTGTACCTAGGAGTTTCTTAGGCATGTTGAAAATGTTCCCAGATGGAAGCATGTTATTATAAAACAAGAAGAGTTTTGGAAACTGTAAATATGAGAAAAAAATCCAAAATCACATTGGATTCTTACAAAGATAGGAAGTGTCTCTGAAGTCATAAAATACATGAAATAAAACAAGAAACATGACTCCAAATTTTATAGGCATTTAAAATATAACAATATTGTATTCTGAGTAATTTTATATTAATAATTTTATAAATATATGAAATGGTTACTTTTTTTTGCAAAATACCATTTGCCCAAATGGACATAAGGAGCTTCACAACTTTTGAAAATATTCCTACCAAGACAACTCCATGCTCAGATGATTATATATTCTGAATCGTGTGAAACTTTTATTTTAAAAATAACATTAAAGGACATCTGAGTGGCTAAGTCAGTTAAGCCTCTGCCTTTGGTCTAGGAAATTATCTCAGGGTCTTGGGATAGAGCCCTACATTGGGCTCCCTCTCCCTTTCTCTCTGCCTGCTGCTCCCCCTGCTTGTACTCTTTCTCTCTCTGTCAAATAAATAAATCTTTAAAAAATATAACATTAAATTTAAAGAATCTCTTATGGAATGTTAGAATGGGTAACATTTTAAATTGTGATGTTACTGTTAGTTTTATATCAAAATCTCACAAGAACATTCTAAGGAAAGAAAACTATGAATCAAACTTAGAAACTTAAACACAAAAATCTGAGTGCAAATAATATTAAATCCAATAATATGAAAGAATTAACATACAGAACAAAGTTGAGATTACAGAAAGATTTGGTTAGTTGAACATTTGGAAATCAATTAATATCACTCACATATTCAACATAATAAAGATAAACAACAAATGGTTAACACAGCAGATGTAGAAAAAGCACTTGATTTATAAAATAACACCTCTTAGGAAAGTAGAAATTGATAGAAAATTCCTTAACCCAATATATGGTGTCTAGAAAAGATTCAGTTAACCTCGTGATTAATAGCGAAGTATTGAAAGTGGGATTTGGAAAGAAGCCAGGTTGTCTACTTCCACTATTTTTATTAAACATTGTAACAGAGCATCTAGCAAGGACACCAAAGTGTGTGCGAATATATATATGTAATTTGTGTTCGTGTGTGTGTCTATAGAAGGGCTACATAAAAATTACAGACAGCATCTTTGTTTACATAGAACTTAAAAAATTCATAAATTAAGTAAATTTATCAAGACTATTGAGTTCAATGTCAACATAAAAAATTAAATGTGTAGTGGAACAAAAAGCTAGCAAATAAAATTGGTAAACAGAATAATTACTTATGATTCAATTTAAGAAAAATTTTAGTAAAAACTCTACTCAAAATACCAAAATCATAAAATAGAATAATTGGAAGACTAGCTTATTTATGATTGTTGGACTCAATATGTTAAAAGTTCAATTGATCCCCAATTTCTATAGTTTCAATGAAATTCAAATAAAAACTGGGTGTGTCTTTGGTGGTTATTCACAAGTTTATCTTAAATTTACATGGAAATGTAAAGGTGTCAGAAGAGCCAAGGCAATCTTCAAGAAGTGGGACAGCATGCAGGGCTTATGTTTCGGATATTATGGCTTACTATAAAGCTATAGTAATGTAAATGGAATAGTAATATTTCAAGGATAGATAAATGAAAGATTCTTGAGAGTCTTAAACATATATTTATATATTTTTTACCTGCTTTACAACAAAGGGGTACTGTAGCAATAGAGTTGTGATGGTATCATATTATCAGCAAATGGTGCTGGATCAATTGATGTCCACATGCAAATGATAATCTTACCTTTAAATCTTATAGCATGCATAATGTCAATTTCAAATGGATTTGAAATCTGAATGTAAATGTTAAAGCAATAAAGTTTCAGGAATAACACATGGAAGACTATCTTCATGACATTGGCATTGGTGCTTATTTTCTAAATTAGATTCAAAGAGTACTAACCATAAAAGATTGATAAGTTCTGCTTAATTAAACTCATGAGCTTCTCCTGATTAAAATAAACCAGTAAGAAAGTTAAGGTAGAAGACAAAAGAAAGGAACATTTCCAAAGGATTCAGTCAATAAAGAACTGTATCTATAATGTGGAAAGAAACTATGAAGATCAATAAGAAAAAGAGAGAAAACTTAATAAATTAATGGGCAAATGACTTGAGCACTATCCCCACAAAGGAGATATACAATAATGATTAAATGAATGAAAATATAATAAAGATAATTAGATAAAAGTAATTCTTATATACCAGAATATGCAAAACTACAAAAGAAAACTGATAACATCAAATATTGGCAAGTATATAGAATAGGTTGATTTTCACGAACTATTATTATTTTTTTTTTTAAGATTTTATTTATTTGACAGAGAGAAACACGGTGAGAGAGGGAACACAAGCAGAGGGAATGGTAGCAGGAGAAGCAGGCTTCCTGCCGAGCAGAGAGCCCGATGCGGGGCTCGATCCCAAGCCCCTGGGATCTGACCTGGGCCGAAGGCAGACGCTTAAGGACTGAGCCACCTATTATTGGTGGCGCCCCTATTATTGGTTTTGTAGATAGGTATAATTATTTTGAAAAATTAGTGGTATTTTCTAAAACTGAATAGTGCTTATTCTAAAGCCCAACATTCTACTGCCAGTTGCATACTCATTAAAATAATTAAATAATGTACATCTGTGCACCAAAAGTCATGATCCAGGATGTATATAATAGCATTATTTGTAATGAACATAAATTGGACAAAAGAAAACCAAACAAAACAAATCTCTATCAATAGTAGAATAAAAATGAAACTATGTTTACACAAAAGAATATTATACAACAACAGAAAAGTAAACTACTCTAGTATGCAACATGTCTTTGTGAATCTCAAAAACACAGAACTGAGGGGCACCTGGGTGGCTCAGTCGTTAAGCGCCTGCCTTTAGCTCAGGTCATGATCCCGGAGTCCTGGGACTGAGCCCCACATCGGGCTCCCTGCTCTGTGGGAAGCCTGCTTCTCCTGCTACCATTCCCTCTGCTTGTGTTCCCTCTCTTGCTGTGTTTCTCGCTGTCAAATAAATAAAATCTTTAAAAAAAACCAAACAAATAAAAAAACAAACAAACAAACAAAAAACCACACAGAACTGAGAAAAATAAGATAGACATGAAAACATATTCAGTGTGTGCTTCTATTTATGTATACTTCAAATTGGACCAAACTATCCACCGGCAACCAAACCAGAGTAATGATTGCCAGTGCACTATAATGACTAGTAGAAGGCCTGAGGAAGATTTCTAAAGAGCAGTAGGCCTATGACTTGTATACTTTTAATATATTATGTTTCATTGTAAGTATTCATTTAAAATAATACTTAAAGCTGAGATGCTTTTCTATTGCTGGTGTGATATAAAATGGCACTATCACTTTAGAAACAGTCTGGTAGTTTCTTATAAAGTTAAACACATACTTCATGTAGCATTCCCATTCTTAGAAATTTACCCAAGAAAAATGTAAATATATTTCCACAAGAGTGTTTGTAGCAGTTTTTTAACATAATAGGCAAATAGTGGAAATAACCTCAATGTCCTTTAATAAGATGTGGCACATAGTTATGTTGGAATACTACTCATCAATTAAAAGAAATTAACTAATAACCAAGTAATACCACGGATGAAGCTCAAAACCATTAAGATGAGAGACGGCATTTCACATGAAACTATAGAAAAGACAAAGTAATCTTTGGTGAGAGAAACCATTGGTAGCTGAAGCTAGATGTGTGGATAGGTGAGTAGAAAGAGCCATGCAGGAAATTTGAGGGTAATACAAATATTCTGTGTTTTGATTTTTCTTTTAGCTACATAGGTATACAAATTTTTCAAATCTCCTTCAAATATACAGTTAAATATGGTTCATTTTGTTAAATGTAAATTATATGTCAATAAAGTTGATTTTTAAATGAATATGAATATATGCATACATAAATTATACATATAAAATATACAGAATTATACATGTGTGTAAATATGCGAATAAAGAATTGCCACAAATTAAAATAATTTAAAATATAAGGCTTGTAGCGTAATAGCAACCAAAAAAATAAAACTGCAAATTCAGTTTATTCAAACTCCTTCTGCATTGCTAGGAGAGTCTACTTAATACACTATTAGTTTATATCTTTTAATCCCCAGTTGTTCTGCATGCAAAGAAAAGGAGCAATGCTGAGATTTCTATCAGCTTAAGCCAATAATGGCAAAATATCAACTGACAGAAAGCATGTAGTTGTAATAAATATTATTACAGATAATAACCTGAAGGGAAGGAAAGATGTGTAGTTCAGATAGCAGCCATCTGGGTTGTATGTTTTTTGAGCTTTTCAACCACAGAGAAATGTTCATCTCCCAAGGAGACCTACGAATCAAGATGGATTGACAGCTTTCTTTTTTAAAGTGGCAAATGTTCAAAGGTGCCCCCGTGAGGGCACAATAAACAAGCAACATCATCAGACCACGATTCAATGCAACTTGGTCCTGCGAGGCAGAAGAAAGTGAGCAAAGCATACAAAATTCCCACTTGCTCACTAAAATCTCTTTTAACAGCATTCACCCTCCTATTGAACAATTTGAAATCAACTTATCCAATATTATCTGCCTAATGTCAATTAACATAAGGACATTTAATAAAATACTGTTCTCAAGAGCATCAACTCCCTACTCCAAACAACACTTAATGCCAAACATTTTCTTTTTCTTTCAAATTTTTCATGTTAAATTAAACCCTTGTCTCTACCTTCCAAAGACAGACACAATCTTTCTGCAAAGTCCAGTTGATAAAGTAGATGGAAAATTCACCCAATAAATAGTAAGATGCCCCCTTGAGTTTTATAGTGTGTGTATCCACTAGGTATGAAATCTCAGAAGAAAGGAAAAGAATTTTAGGTATGGAAAACAATGAGGATAATCATAGTTAAAGACAAGAGCAGGTATGTAAACAAGTGTGGATGAGAAGGTTTTTTGCTCTGTATTACTTACTTATTCTTTTACTTTATTCTATTCAAATTCAAGTCACTTATGTCATTTCAAATACCGGAAAAAGGAGAAATTTAAGTATATGACAACAATTTTGATTCAAGCAGGAAAAAAAAAGTATATCTCAATCAGGTAGTAGATTTGGAAGGAAATATATCCCTTCTAATATGTTGAAAACATATCATTTCAGACCTTTGCTTATCAACCCCAAAGAATTTATTATTATTGGAGACATGGTAGAAGTAGAAATCTTCTGCCTAGAAATGTACTGGTCCAACTTCTGGTGAGATGAAGATCCAGGATCTTATAACAATATGACATCACAGAACAGGTCAAGTCAGTGTTCACAGTGAAAGGGAACTGCTAGACCTTCACTGCAGCAATTAGAGGATCTGTATCTAAGCTTTGCAGTTGCATTGCATTGCAAGCTACTGTCAGGGGTTGCCACATGAACAACCTTCACGGTTGGAAAAAGACAAAACCCTCCCTAGCATGATCAGGGGTAAATTCCACACCTCATGTTTGTTTACTACTGAATGCTTTAAGCACTCCACCATGGCTGGTTTATGGGAGCTTTACAGGAGAACTTCTTTTCTGGAAGGCCGATCTGCAGGGGGTCAGTCTTGGACGTGTTATTCCTTACCATTCAGTCTCACAGCTACTATGGCAATATCCCCTACTCTTTAAATACTTTAAATGGATTTTTTAATGTCAAATCATATGTTAGTAACAGAGTACAAAAATAATTTTAAGCTATGTTTTAAACATATTGTCATATGTAAATATAAAATAAAGTTGAATCAATTTCATATAATGAATCTAGTATTCGTATTTGATAGATATTAACTTTAAATGATGCAATCTCATATACATAATATCTTCAGCAGCAGTTTACATTTTTTTTTCTCCTATTCAAGTAAGTGGAAAATTATTGGGAGTAGCAGTGGAAAGATGGATGTTTCCCTTGTCTGGGCTTTCAGGATCTGAGGCTTGATGGGAGATCTGGTATCTGAGTTCCAGAAAGGGAAGTTGAGGAAATCATAAAAAATCAGAAATTTGAAATTCATGGGGACATAGAAAGATTGAACCCCAAGTGAAATTTTTTCAATAGGTAACACCAATAGACCAAAGGATAAAAGGGAGTTGGTCAAATTAAGTCTGGAATGAATGATAGAGGCTCTATAATACAAGGAGTGCCAGTCTTGTATGAAATGTCTTTGGCAGAACCTAGGGACAGAGAAAGAAACATAAAGAACATTCATAGATCTGAACTGGGTCATCTAGAGCAGGGGGTTTAATATCTGACATTCACAGACTCCATTCGATAATCCAAAGAAAGCCATGGCCATTCCTCATCTGCTCCACCCTCAAGATGCACATGGAATTCTAACAGTATGGGTTATTGCAAAATTTATTATTTTGTCGTTTCACTTCACTTCATTATCAGAAAAGAAGCAGTATAAATTAAATGGTAAGTTTTCTTCTTTCACTTGAGAGGAATATTTTGGTTTTCTGAATTTGGGGCTGCTAATAGTTTCAATCTTCAAAAGAAAATTAACTTAAATTGTTTCAGAGTGGAAGGGAGAGGAAGCTTTTATATTTTGAATCAGGAGTTGGATAAAAACTCATGGAAAGAGGGTCCCAGAATCTTGAAAGACAGTTAAATAGTCCCCAAGTGACCAAATTCTGACTAGTGACCAAATCCTGAGATGACTGGTCTACTGATGAGGGCAATTCCACATATATTTGGGACCTGAAAGTAAAGACCACTGGAGTAAGTGACTCTCTAAACATGGCATCATGGCACTATCCATACAGGCTTGGACATGAATATTTCATCAGGGACTATACAAAACTGATCAGAGGTCTTTGACAATTTTTTGTGATTGCCATCATCTGCAAGATTCTTGAACAATAAGAAAGAGGAGAATATGATGGATATGGTGGTTTCAAGTTCAGCATATATACCAGTCTTCTCTGAGTGTACCTTCCTATATAGTACCCTGGGAACACTAACAATTCCACCTGGAGCTCAGAATGAGGTTCCTATTATTAGCCAATCAGATGTTGTCATGTAAGATGTGGACATATAAACTGAGGCAGAAGGAGTGCTTCCAAAGCTTCTGCTACTCAGAGGACAAGTCCAACTCTATCTACAGGCATTTGATGGTTTTACTGCCTTATTAGCAGGGACCTAGTGTGGGCACCCATTTTTTTTGGTGTGTAATAAATAAGTTTTATAGCTAGAAGCTGGCAGAAGCTTCCTCAATGTGGAAAATTCCTGAGAGGCAGCAGGGTGTGGTCCTAAAACAAGCCACTCGAATGGCAGTTTCTCAATTTGGAGTCAATAACTCCTTTGGTGGTCCACCTAGGGAGTCAAATTAATTTCATCCTGTAGTCTGTACCTGTTGCACTCTCAAACATTCTGTTATAAAATGTTAATATCCTGAAAGAAATCCCTTTCTAAGGATTGTCTTCTCTACAACTTAACTTTGATATATGGGGAAAAACCACTAAATACATGAAACTAGATGTTCTATCAATCAGGCATGTTAGATCCAAATTCATATTTAATTGGATTTAAAAAAATGGGTATGCCATTACCTGAAACCGAGTGAACTATTTCATATCCATTATGTAAACACCAAGTAAAATTTTGTATACTATATCAAGAAATTTATAGACCCCTCTGTTAAGTTTGTTTAGGGTAGGGCAAGAATCACATGTTAAAAGAAGGAATTCGGTGTAACAAAGTATTAAGAAATCAAAATTTTAAAAAAATTCATGTATGATCACATGATAATGGGAGCAAAACATAACCAAAGTGCCATTTACAGCAACATGGATGGAGCTAGAGTGTATAATGCTAAGTGAAATAATTCAGAGAAAGATAGATACCATATGATTTCACTCATATATGGAATTTAAGAAATAAAACAAATGAACAAAGGAAAAAAGAGACAAACAAAAGGACAGACTCTTAACTATAAATAACAAACAGGTGACTGAGGGGAGGTTGGTAGGGGGATGGATGAAATAGATGATGGGAATTAAGAGTACATTTATCTTGAGGAGCACTGAGTAATCTATAGAATTGTTGAATCAGTGTATTGTATACCTGAAACTAATATAATGCTGTATATTAATATACTTAAATTAAAATAAAAATAATTTAAATAACCAACATAACCAAATTGAAAGCACAACTTTTTTTTTTTTAAGTCTACAGCCTCAGGGCTAAAAAGGAAGGGGAAAAAACGCATTAGGGTGGAGGCAACTGTGTGGTGCAGTCCGTTAAATGTCCAACTCTTGTTTTCCACCCAGGTGGTGACCTCAGGGTGGCGAGATTGAGCCCCACAAGGAGCCCAGCATGGGGCTCCATGCTCAGCAGGGAATCTGCTTAAGATTCTTTCTCTCTCTCCCTCTGCTCCACCCTCCCAAAAATAAGTAAATAAATCTTAAAAAAAATATTAAAGTGGAGTTATGTGTCTAGAAATTTGAGCGGAAAATTAAAAAATAAACCATTCCCACTGAACAGTTAACTTTTCTGTACGTGAGGAAGAAGTTTGCCTCTTTCCAATTCGAGGTGGCATATTGACATTTGAGAGCACCCCCATCCCTTCAAATTCAACAACTGCAACCCATCAAGATGCCCTAGTTATTACAAATCTTGGCTCAGAATATCTCTGAGATTGTAAGCAGTTGTAGTGGGGGGAAAGTAATGGAATAATACAAAATCATACTTCTCTGATTCCTCGTGTCTGGGATATATAGTAGCTTGTAATTTCTCAGGTAATTCCTTGAATCGTAAGATAAAAAGAAAGGAAGAAAATGAAGAGAAGAGAAGAGAAAGGAGAGGAGAGGAGAGGAGAGGAGAGGAGAGGAGAGGAAAGGGAGAAAGGGAAAAGGAAAAGGAAAAGGAAAAGGAAAAGGAAGAGGAAAGGAGAAAACCAACTAACATACCCCAAAACCAGCAAGGGAAAAGTGGAGAACAGAAAGAAAAGAGGATATAGATTAAACATGTAGTAGGATAGTTTCTTCAGTGCCAGGGACCTTAAATTTTCATAGTATATGGTTAAAGATTTTCAGTTCTTACCCATTTTTGATTTGAAACAAAAGTATGTTCTTATCCACAATCTCATCCCTTCCCATTATGGGGGGCAACAAACAAACCTCCTTCACTTGTCTGGGGGCTCTTCCCAGGGATCCCATCTATCTTCCATTCTCTCTTATCTCCTTCCCAGTTACTTGTCCAATTGCAGTACCACTTTCTCTGGACTCAACTGCAAAAACAGATCTGTAAAGATGACCTCAATCCTACCTCTGACTCTCTGGTCTTTGCAGACTTTTTAGTATTTCAACTATTTCAACCTGGGATTGCTCTTCTAGATTTACGCTGTCTGACTTGTAAATGTTTTTTAGAATGATTCAAAGACATAAAAATCTCTTTGGTTCTTCAATTCCAGAGAACTTTACAAAAGTGTTAAACTAAATAGTTACGTCTTTTATGGACATAGTCGTTAAACAATTCAATGTGTTTTTTATATGCTTCAAAGGTTTATTAGTTTGGAAAGTATGGGTCACTGATGGGTTAGTATGTTTCTTTGTTTTTTACAAAATAACGCTAGTGACTTTCAATGCCAATTTTCCTCATATCTTAGTGAATTCATGGCAAACTCAGCCCTCTTCTTTGGTAGCAAGGGTTTAAGTACACAAACAAAATGGAAGGTCAATAACTAGCAAACGACTTGGAAGAAGGATCACTCACATTGAAGGCTTATAAAATAATGTCAATAAGAAATATAGCACCATTATTTTAAATTAAATTTGTAATATTCTTCAAAGTTATTGCCCTCAAGGCTGTAGTCTTGTTTGCTTTTTATTACCCTAGACTGAATGATTACATTCTTGTACAAACGATAAAAATACGCTTTAAAATATTAATGCACTCAAATGTTTTCACATTTATAAAAGAAACAAATATTTCAACATTTTAGTTCTGCTCAATAAAAAGAGGAAATTTTTAGAACTCTAAATTTAAGGACATCTTTTGTCCTTACCTCTCCTTAGGATTCTGGAAAAGCATATTCTTTTCCAGAATAAAAATATACTCTTAATTTTTACAAAGCAGATTAGTAATTATTTGCAAACCTAAAATATTCTTAAAAGTATCTTAATCTTTACACTTCTTATTGATTCCATTTGCATTCCGATTTTTTAGTAGAAACAAGCTATTTTCCTAGTTGTATTAAATTTATTGTTTTATTAATGAAAAGCCCCAATTTAAAAAAAAAGAGAGAGAAAATTCCTGGAGATAATTGCTGACCCAAATAGCCTAAATAGCCTACACTTTTTCTCATGACATAGTTTTATTTTTTTCCCTGAAGAAACTTGAAAAATATAGGCACACTGATTTTTTTTTCCTTTTCTGTTCAGACTGATCTAATAAGAAATGTATATTATTATCAACAAATAAGTTTTTGAATTTTGAGGTATCATTCCAAGATAATAAAATGTAGCTTGCCTCATTTCCTTAAAACTGGTAATACGATATAGCATACATATAATGGGCAAGGAATCAAATAGACAGACAAATGTGGATTTAAATCCTACCTCAATATTCACTCCATGCCCTGGAAAGATACTCTATGAGCCTCGGTTTGCTCATAAACGTGTAAAATGTGGAATCAATCATAGGTTGTGGTGAGGTCAACTAAGACAGCATATGTGGATGTAACAATTTTCACACATAGTAAAGACACAATAATTGGTGATTTGTATTCTCTCTCCATTAGAGTTTCACAGTGTATAAATTTTTTTCTCTACTCATCAATGTTTACTATCCTAATCTCTCTCTCTCTCCTTTGTCCTCATTCTTAAACTCACACATATATATACACACACACAGAGCACTAAAAAATAAATTTTAAAGACACAGAAGGCATGCACAATGACTCTATGGACTTTGTCTAATTTGCTTCTATTATTATTTAAGTACACAAATTATGTACATGTATAAATATTTATATAGATAGCCAGAAAAACATAATTTTTATGGATACTGTGTAAATAGAAGAATTATAATTTAATGTAGTCATTGTGCTGTGTCTGGCCAAAATTACATTGAATATTTTTCCAAGGTAGTCAAATGCTTAGACCAGTCTTCATTTTGCCTGAAGAGATAACTTGTCCTATCAGATTACAACGATAAAAGGCTATTATTTATTTAACCAAGGCTAATGAGAATGGAAATAAATTTTGTTAGAATATATATGAATTAATTTATAATCAGCAATATATATAATATATGTGAGATATATATATATATATATATACACATAAACTTTAAGTATTCATCTACATTGTATCTCTTCAAGATTGCCCAAACTGAAGCAGATCTCTCCAGTAATGAATGTCAAGTCATTCATTTGTCATTCACACTCTTCCCACTCAGCTTTGAGAAACAATATATGGAAATCTAAAGTTAACAAAAAATGAATCAAATGGCTGGTAATAAAAATCTGCTACCAATTACATGCCTCATATATTCAAAGAAAGATGACAAGTCTCACGTATAAACAGCAAATGCTTGGAAAAGCAGACAGTTGATTCAGCAAGTGTTGGTCCATTTTAATAAGAATGTTCTCTTTCCTGGGGATTTTTATAAGACTGAGAAGGTTGCAGTCATAGTGGATATGGCATAAAGGATGTGAAATTGGGTAAGTGCCATGATACAGAAAGGGCTGCGGTCTCCAGGGCTTAAAAAAGAAAAAAATCCAAGTAGTCTCAGTCTTAGGGTGAGAGCATTGACCCTATTTTTAACACATTTCTTTTGGTGTCCTGTTAGTAGGGAGCAGGGTAATGTGATGAGGAATAATTTGGGGATATGAAACTCACCAGTAATCTCTCCCTCTAACCAGCCATACCACTTAGTAGTAAGCACACTTTCTCTTACAGTGGTCTAGTTAAGTGCTAACATATGCGTATGGAGTTCAAATTTTAGGTCAAGTATATAAATCACTAAGAAGAGCAGAGTACTGTTAGGCAAAATAATTCTCTAGTTGAAGCACCAGTTGAAGACTGAAGGAGGTCCCTAGGTAGAATTACTTGCAGTAGTAAGTGACAGCCACCTGGTCTGGCAAGAGACCAAGGGTACAGAAGTGGGAAAGGTACACCCACAGGACAGCATGACTGCCAAGCGTTGGGCTCCAACCTCAGAGGAGATTCTGGTATCTATCATATATTTCTGGTTGTCAAAGCTTCTAGGTCAGGAATAGAATCACTAAAGTGTTTTAAAAAGTAATTTTAATGAAAAATTACTTTAAAAAAGTAATTTTAATGAATTTTAAGTAATTTTAATTACTTAAAAGTAATTTTAAGCTCCATAGGTAATTTTTGCCTCTGAGTCCCAAGAGAATTGTCCTTGCTACATCCCTTGTTGTTGGGGCGGTTAATCAATGCCAAAAAGATCAAGTGCTAAACAATAGGTCTCACCCTCTTTCTTCCTCTCTCTTTTTATTTCTCAGGTGTTAGATAAGGTGGAAAAGACCCTCAATCTGCCTTTGTTTTAGGTCTTTCATGGCTATGCTTGTGATAAACCTGTCTGATACATAAAAAAGTGTAAGGGATTTTTGATTGGTGCACCTAAATTCTATGACTATGGGGTGATCTTGATACAGACATCTAATGTACTATTCTATGTAGCTTATTTTTCTTGCTGTTAAATAAAAGCCGCTTATTTTAATAAAATTGTCTGTAGTCCATCCTGCATTGTTAAGATTAATGCAGAGGCTATCAATTCACAAATCAAACATTTCTTCCTCTAAAGAGGCATAAACAGTGATTTACCTGCTTGATTTTCCTCAAAGCCACATTATAAATTGTACTTCAGAAAACATTCATATATATGAGCTTATATAATTCTTTAAATACATCTTTATGATATTCTTTCTAGGTTGAATTTTTACTTGATTATAACAGACAAAAAATACATTATCATCAGGTGAAATCAAATATCTTTATTTTATAAATAACAAGCTTAAATATATATTTTTGCTATCAATGTTTGCCAACCTCTTCTCAACAACATTTCCAATTTTTTAAAAAATAATGGAACACTCTTCTTGTTTTCCTATAACTTTTAGGGATTCTAATGCTAAATCATCTAATATAATAATCTTGCCTTAACTTCTTTTATTAGATCTTTCTATAGCTTAAGGGCAAAATGCAATATTACTCTAAAAAAAGATCACAACTTGATATCTTAATTTCCATTCCCTATATATATTTCTTAGTGATTATACTTCTTAAATCCAATATGTCAGTTTATTTCCATCTTTAACATTGCCATATTAATCCAAGCTGCTGTCATTTCTCCTGTAAGTGGTTACAAATAGTTCCTTTTTGGTTTCCACACATGTACTCAATCTTTCTCCAAACCATAGTGAATGTGGTCTTTTTAAAAATGTAAATGTTTAAAAAAAAAAGTAAATGTTTTCTTATAAAAATCTTTTCTTGGAAAATCTTAAATCTTTAATATCTTCCCATTGCTAATAAATTAAATATGCATATCTTCAATGTAATCTGCAATTTTATATGTAATATGTATACCTATTTATATATATACACATATACATTATAAATATATACTTACATATATATGTATATATATTCTATAAAGCCACATACATATCTAACACAGTATATGAGAAATTAAAGAGTGAGTTCTGCTTCCCTTTCCAACCTTAACTTATACTGATGTGTCATTCATTCTTTAAGCCTCAACTAAACTTCTCAACTAAACTTTTCTTATGTCCTTGAACACATTATACTTTCTTATACTTCATGGTCTGCACATGCTGGGGCTTTACCAAGAGGTTTTCTTTCCCCTGTTCTTTACTTAATTAGGTCGGATTTATCTTTTTAATTTCAGATCAAATGATTGTGAGGGAGGTATTTTCTAAAATTTCTAGAGTGGAATAGTTTTCTCAGAGTTACATAATACATTTTTTATATGTATCTCTCTTTTGTAACACCTATCTCATTTTATAATTATAGTAGCCTCCCTCTTATCCACAGGGGATACATCCCAAGACCCCCAAAGGATGCCAGAAACTATGGATAATTTCGAACCCTCTATAAACCATTTTTCCTGTGAATACATGTGTATAGTGTTCAATTTATAAAGTAAGCACAGTACAGAATTAACAATAACTAGTTATAAAATAGAACAATTACAACAATATGCTATACTTAATTATATGTATATGGTCCCTCTCTCTCTCAAAATATTTTATCCTGCTATACTTGCTCTTCTTATGACAATGATGTTAGATGATAAAATGCCTATGGGATGAGATTATGCGAGGTGGATGACATAGGCAATGCAACATACTGTTAGGTTACTATTGACCTGACAATGCATCGTCAGAAGGAAGATCATCTTCTTCCAACAGCAACTGACTGACTGTGGGTAACTGAAATCATGGAAAGCGAAACTATGAATAAGGAGGAAATGCTATATGATTTATTTGAGGAATAATCTCCTTAATATCCATTTGAGTCACAAGAGTCTAAGCTCTGTGATAGCAGGAATAAAACTGATCTGAATTACCTTTATATTCCCATTACACAGTGAAAAGCTTGGTCATAGCAGGTACCAAATAAATATTTTTGAAAGAAAAGTAAGAAAATGAGAAGAAAGAAAGAAGGAAGCATACTTAAAGACATTGAAATGAGCACATGGGGGAGTGGATGTGGGCAGAGAGCACGGATCCTGAAGCCCAGGTCCGTGTTTTGATAATGACGTGAACGTGAACATCAGTCAGCCGTGCGTGATCCGTGTACCTCTGTCAGAACACTTCAATTTCAAAGTGCGTCCCAAATTTGGAAATCAGTGTGGACGTTGCTGTTTGCAGAAAAAACAGACAAGTTGTGGTGAATCTTTGATTAAATGTTGGGCCTCTCGATTCTTATCCCCGTACTATTTGCAGCAACCTGTTCGAGACAACCTCTTCCCTCTTCTATCTCACACATGAGCATACACGCACCTCCCGCAAAGGCAAGTTTCTCAGAGCAAATCAGGTCAGCTGCTTGCGGGCGTACAGTCCTTCTTTCCATATCTGGGTCATTTGGGAATTATCTTCTCTTCAAATTAAGGTAACACAGAGAAATTAACTTGCCTAGTGTATAGAGTGCTCCGTGGAAACATCTCATAAGAAGACCTTCATTAATTTGTCACTTCTCACTGCAAAGCATGTGAAAAGCCCTAGCCATCAGCAGGATCTTTGTCTAGAAGCTTTCACACAATTAAGAAATGATTTCTCCTATGGGTGTAATAAATATTCATTTATCCTATGCAAGAGAATAGTCAAATTTAAAAATGCATCCATATGTAGTGATAGAGCTGATCACGGAAACCTGAAACCCTCCTCACTGAGACAAGTCTATATTCAGCCTGAAGGAAATATGCCTCTAATAGACAGACTCTCATTATTTTATATTTTATACAATCAATTCTGAAATGACTAATCTTGCATGCTGATTGTGTTATTGATTGTTTATATCTTTGTCAGAAAAATAAAATATGCCAATTTTGTAATTGACTATGTTTTTAGTTCTCATATAACATATTAAGAGATACACTCTCCTCAAAAGGAAAAAGATCAGTCTTAAACTCTGCACCAAATTGCCAGCCAATGAGCTGAATATGTCACTTCTGGCATTTTATAATTTATATGGATGAAAACTGGCTAAAAGAATTGCGCTGAGATTACCTCCAGTAAAATCTGGGGAATGGAGGGAGTCATTATAATTTACAGAGAACCTGAAGATAATATGAAGAAGGGCTTGTTTAAACAAACAGTCCACATCCAGAGCTTTACTATTCAGCTTAATACTCCAACAAGCATTAGTGCTCAACTTGTGCCAGTCAATATACTATTCCAGGGGTATATGAAATTGGAAATGACACATTTTGGCTATCCAGGTTCATACTGTCTTGTAGAGAAGGCATAAAAATAAACATCCTTGTTCTCTTTCATAGGATAAATATCCAAGAAATGCCATGGGAGAGGTGAACTTGGGTGCTATGGAAGCCAAGAGAGTCTTCAATTCAATCTGGACTCTTGAGCTGAATCGGGAAGCATGAAGATCTAGGAATTAACTAGAAATTAGGAGGGAGGAATAATATTTCAGCTACAGGAGTGAGCTTCAGCATAGAGATATGGAATAGATGTGCAGAGAATGTCCTAGTGCTCCTATTGTTAGAGAATGGTATTTGTGTCTGAGTAGCTCTTAAAGGGTACATTTTAAAAGACTCTTTCAGTCTTTTAATTTCCTTGGACTACTGTAAAGAATAAAGAGACGAGTAGTGAGGCTTGTATTAGTCTTCTGGGTTTGCACATGTTATTCTTAAAGTACTAAAGCCCATTGAGCCTATTTAGTTTTCAAGGTGGGAATTAGTAGTCATTCTAAGAGTATCTTACAAAGTAGTACTCTGGAAGAATCGATATCTTCATTGGGCAGTGTTGATAAGTAATTTACAACAAGCTATCAGTGAAGAAAAAGAAAAAGCCAATTTGTAGCTTCTGCCATCAACATGGCATGAATACTTCAATTATGACCAATTTCAAGCTTCCCACATGATGTCACTAAATTTGGAATGGGAAGAGATTTGAAGAATACATTAGAAAATCGGTTTCTAAATACTTTTGAATTAATGAATGAACCCATAGGCTCACCAGGGGGAAAATATATAAATTAAACAGCTAAAAAATAATTAATTTGATCTTTCTTTTGCTAAAATTCCAAATTCTACATTAATTGAAGTGTTAGAAGACAAGTTATTTTGAAATAGAAAACTTGAATCTCAGCAGACAAGCATAATTTGATGTTCTATGATAATGCAGGTATGCCTATCAATATGTTTCTTAATTTCCTCCTAATGGCTATTGGAACTTTGATTTATTTACTATATTTGTACCTTATTTTTATCAATATAATGGGGTGCCTGGGTAGCTCAGTGGGTTAAAGCCTCTGTCTTCAGCTCAGGTCATGATCTCAGGGTCCTGGGATCAAGCCCTGCGACAGGCTCTCTGCTCAGCGGGGAGCCTGCTTCCTCTTCTCTCTCTGCCTGCCTCTCTGCCTACTTGTGATCTCTCTCTCTCTCTTTCAAAAAAATAAAAATAAAATCTTAAAAGAAAGATATTTATCAATATAAAATTAGAAAATATTCTCTAACGCTCAAATAATATGGATCATTCAGGAATCCTAAAAAGAATTGTATTTCAGGGGCTTTTAGTTGGTTGAGTGTCTGACTGTCTGTCGATTTCAGCTCAGGTCATGATCTCAGAGTCCTGGGATTGAGCCCTGGGTCAAGCTCCACATTCAGCAGGGAATCTGCTTGAGAGTCTCTCTCTCCCTCTGCCCCTCCCCACACTGTGCTTGCTCTCTCTTTTTCTCTCTCAAATAAATAAGTAAGCCTTTTTAAAAAAAGAATTGTATTTCAGGCTGCCCCTATGTGAGTAAAAATGTTAAACTTCGGCATGTTTGCTATAATTTATCTGCTACCCAAAATATGGAACTTAACTTTTTCATACTATATTATGTATATATAGTATTTGTAATTTTTTGATGCTTCTAATCTGTTTCTTGCCACAGAAACACTTTATCAATACAACATGCCAATTATTATACACAGCTTTGATTTTTCAAATAAAATAAGTACACTTTTTAAGGAAATTTCATACTGTTTTCCACAGTGGCTAAACCAATTTACATTCCCATCAACAGTACACAGGGGCTCCTTTTTCTTCATATCCTTGCTAACAATTGTTATTTCTTATCTTTTTTATTTTAGCCATTCTGAGAGATGTAAGTCGATCTCTCATTCTGGATTTGATTTACAGTTCCCTGTTGATGAGTGATGTTGAACATCTTCTCATGTGTCTGCTCGCCATCTTATGTCTTCTTTGGAAAAGTATCTATTCAGGTCCTCTGTCCATTTTTTAATCAGACTATTTTTTGGTGTTGAGTTGTATATATTCTTTATATATTTGGGATGTCAACCCTTCAATTGGATATATCATTTGCAAATATCTTCTCCCATTCATTAAGTTGCCTTTCCTTTTGTTGACGGTTTCTTTCACTATGTAAAAGCTTTATATTTTGTTGTAGTCCTGATAGTTTATTTTTACTTTTATTTCCCTTGCCTTGGAAGACATACCCATTATGTCCAATGTCATAGAAATTACTGTTGTTGTTAAAATTAATTTTGATTCTAGACTAGTCTTATTGATAGTTTTTTGATTGTTGAGAAGAAAATCCTTATCAAATCCATTATCTATTTGCTGAAAATATCTCAATATTGTCCCTTTTGTCTGCTCAACACTTTTGTTTTATAAAACATATAACTTTTCTATTTTCTTCTGCTCCACCAGATTATGTGTCTTTAATCATGAAATGTACAAAGCATATTCTCTGTCTCTCTTTCCACTTTTCTGATAACAGAACTAGTTTCTGTATCTCCATTCAATTTTTAAATCAGGATTATTTCTTTGTTTAAAATTTATATATCTTCCTACACTTAATCATGCAAGCTGGAAATCACATATATGACCCAAACATGTACTACAATACAACTACCTTGTTCAATGCACATTTAAAGTGAGATGTACTCTGTGAAAACACCAAAGTTGTGTTTAGCAGGAAAATTTTTCACACTGCTTCAGTATTAAAATTTAAAGTAACCAAATTTAAAAGTACAGTTGTTCCTTGGATGCACTAACCTCTTTTCAAGTTCTCACTAGCCACATTGGCTGGTGATGAATCTTGCCATTTGCAACAACATGGATGAGGCTAGAGAATATGATGCTAAGTGAAATAAGTCAGTCAGAGAAAGACAAATACCATACAATTTCACTCATATGCAGAATTTAAGAAACAAAATGAACAAGCAAAGGCAGGGGTGAAGAGAGAGACAAACCAAGAAACAGACTCTTAACTATAGAGAACAAGCTAATGCTTACCATGTGGAGGGATGGGTTAAATAGGTGATGGGGATTGAGAAATGCACTTGTGATGAGTGCACTGGTGATGTATGGAAGTTTTGAATCACTAAATTTTACACTTAAGACTAATATTACACAGTACGTTAATTAATTAGAATTAAAATAAAACCTTAAAAAAATGGACAACATAGATTCTGGAATAAACCACCATATTGTACAGCACAGATTCTAAATAAGCAGACTTGGCATTCTAATTTTAAGGCAAGTTTGAATAATTCCTATTCCACTTGAGGCAGAGAAAAGCAACTGAGCTTGTGGTATCTCTGTCATAGTTTGGGAGGGAGATATTATACTTCTATGGATGTACAGAGAATGCTCACAATCCTTTTGCCCATTATAACTTTTGGTAATACACAGAGTGAAAAGTAGAGTGCTTCCCCAAATACAGAAAGAACGTTAAAACTAGCAGACAGTAAAGTGATTAAAAAGTAAATAGACATATCTGAAAAGACTGACTGGCTCCCAGCAAGATTAGCAAGATTTACTTGCAAACATATTAAAAGAATTGTTACTTTGTAGAGTTATGTCAATCAGATGAAGTCCATCAAAACAAATATTAGCAGTGTTCATTACAAATAGTCTTTAGGGGTTGCCTGGGTTGACTCAGTCAGTTGTGCATCTGACTCTTGGTTTTGTCTCAGGTCAGGATCTCCCAGTTGTGGAACTGAGCCCTACCCAGATCCAGCCCCAGGTCAGCTCCCAGCTCAGTGAGGAGTTTGCTCGAGATTCTCTTCCTCTGCCCCTTTCCCCACTCATATGTGCATGCTCTTTCTCTCCCTCAAATTAATAAATAAATCCTTTTTAAAAATACTCTTTAGGACAGTCTAACTGAGTCCACAAATATTTTCCAGAATTTACCAATTTGCTACTGGAATTTTATTATTCGTTGCATCTAGTTATAATGAAATGATCCATTAAAATCAATAAATTAATATAAATTAAAATAACTTATTTTTCATGTTTATGATAACCTAATATATTAGATAATATATTAATCAATATATAATCACATATTAATATAGAATATATTAATATACATACAATATGTAATGCAATATATTATATGTTGATATATAATATAATATATTGTGATAATATATTAATTACACATTGTGTAGATTAGTATATGCAATATATTATATATATGTTCTCTTAAGAATATCTGAATAATCAACATTTGCTATACAGTTTCAGTGTTTGTTTATATTTATATATATGTTTAGAATTGTGCTGTTTAGATGTGTGTTTAGAAATGTGTGACAAGTGGCTCCTGGGTGGCTCAGTCAGTTAAAGCATCTGCCTTGGGCTCAGGTCATGGTCCCAGGGTCCTGGGATCAAGCCCTGTGGCAGGCTCCCTGCTCAGCAAAGAGCCTGCTTCTCCCTCTCCCTCCACTGCTCATGCTCTTTCTCTCTTGTGCACTCACTCTGTCTCAAGTAAATAAATGAAATCTTTAAAAAACAAATGTTTGACAAGTAATTCTTTGAAGTAATAGCCAGTCACTGGAAATGTAAGATCTCATAATCTAGGTCTGACACATCCTGTCAGATATACCTGAAGAGATGGTAACCTCTTATCTCAGAGCTTTGCATAGTTATTACAATACTCTTCCACTTAACTCTAAGCAATATTTCCATTTGTTTCAGTCATAACCACAGGAATTCCTGAAATATGAAAGCAGGGCTATGGTTTTATTTAAAAAATAGGGAAATTAAAGATCAATGGTAGATTCTTATAGCCAAATGTGTGAACAGATGTTCTGATTTCTATTTTAGTGCTTAACCTTTGGACTACATTGTCCTTTGGGAGTAACAACCGCTGTGACTGCCCAAAGCCTGACCGAGATCATGAAGCTTTGCAGAAAATATCCCCTCCTTTTACCCTTCATGCCTTCATCAGATCCTTCATCCTGTGATATCATAGTAAATAAAAAAATATATATATATTTCTAATGTATCACTGACTTGCAACTACACTTCCCGGGTGACCTGCGCCTGCTCTGCTGATGTAGCTCACTGTGCCATGCATGGATTGGATCGTCACAGTTTTACTGACATCAGATCCCAGTGAGACCAAAAACCGCAAGAAGAATGTCAAATATTTCAACTTGTCATCTCTCACCCAAGATCCCTTTTCCCCCAGGCCCAATATAACTGTGTGCAATGGGATCTCAAATGAAATAAAATGTTGAATAGGAATCGTGATACACATCAAAACACTTTGCAACATGTAACAAAATGTTATTGCCCTTAAGCAGGTGAGCTTATTAAAAGAGAAATATATAATACTAAGGAGTGAAAAATAGCCTTTTATATTAAGATAACATCTTTCATCTGAAAATATCCCAAGGTGATTTTTACAAGCTGTGCAATTTGAATTACTGCCCTATACTGAAATACAGGGACATATTGATTAATTTCCCAATGGCTGAAGTATATATTTGTTTCAGGACATATAACTTAAAAAAAAATTGCCTGCCTCTTTAGATCGTTTCACTGTCCCTGGTA
Organism: Procyon lotor; assembly: GCA_028646535.1. Classification (NCBI taxonomy): domain Eukaryota; kingdom Metazoa; phylum Chordata; class Mammalia; order Carnivora; family Procyonidae; genus Procyon; species Procyon lotor. The sequence continues at coordinate 120,152,489 of CM053604.1, forward strand.
GGCTTTATATTCCAAAGGTCATACCTTCTCTTATATGATTGCTTATATGAAGTTCGTGTGAGCTATTATGGATAACATATGACTATCAATCTACTGCCTGTTAAGATTTTCGGTTTATAAAGAGTAGAAATTCTCAATTCTCAAAATGGTTGAATAACTTTATGCGGAACAATATAGGAGATGAACATGTTGTTGAAGCCAAAAGAAAATCTATGGGAGCTGAAGATGGAGCTGAGGCAGATTTAGACACCTAAGCACCAGCTTTGCTTATTGCCACTATAATGCTCCAAGGTTGACATGAATCCTTCATTGTCAGTTTCTCCTTACTCCAGCAGACACATATTTGTCTTTAAGCATCATTGAGATTGTCTGCTCGTGAATTTGGTTGCCATCACCACCTTCTATCATTAGCTTGCACAGTAGTTGATAAATTCTTTTAATTTCCCAAATTCACTAGGAAGAAAACATGCTTGCCCTAGCTCATCTTTTTTTTACACAAGGCGACCATTTAAAAATCTCTGGCCATGGTTTTTAGTATCACCATCCTTGTCACCGCCATCTATTCTCCACAAGCTTATTAGACTACAACTTCTACATCACAAATTTGCCCTTGTCATTGCTTTAATAAACTTTTTTCAATGCATTCCTCAGGGGCTTTGTGATAAAGTTTAAACTAAACTGGCTAATGTAGCCTGTCAGTGCATCAAGATCTGGTTTACTATTCCTCTAGCCCTGTTCTCACCACTCATTACCTGACATTCTATTCATCAACTATAAAGTTTTCCATTCTCCGTGCTTTCTCTTGATTCCAGATTCTACATTTATGCTGCCCCCTTCCTCTACCAAAAATGCCTGCTCTTTGTACCTAATTAAATCTTAGCTATTCTTGAGTGATTTATTTATGCACTGCTGTATCTCATGTTTCTGTAGAATCCTCCAGTGCTTGAGGGCAAGATTGTTTCACAGTACGAGATGCCTGGCATGTACCAAACACCCACTAGGCACACAATATATCATTGTTGAAGAAATGGAAACAAATGTGTATGTTTATGTCTGTCTACCTAGATTCTGTCCAATCTAAATAAACTAGTTGTTGAAGATCAAGATGTTGATGTATTGCTTAACTGTATAATTGCTTGTGCTTTTATCTGTATCCTAGAGATAGTATGGGATAGTTGACTTATATTTTTACAACAAATCTTCATTCTCATTTCTTCTATCAACAGACAATTATCTCCTTTATTTTATGTACAATGCATTTTATTTTTTGCTAGAGGAAAAAGAAGTTGAAACTTGCAGTGCCTTTCTTGGAAGACTTAAAAGGCTAGTGAGAGAAACATAATCAAAAACAACAATAAAGCTAGCAATTACAATGTAGAAAGGGATAATGCATCGGTCATGACATGTTAGTTTCTTTTTTTTTTTTTAAGGCACAGAGTGAATATTTATTTATCAGAGATTAAACCTAAGCTCTAATTTTATAAATACTGGGAAAGCAGGCCAGAAAAGTGTAGAGATTTGCTCAAAGTCAAAGCTAAAGAATGCTTCTAACAAGATGGAGTGAGAAGAAAGGAAACTATTTTAGATCATTCCATAATTCCAACCTCAAATTGCCCACTCCCTTCAAGTATCCCTTCAAGTTCTTGACACTGAAATTGTTTCCACTATCTTTCAGAAGATGAGTAAGAATCCCAGTAAAAGAGGAAGAGAAATGACTTCCAAACATGAGGCAGGACACAGTGTGTGCCACAGAGCAGTTAAGTACATCAGTCCTGCTAAGGGCAGCCGCTTAAGATATCTGAGTAAGGGATTACCCAACTCTTAAGTGGCCATTTAAGAAATCTGTGGCTCCAAATCACCCTATCTTTTTGTTTACCCATAAGCCTTTTCAACCCCACTCATGTTCCAAGACAGATCAGGTCAGTATATCCCAAACCTTTCTAAAACCCTAGGTTCTTTTTTCCAAATCTTTTCTAATCTGGTCTAGGAGGGAAAAGAGTACTGTGGTGACGTTTTCAGGAGGATGACATTTCCAAAGTGGAGAAGATGAAGGCCTCTGGCTTGGCTTCCTGCTTCAGCACTCCTGTCAGCAGGAACTCAGGTGAGAGGATGGGCAGCCCAACCCGAAATGGAATAGAACATCGAGGGAAGTCCTCGGAGACTCGAGAAGTCCCGGTCAAGAACAGCTGCAGCCCATGCTGTCCCAGCATCCCCTTCTGTCGGAAGCTGGTATTTTCCTATATCTGCCACCACTGAGGCTGCTAAGGGTGTGCCCTCTTCTGCATCTGTCTCACAGTCCCCAGGGGGAAGAGGCTGGGCTTCCTCTAGATACATCATAGGCAGCTTTGCTCGGCCCCCTTCTACTTCCACATCTGTTTGATTTGTCCATACCATAGGCTCCTGATGCTTCTTCACAAGTCTAACAGCTGGTCCTGATAGGACTTTCTCCTCCATTTGTTTGATGATGGACACTGTGGCAGATGCTTGGCTTCTCTCCAGGTGGACCCCAAGTGAGCTCTTATCTTCGTCCACCCCCCAGATCACAGTCTGGGAGAGGAGACTGCCTCTTTTCTGAATGTGCCTTGCCTATGTGACACTTGGGAATAGTTCCCCTCTTTTCCATTGGAAGCTCCTTCTCATCTGCGTCTGTGTCACTGTCTCTCCCAGCAGAGGTTTGGCTTTGCTTCAGAAGAGCCACAGGTTGAGCCCTATCTTCTTCCACATCAGTGTGTCTGTTCCTTGTATCAGCTCGGCTCTCTTTCAGACGTGACAAAGTGAGTGCTGCTAAGACTTCTTCCTCATCATCTGTATTGCTGTCAGTCACCACAGAGGCTTGGTTTCTTTCCGGAGGGACTGCCAGTTGGAACTCACTTTCCTCCACATCTGTATCACTACCAGGTGGGCTCTCCTGTAGATGTTCCGAAGCAGGTGCCTGAAGACTGTACTAATTCTGTGCAAGATTTGCCTCTTCTTCATAGGAACCACAGCTGGGGTTGCAGGGATCCCTTCTTCTTCCATATCAGTATCACTTTCTATGAAGCCAGAAGGCTGGGCCCTTTCCCAGTGGACCTCAGCAGGCCTGCTCTCATCTACATCTGTGTCACTATCCTCCCCAGCAGTTTGGTTTCTCTCCAGAGTGGCCCCAC